>KE370808.1:818462-832105 GCA_000418225.1 Zizania latifolia
GATTGGACCGGACGCCTCCGCGACCCCTCTGCCCGGCCGACGCCCGTCCGTGTACCTGAGTCGCATGACAGCTCCGTCACGGTCGAGTCTTCTTATCCTTTCCTCCTTCATCCTCATCGTCCAATCTTCATCACCCGGTTGACAAGCACTCATCTCCTCATGGTTCATACCATGACTCCTCAGTGACCAGTGAAGAGGAATTTAGGAAAGACTAAAGTAAACTTAGGTTTTTTAATAAATTGGGTTATTGGATTAGACTACAAATAAATGGCCTATTGGGTGGCGGTATCCATCGGGTGATGGGTATGGATAGTATAAAATCATACCCATACCCGCGTACCCGTTGGATTTTGTTTTCCCCATTAATAGACTCACTGGTGAATAATTTAACCCATATATATACCATAATAGGGTAAAAACCCATCGGGTTTTAGATACCCATTGCCATCTTTAGCAGGATATCACTAGACAGCATACTATGGAGGACAGCAGCAGCAGCAAGGTGGGTTAGAAGCCAATCTACCTAGAAGAGACTATTTGCAACAAGAGAGATTGCCAACGCTGGTGCAACACTATCCAGCACAACAAGAGGATGGCTTCACTATTAGGATTGCAGAAGTCATGAGAGAGCAGTTCAGCCTCAAGCCGAAAGAGTAGTGCTATATGTATCGACGACCATATCTTGATTGGTTTGATAGGGTGCCGTTACCAAATAGGTACAGAGTACCAGATTTTTCTAAGTTTTTAGGACAGGAGAACACCTCTATAGTTGAGCACGTTAGCTGATTCCTCACTCAATGTGGTGAAGCATCGGCTGAAGAAGCATTGCGGGTGAGGTTTTTCTTGCTTTCCTTATCTAGATCAGCCTTCACATGGTTTTCCTCCCTGCCACCAAATTCAATTAGGGGATGGGTCGATTTAGAGAAGTAGTTTCATAAGTATTTCTTCATCGGGATTCAAGAAATGAAGTTGATATATTTAACAGCACTGAAGCAACGGATGGATGAGTTGATTCCAGAATTCATCCAATGGTTCCATGATGTGTGGAACCGATGATACTTGACTGATGCTCAGTTGGTCGAGTTGGCTTTTCAGGGACTTCTACCGTCGATAAAGGAGAGGTTCTCGTCATCGGAGTTTGAAAGTCTAGCACATCTTGTGCAGAAAATATCGGCACGCGAGAGCCGATTTCAAGAGGCTCACATGGAAAAATTACAAAAGTGGGTCGGTCAAGTTCAGCTATATACATCGGAGTCAGAACAGGAAGATTCCGATGGAGAGATCAGCCTGGCGGAGTGGGCCAGGGTCAAGAAGATGATTTCGTGTCCTTGCATTAAGACCACCAAAAAGGAATAGAGATACGACTTTGATATTAATAAAGCAGATAAGATTTTTGATTTATTGCTAAAAGAGAAGGAGATCTAGCTTCCGCCGAACCATGTTATTTTATTGGTGGATGAATTAAAGAAGAGGAAGTATTGTAAGTGGCATAACATAGGCTCTCATAACACTAATGAGTGCAAGTTATTTCGTCACTAGATACAGTCGGTTGTTAAATAAGGGAGGATCAAGTTTGATGATTCCAAGAAGCTAATGAAGATTGACGGCTAGCCATTCCTGGTGAACATGGTTCACACGAGGCCATCACGTTATCATGATTTTGAGAAACAGTCTTACAGGCATCATGAAGAGGACAGGTTCCATCGGCACCACGAAAGAGAACAATCTTTGCCATATGGTAGGAGCATAGGGTGGACCCACCATTGGGACTACTCAGAACCCCCAATGGTGCCCAAGAGGGTTAACAAGGTGCCAAATGAGGAGGCTTCAAAGGCAAAGGCACTAGGAACAGTTAATAGAAGAATATAAAGAATACCAACAAGCAAAACACTAACCCAAGATGATGTGGCGTCCAAAAAAGAAAACCGATGAAGCAGGGTCATCGGTGCCCATTAATATGGTGTTCATTTTACCAGCTGAGTATAGAGCTCCTTTGTACGATGAGGAAGAGGAATCGATAGCCCAATTAATGTTGCAGCCGCAATAGGCAGTCTTCGAGAAACCAGAAAATGAAGAACTTTGGCATCTTCGCCCATTGTATATTAAGGGTCACGTAGATGGCAAGCCGATATCAAAGATGTTGGTTGATAGATGTGTTACGGTTAATTTAATGCCATACTCAACATCCCGCAAACTAGGTAAGACAAATGATGACTTGGTAAAGACTAATATGGTACTATGGGATTTTGGTGGAAATACATTGCATGCCAAATGAGCTATCAACGCTGAGCTTACTGTCAGAAGCACAACGCTACCGACTATAATTTTTGTGATCGACGGTAAAGGGTCATATAGCCTGCTGTTGGGAAGGGACTGTATTCACGCAAGTTGTTGTATTCCTTCAACAATGCACCAAAACCTTATACAATGGCAAGGTGATTAGATTGAAGTATTCTAGTCGATAGATCAGTTAGTGTGTCAATAGCATGAAGTGCCTCTCCGAACGTGTTTGGGAGGGGGATTTTTTAAGGGTGACCAGCCTCGGCATACAGTCGATAAACGAGATTGGCTCCGATCAGATTCCTTAGCACAAGAGGTTGATGATGATGAAGGAAAACTAGGGAAAGGCTTTACGTCGGCTGATGAATTAGAAAGGGTAGACATAGAGCCAGGAGATAGGCCAAGGACGACATATATTAGTGCAAAATTACCTTCTGCAATAAAACTTGAGTTAATAAAATTGTTGAAAGAATTTTGAGATTATTTTGCTTGGGAATATCATGAGATGCTAGGTCTTAGCCGATCGATTATTGAACATCAGCTCCCTATTAAACTAGGTTTTTGGCCAGTCAAGCAGCATCAGAGGAGATTTAAGCCGAAAATATACCCTGATATAAAAGCCAAAATTACAAAACTTTACAATGCTAACTTTATCAGGCCATGTCGAATTACTGAATGGGTGTCTAATATAGTCCTAGTATGGAAGAAGAGCAGACAGTTGAAGATATGTATTGATTTCAGGGACTTGAATAAAGTGATGCCCAAAGATGAGTGCCCAATGTTGATAGCAGATTTATTAGTTAATGTGGCTTCATGGCACAAGATTATTAGTTTCATGGATGGTAACGTCGGCTATAATCAGATATTCATGACAGAACAAGACATACCAAATACTGCATTCTGATGCCCTGGAGCCATTGGTTTGTTCAAATGGGTAGTCATGACATTCAGATTAAGCAAATGTCAATGCAACATATCAAAGAGCAATGAATTACATATTTCACTATCTCTTTGGCTCATTGGTTGAAATTCATATTGATGATGTGGTAGTGAAATCATAAGATGACGAACGATATCTAGCCGATTTATAGAGGGTATTAGAAAGAGCAAAGAAATATGGGCTTCGGATGAATCCAAAGAAGTGTGCTTTGGGGGTTTTGGTTGGTAAGTTCTTGGGCTTTTTAGTCCATGAAAGAGGCATTAAGATTTGGCAAAATGTCATCCAAGGCATCAAAAAGACAGTACCACCAGAGAATAAAACTAAGCTACAGTCTTTAATCGACAAAATCAACTTTTACACCAGGCGAAAAGCCGATCAAGAATTCATTTGGAGCGGTACACATCAAAGAGCTTTCGATGAAATTAAAGATTATTTGAGTGCTCCACGATTCTTGTTCCACCGCAAGAGGGGAAACCTTTTAAATTGTCCTTATTGGCTGATGATTTGAGTATTAGTTCTATTTTGATACAAGAAGTCGATGGGATGGAGCGCGTCATGTTTTATCTTTGCCGGCGATTTTTGTATGCTAAAACAAGGTACCCTATGGTTGAAAAATTGTGCTCATGCCTTTACTTCTCCTACACAAAATTGCAACATTATTTATTATCGGGCGAATGTACGGTCATATGCAAAGCCGGCGTAGTAAAATACATGCTATCGACTCTAGTTTTAAAGGGGAGGATTGGCAAATGGGTATTTGCATTGTCAGAATTTGATCTCCATTATGAGTCAGCTAAGGCGGTAAAAGGACAGGCAATTGGCGATTTTATTGTTTAGCACAGGGAGAAATCTATGGATATGTGGTGCCGATACCATGGATCTTATTCTTTGACAGATCAATTTGTAGTCATGGATGTGGTATCGGGCTTGTTATCATATCGCCTCAAGGGGCAAGTTTTGAATTTGCATTTACAATTAAACCCTATTGCACTAATAATCAAGCAGAATATGAAGTAGTTTTAAAAGAATTAAGGTTATTGTCCGAAATTGAAGCCGATGTCATTGAAATCATGGGTGATTCTTTATTAATGATTAGGCAGCTTTCTGGGAATATGACTACAAAGATGAAGTTTTGAGGGCCTACTTTGAAGAATGCCTAGATTTGTTGAAAAAATTAAAATGGTTTCATTGGTGCATATACGTAGAGGCCAGAATATAGAAGCAAACGATTTAGCACAAGCGACATCAGGGTATCGACCGACAGATAAGTACATCAATGTTAAAAAGCTGATATTGAGGTCGAGGATCGGAGAGCAGAGATCAAGAATTATTTACAAAATCCATCCCAATCGGCTTCAAGAAAGCTTCGGTATAAGGCCCTTAAATATGTTTTATTAAATGAAGAATTGTATTATCAGATGATTGATAGGGTATTGTTGAAATGTCTGAATATGGAAGAAGCCCAAGTTGTGATGTGTGAAGTTCACAAAGGTATATGTGGAACCCATCAATTGACCCACAAGATGAAGTGGTTGTTACAATGAACTATGTATTTTTGGCTGACGATGCTAAAAAATTGCTTCAAGTACTATAAAGGTTGTTAGGACTGCCCCAAGTTTGGAAATATTCAACGGGCACCTGCATTGGCCATGAACCCGATTATAAAGCCTTGGTCATTCAAAGGATGAGGAATTGGCATGATCGGCCAAATTTACCCACATCAAGCAAAGGGCATAAGTTTATATTGGCCGCAATGGATTATTTCACTAAGTGGATAGAAGCAATACCTTTAAAAAAGGTTACATCCAGAGACATGATAGATTTCGTCAAAGAACATATTATTTTTAGATTTGGAATCCCACAAACCATCACAATCGATCAAGTTACTAAATTCATCACCATATTATGCCCAAACAAATAGACAAGCTGAAGCATCGAATAAGAGTTTAATTAAATTGATCAAGCGTAAGATCGACGAGTAGCCAAGAAAATGGCATGCTACTTTAGCCAAATCGCTCTAGGCGTATTGGATGGTTCGCCTCAGGTGCAACCTGTTGAGGAACGTGGAAGCTATGCTAGCTAAAAACAAAATTTTCTACCGCATACACCAGGATATCTTGCTAGAGAGAGTCCATACACTGTTACCTCTGGCACGCAGAAGTAGCAAAAGAAGTATTGGAGTAGCGAGCTGATCCAACACGAGCGGGCCGATGTGTTCGGGAAACCGGTCACTTGGTCAAAAACAGTCGATCCGATCAGTGAATCCTTGTCCGACCTCTTGTGCTCCAAGCCAATGATGTTGATGATCCAATCAGCGACGCCGATGATGATGCGTGAAGTAGTAAAGCGATACCTCTACCGGTATCCACACATCCAGGTGTGGAACGCCGACCAGTAGTGTACTAGCACTCGGGTTGTCAGGCTCGAGAGGTGATGGCTAGGGTTTTCTCTCATGGCTAACAGATTAGCACGAGAAACGCATCAACATACGTATCAGCAAAAAGACATAGAAGCATTAGCTCAACTTCCCTCATATATATAGACGTCCTAGCTTGGGTCTTTCTAGGCCCAACCAAGACTCTACCTGGATCTCTATCCGATCTGTTCAGATCTTTATCCAAACTGTTTGGAACTCTATCAAAACTGAGCCTAATTTGAATCATATTTGAATCAGATGTACCAACCCATTAAGTGTGTGACCCTGTAGGTTCACATATAGCTTGGTTAACGTATGGAAACTACTTTCCAATACTTGTTAGTTGTTGACACCAGAAATTAGACTGATGGGGTGTCGAGGCCATCTGTCGTCAGGTTCGCAGGCTAGGCCGATGGGCCGCCAAAAGCACTCAATAGACAAAGTTGAAGCGTCTATGGGATGGGGTCAAATTTAGTTGGGCTTGGTTTATCTCCAATAATTATTAGATTAAAGTTAGTTTAGATTCTGTATTTTGATTATCTCGAGTCGTGTATGGTTCATTTCTTTTCCCTAGCTATAAATAGGTGCACCCGGGGACCTTGTAAACTATCTCATAATCAATCTATTCAATTTCTATTTGGTGCAATGCCAACTTTTAGGAGTAGAGGTAATGTAGTTTTTCTCAGCGAATTCCTGTCTCGGGTTGGGCTGCAGCGGTTTAGTTCGATCTCCAGCAAGAAGCAAGTTTTGTCATATGGCAGATGCATCTGTTCAGCCAAGACTTTCTCGGTTCAGTTTGATATTTTTGTTGAGTTCATGCAGCTGCTAGTTATCCTGATGTATTAGCTCTATCTAAGGCTATATTGCTCCAATCTCTTAGTTAGATCCAATATATTCATCACATGTGTGCCAGATCTATTAGCGAGATAGACTCTTCTTGTTGCCTTCAACCTCATACTGTCTCGGTTTATTCCAATCTATTAGGTTGTTGTTAATAAGATAGATTCTATTAAGTCGGCAGGTTTGGTATATCATTTTATCAGAGTTCTAGCCGATGAGGTATCATGGTTACGAGAGCTTCATCTTGTTACCGGCCGATTTAGTTATCCTAGTTCCTAGTGTGCATCGGCTGGTGGCAAGAATCTATATCAGCCCATCGGCCGATTAGTTTCATAGAATATTGATGCTTCTTGGAAGATTAGCCGATATGCTATTTCCTACACTCATGTGTGTCGGATTTTAGCCGATACGGTGTTATCGGTTGACATTGACATCGACCCATCGACCGATATGCTCAGAACAACTAATATTTCTAAATCTTGTCAATTACAGGATCAAATTGACTGGCACACCTATGAACCTCAAGATTAAGGATCTACACTGGAGCTAAGCAGACTCTCCTAAGCCTTCGAGTCTAAAGGTGCAAAGACCTCCGTGTGGTTTTTGCGTCAACATCGGTGAATTGCCGATCAGTCCACCTATGAAAGTACCCGAGGTGGTGAATAGATTTATAGGGAAGCACAACACTCTCAAGTCCTATAGTCGACTCGAAAGAATAAAGCTAAGATTTATATAGGTTTAAGCCTCCCGAAGGATAATAGTCCTATGTCCTATGTTTTGGTGGATTGATGATTGTCTAAGCTTTACAATGCGATGAAAGTAATAAGTGATCAAAAGCATAAAAGCATGAGAAACGTGCCTCTAGGGGTGCCTCGCCCCCTTATATAATCAAGGGGTGAGCCCAATAAACCCAGGACTCTATTCCGAGTCGGTTCCCAAATATCTATAATTGCATACCAAACTCGGGTCTATTTCCTAATTACAAGGATCCTGGTACAAGTATATCTCCTTATACCAGATTATGGTGTTCGGTTTCTAGATATGGCTCCAATATGCCTTATCAGAATTGAACTCATCTTCATGGGCCATTCTAGACTTCAAAGCTAGGCTTGGTCTACTCTCGGTCTAGACTGATAAGCCCAATGTAGGGTACCTAGGGGTCATATCCTCGATAGCAGCCCCCAAGCTCTTTATAGTTTGGCCTAAGTCTTTAGCTGGATCAAGCTAAGAGGAGCTCATCTTCACTCTGAACCTTTCATCTTCAAAGCTATTAAACCTGATGAGTTTGCAAAAACCTTCATCTTCATTGTATGAGGTGCACCGTATAGGTGCACCCATACGGTGTAGCCCCAAAGCCTCGAGTAAAATAGAATATTTGGCCCTAGGGTCAAAAACATGTTGGTCAACTCCTCTCGAGTCAAGGTGAACCAAGTCAAACCAAGCTAGACCTCCAGTCGAGCAGGGCTCTAGATGTCTGACAGTAGTCCGTAGTCAAGCGTGTTTTTTGGTCAGGAAGAGGTTCACACTCGGGCGAGGCAGGTCGTCAGGAGAGGCTGTCAGCTATGGCTCTCGAGTGATCAAGCCCCCGAGCGCAATCGAGCCCCTGAGCACCGTGGAACCTAAGCATCATAGATTCCGCTGTTGTCTCCAGGACCAAGGCAAAAGCCACCTTTCTCGTCCCGCTCCTATCACAATTAATGCACTGCAGGCGAGGGGACAGGTGAGCATCTTTACTCTAATTGGCCCAGCATCAGTTGTTGGGTGCAGATAGAGAGGTGGAACCGTCTAATCAGCATGACCGAGGCATGTGCAGAAAACAAAGCTACACCGGTTCACAACCGATCATGGCTGACGTCATGGCGGGGATCACGTGGCTATATAATCCTATTCGCCTCCGTCTTCTTCTTCATGGTGTCATTTTAAATCTATGAGATCATGTATATGATCATTGATATGTGATGAATAAATTAGTTTTGATTGGTTTGAGTGGTCAGGCACTCTGGTCAGGTGGTCAGGTAGACACTCTGGTCAGGTAGTTGGGCAAGTACTTGGGACTCAGCACTTAAAATTCAGCACTCATGTTTTTTGGATCACTCGGATTTTTGATGTTCGAGTTGGATCATATGCTTCAAAATGTATATTCAATAAATACACTAAGTTTATGATTGATTGAATCAAGTTAGGAAAAACTTGTGCTCAGAAAAAGGATTTCTTGGTATGTTCATGTGCAGGTGTTGCTTGAGGGTGAGTCGTGGTCAATGACAGAATCAGAGCTAGGCTCGGGGAGGAGCTGAGGTTTAGAACGATCAAGAAAGTCATGTAGGATGCTCGGGCTAGAGAATGCTGCACGTGAAGATGAGGTTTCCATATGACGCACGCAGGATGTGTGTGAATATAGAAAAGAGGAAAATTCAGAAGGAGTTAGGATTTGAGATTTAGTAAGAGATATGGATTGCTAATTGGATTAGGATTCAGGAGATTGTTAATTTCGTGGCTCATGGTGGCAGCCACGGCCCACATGAGGGGTATATAAATAGACTAGAGAAGAGAGCAAAATTAAGAGATTGATCGAGAGAGAGAAATTAGGGTTTAGCCTTTTACTCTTTCATCTAGCGTTTTGGACGTGGTTTTGATGAGGGGTGATATGATTACACCTTATGAACACTCTTATGCAATAAAGATTCATCTTCAAGCATCAAAGAGTGTGGTATCATGTTTTTCTTTTTAATGTTCATCGGTTTGCATCATTCTGGCTTAATATGTGATTTCATGTTTACTTGCCATTTAGTTTAAATTGATTCATCCAAAACCTAGCTAGGACATTAACAAAGAGATCTAGAAAGTTTTGTTGGTTAATTTCTTGTATTTTAGGAGTAATCAAGATTTTAGTTTTTAGATCACAGCAGTCCTATTTTACGTTGCCGTAAGTTTTGAGGGTCATAACTTTTGATTGATTTGAGTGATTCTAGTCTGGAATGATTCGTATTGATGTCTAGTTTCTTCTGTTAAAAATTTTTACCAATCCGAGTTACGGATCTAAAGTTACGCAAGTTTTACCGTTGTTCTGTCAGGCTATTTTTAGACTGGCCGGGATTAGTTTTCAATGGTCGGTAATCAGTTTTCAGATTTTGCATTAGTTGTTAAATTTGGGGTATTGCAACCATTTACATCCCCTCTAGTTGCTGTGGTTAGTGTGTTTCAATCTTATAATTGATATCAGAGTTTGGTTTCTATTTTTGTTTTGATCTTAACTGATCTAAACAATCACCATGGCATCCGAGAGGTTTTCTACTAAGTCATATATTTTTGATGGAATTGATTTTTAATTTTTGAAAACAAAGATGGAGTCTTGTATCATGTCACAAGGTTTTGATATTTGGGAAAATGTTTCTAAACCATATGATCTAACTACTGATAATCAAGTTAATGACACTAATAAGGCTGCTTTTGAAGCAAATTGAAAGCTCAAAACTCTATTATCAATGGTGTTGGGCGTTCTGATTTTTCTTATTTCTCATTTTTCTCATTGAAAGCTCAAAGCTACTCGATCGTATTTCTCATTTTTCTTCCGCGCATGAGGTGTGGAATGCTCTTTGTGCCTATCATCAAGGCTCTTCTATAATCAAGGAAGTGCGCAAAGACGTGTACAAGAAAGAGTACATGAAATTTGAGATGAAACCTGATGAGACCTTGGATGAATGTTTTGCTCGCTTTAATAAAAAATTTAGCAATCTTTATTTAGTTGATACTTCTTATGCTACTAATTATATTGATTCTAAAATTGCTAGACATTTACTTATTGGGCTTGATATGTCGGGTTGGGAGATGAAAGTTACTTTAATTCAAGAGTCGGTAGATATGATTACTCTTTGGACACTCTTTATTTAAAATTGAAAACTCATGAATTGAATGTCTTTTCACTCAAGATTTCTCCTAAATCAATGGCATTGATTTCTTCACCTTCTAATGAGTCTTCTTCTTTTCTATCATCTTCTAGTGTTTCTTTATCAGTCTTAAATGTCTTGTCTGATGAACAATTTGAGCAATTTAAAGAGGAGACTTGGCCTTGCTTTCAAATAAAGTCACTAAAGCCTTAAACAATGTGAGAAATAAAAGAAGAGGCTTTAATGGTCCTGTTCAGTGCTTTGAATGTGGTGAGGCAAACCATATTTGTGTAACTGTATTAAGCTTAAAAAATCTTCAAAAGAAGACAAGGATGACAGTAAGCGCTCATCCAAAGAAGGTAAGATGAAGAACTGTAACTATAGGAAGATGGTGCATCGAGTCCTTGCCACTCTCGATTAAGTTGATATGAGTAATGTGGACTCAATGAGTGTTGAAAGTGAGATTGAGGTTAAATCTAAACCAAAGCAAACTGTTTTTAAATTAACTGGAGTATTATCAAACTTAACAACATCAAGTACAACTGCTTCTATATCTAAAACAACTAAACATATGAAGTATAATTGCACACATTGTGAAAAAAATAGACATTTGGTTCAGTTTTGTTTTAGACTTGTAAGACAATAGAAAAGGAACAGAGAAAATCTTTTGCTAAACATAAATGGCAAAGGTCATTTTTGAGATCTAGTAGAGTAGTCGGACCATAACATTTGAGGTGGTCGGACCGACCTATATCGATGCTCGGACCGTGTGTTAATTAGTGGTTTTACCGACAGCGCCTTGTTTTGGTAAGAGGTAAAAGTGACACTGGTTTTGTTCGAGCATTTTTGCCTGCTAGTGTTTCTGGTCGGGTGTCTCAGTGCTGGATTCCTAAATTTCTTTTATCTAACCCTAGTACTGAGACCTCGACATATTCTCTTATGTAGGCTTCAAGAGCGAGGAAGGAGAACATATGACTAGTAGACTCTAGATGTTCACACCATATGTCCAGTGATAAAAATTAGTTCTTCTCCCTCACACGTGCATCTCGGTCTAAATCAGTAACTTTTGGGGATGCTTCTATTAGTGTTGTCATTGCTAAAGGTACAGTCAAGTTAAGTGACAAATATATGTTTAAAGATGTAGCTCTTGTTGACAATCTAAAGTACAATTTACTCTCTGTATCACAAATGATTGATGAAGATCTTTAGGTATGTTTTAAAAAATCTGGATGTAAAGTCCTTGATACTTCTGGTGATCTTGTGTTCAAGATTTCGCTTTTGGAAGAGTTTTAAAGATAATTTTGATTCACTTTCATCTACTAAGATTAAATGTCTAGTTGCTAATGATTCTAAAGATTTTTTTCTTCTGGCATTGTAGACCTGGCCAACCATGTTGGTTTTGATCATCTCACTCATGTTAGTGGTTTGGATCTTATTTACCAAAACTTAAAGGTGTTGGTGATTTGGTTTACTCTTTTTGTCGTCATGCCAAAATGGTTTATAGCTCACATGCTCCTATTACCATGGTTATGACAAATGCACATGGTCAACTTTTACATATGGATACTGTTGGACCTGCTAGAGTTCAATCTGATGGGGGAAAGTGATATGTTCTTGTTATTATTGATGATTTCTTTACATACTCTTGGGTTTTCTTTATGACATCTAAGGATGAAGCTTTTAGTATTTTTTAAAACTTGGTTCTTAGATTATCTATTGAACTTCCTAAGCGCTTAGAGCAATTAGAAGTGATAACGGTACTGAATTTAAAAATTCATCTTTTGAGTACTTTTGTGCTGAAAAGGGCATTGAACATCAGTTTTCTTCACCTAGAGTCCCACAACAGAATGGTGTTGTTGAAAGAAAGAATGGAACTTTGATTGAGATGACTAGGACTATGCTAGATAAACATCAAACTCCTAGGAAGTTTTGGGCTGAAGCAATTTTTACAGCTTGCTATATTTCAAACAAAGTTTTCTTAAGATAAAAATTACGAAAAACTTCTTATGAGCTTCGTTTTGGTCATAGACCTAGTGTTTCTCACTTGTGAGTTTTTGGGTGCAAATGTTTTGTGTTGAAATATAGAAATTTAGATAAATTTGAAGCAAGTTCTCAAGATGGTATTTTTCTTAGTTATCCCGCTCATACTCACGGCTATCATGTACTTGTGTTAGAAACTAACAAGATTGTGGAGACTTGTGTAGTCACTTTTGATGAGGTTATCCTAGTATTAGACCGGATATTATAGGTACAGTTGCATAGATTCAAGGGGGGATGAAAGCATCTTTGTTGAAAAAAGTGATGACAAAGACGATGATGTGGCTGGTGGTCAGACCAACGTCCGGGTCAGGTCCAACCAGCATTTAGAGGCATTCAAACCGATGGAGCAAAACCAACCACGAGAAGATAAAGTTTCTACAACTTCTATTGTTCCATAGAAGATCACTTCGTTCCTTGAAGATATTGTACAAGACACTTCTCTAGATGTTTATGCTCCTTTACATATTCAACGTCTACATCCTCCTGAACAAATAATTGGTAATCTAAATGAGCGTGTCACTTGTTCTAGTTTTCTAAGACTATGCAGAGAGTTTGAGATGAATATGATGGGTGAGTTGACATACTTTTTAGGACTATAAATAAAGCAAACAAAATATGGTACTTTGTTCATCAAAGTAAGTACACCAAGAATCTTCTTCAGTATTTTGATATGGAAAATTGTAAGCTAATTTTTACGTCGATGAGAGCTATATTTACTTTGAATCCTGATGAGGATGGTGAGCATGTTGATCCAAAAAATTATCGTATCATGATTGGCTCACTTTTATATCTCACCGCATCGAGGCTAGACATTTAATTTTCTATTTGTTTGTGTGCTCGGTTTCAAGCTTCTCCTCGTGTTTCACATTATCAAGCTATCAAGCATATACTCAGGCATCTCAAATTTACTCAAGAATTTGGCATATGGTACTCTACTTCTTCAAGTGTTAGTTTAAGAATTTTTTCTGATGCTGATTTTAGAGGTTGTAGAATTGATAGAAGGAAAAAGTCTACTTTACCCCCTGAAGTATTACCCTATAGACAAATTTTATCCCCAACTAAAAAATCAGACTCTTAATCCCCTGAATTAGTCTATACCGGACAAATAACCATCTAGAGTGGTTTACTGCGGTGGTTTTGCTGACATGGTAGTCCACATGGCAGGAGACGCTGAGGTGGCTGTCCACGTGACTGTGTGCTGGCATCTACACAGTGGGACCTACTAATCAGTGACACATAAAAA
>KE370808.1:843673-860580 GCA_000418225.1 Zizania latifolia
AATGGTCGAGCACTCTGGTCAGGTGATCGGGCAGGCACTCTGGTTGGGCACTCTCGTCAGGTGGTCGGGCAAGCACTCGGGACTCAGCACTTAAAATTCAGCACTTAAGTTTTTTTGGATCACTCGGATTTTTGATGTTCGAGTTGGATCATATGCTTTAAAATGTATATTCAATAAATACACTAAGTTTATGATTGATTGAGTCAAGTTAGAAAGAACCTGTGCTTGAAAAAAGTGTTTCTTAGTTTGTTCATGAGCAGGCGTTGCTTCAGGGCGAGTCGCGGTCGATGATGGGATCGGAGCTAGGCTCGGGGAGGAGCTGAGGTTCAGAACGATCAAGAAAGTCATGTAGAATGCTCGGGCTAGAGAATACTACACATGAAGGTGAGGTTTCCATATAACGCATGCATGATGTGTGCGAATATGAAAACGAGAAAATTCAGAAGGAGTTAGGATTTGAGATTTAGTAAAAGATATGGATTCTTAATTGGATTAGAACTCTGGAGGTTGTTAATTTCGTGACTCATGGTGGCAACCACGGCTCACATGAGGGGAGAGCAAAAGTAAGAGATTGATCAAAAGAGAAAAATTAGGGTTTAGCCTTTTGCTCTTTCATCTAGGGTTTTGGACATGGTTTTGGTGAGGGGTGATGTGATTGCACCTTGTGAATACTCTTATGCAATAAAGATTCATCTTTAAACATCAAGGAGTGTGGTATCACGTTATTTCTTCTTAATGTTCATCGGTTTGCATCGTTCTGACTTAATCTGTGATTTCATGTTTACTTGTGATTTAGATTAAATTTATTCATCCAAAACTTTGCTAGGACATTAAGAAAGAAATCTGAAAAGTTTTGTTGGTTAATTCCTTGTATTTTAGGAGTAATCAAGATTTTAGTTTTTAGATCAGAGCAATCCTATTTTACATTGCTATAATTTTTTAGGGTCATAACTTTTGATAGGGAACTCTGATTTGAGTGATTCTAGTCAGGAATGATTTGTATTTAAATCTAGTTTCTTCTATTTAAATTTTTGACTAATCTGAGTTACAGATCTCAAGTTACGTAGGTTTTACCGTTGTTCTATCAGGCTATTTTCAGACTGGTCGGGATTAGTTTTCAGTAGTCGGAAATCTGTTTTCAGATTTTGAATTAGTTATCGAATTTGGGGTATTGCAACCATTCACCTCCCCTCTGGTTGTTGTGGTTAGTATGTTTCGATCTTACAGAATCCTTGCTAAAACCGTTCATCTCCCCCCAACTTCCTCTTTCTTCTTACTCCTGCTGGCTCCCCATCATGCGGGTCATCACTGCAACTGCGCGATCTACTACAGGAAGGCGCAGCACCTGTTCCAACTGAAGCCAATGGCCCCCAAAAGCCCAGTGCGATCGGTGGAGTGGCAAAAATCGGTAATGACACCGGCGAAGTTGGCGGCACTAGAGAAGGGGCAGTTCTTGTCGGTCCAGTGCTATCGGGCTGGCGAGCTGTAGCGGGAGAGGATTTCCTGACACAGGAGACCAGTGAGATGGTTATCTTCGAGCCCTTCATCCTCCGCAGACTTGGTCTCCTCGTGCATCCCTTTCTCCGCTGCCTTCTCCACCATTACCGTATCTCCCTCATCAATCTCAACCCTAACTCCGTCCTCCATATCGCCATCTTCATCCATCTCTGTGAGTCATACCTAGGAGTGGATCCTCACTGGAACCTCTTTCGATACTTTTTCTGCCTCCATCGTGCGGGCGGGCAGAAGGTGGTTAGTGGCATGGAGCTTTAGCTCCACGATTAGAAGGCGTCAGAGTACATCAAGGTGTCGCCGACCATCTCGAATAAGAGCTGGCATGGCCAATGGTTCTACACCGCGAACCATGAGCCGACCCTCCCTGAGGAGATCGATAGGTGCCCGATTTCATCCGAGCGCTGGATGGTTGTGGGCCTGGACTCTAAGAAGGACCAGGTCTAGCACTTGGCGGCGTGGGTGATAGAGCTCCACCGTGAAGGCCTGACCGGGGTGGCCATCACAACAAGTTTCTTGTCATGGCGGATGCTCCAGCTGAAGAACTAGTTGAACCCTGTGTATGAATCGCAGGGGCCCTAGGACCCGAGCAGCTAGTCGGGAGATTAGATGCCGAAGGAGGAGATTGTAAGACTCCTCAATCAATTCTTCATCGAGAAGCAAACCTTCCTGACCAATTTGGTCTTCAACACATTCAGCATCAGCCAGTCGTGGCTATCGGTAATCTTCTGACCTTTTTGTTTAATGCTCTTACTTTTTTGGTTTTGGCTTTTGTCTAGCCACCCACAGCAGGGCAATGTGGCGTATTGCTCACTGCCTCGCCTGCTCGAGCACCCGATTAGGGTCGACCCGCCCTGCCTGTCTGTGGCCCCGAGTGATTCTGACGCTGGATCCCCGAGGGTAAAGCGGAAGGGCAACGATCTGACCTGGCCTAGCACGAAGCGGCAGAAGCAGACCAAGGTTGGCAAGGATGGGGCCCTGGTGATCGGGACCCACCACCTCATGGTGTTTGACTCAGAGGAGTCGGATGACGAAGGGGATGACATGACGCCTATCGATGTGCTGGTCCTGACCCTGCCTCTAATGAAGGGGCTCGGATGAAGGGCGTGCATCGTCTTGCCATCACCTTCTGCCTAGTTGTCAGGTAACCTTTTTTCTTCATCCTTGAGCTGGGTCACTTTATCATCTGGTGTATTCATGGTTCTTGCTCTCGATTATCATAGAGCCCCTGGCGGTGTCAGGCCATCTGCGTTGGTGGCCTCTGCTCCCTCAGCTTTGGTGAGTGCAACGGTGGTGCCGCCATCCTTGGACCTAGTGTCGATAGAGGATGGCGTCTACAATCGGGATGCTGCCAAAGTTGCCGGTGATGCCCCTCCCATCTTGGCCAAAACCTTGTCCAGGATCTCACTCAGGCAGTGTCCTAGTCCTATGCTGGCCACCGACGTGGTACATTAGACTACCCAGGCAAACCCTGGAATGTCAGGTGCTAGAGATGTTTCCAGAGACGAGACGGCAGTGACAGCGATGATGCTTAGAGGAGCGATGGTGGTAGACGCATCAGTGTCTGAGGCGGCAGTGGTCGAGGCCGATGGGAGCCATCGTGCCAAAGAGCGTGGAGGGCATCTTCGCCTGCCTAGCAGAAGTCGAGGCAATAGAGGCCTTGAAGGGCGCCGGCCTCAGGATCGTGGTGGCCTAGTTGGCCAAAGGGATTGTGGTAAGTCTCTTACTGAGACCTCTGATTTCTTCTCCTTTTGCTTTATGCTGCTAAGTCCTTATGCTTGGTGTGCAGTGGGTCATGGCACGATCGACGGAGAGGTCCGAAGGACTTTACCACGCCCACTAGTTGTACACGGGGGAGACCTTAGGGGCAGGCTGAGTAGTCGCTCTGGAGGCGAGGGTTGAGCAGCTCAAAAAGGAGCTTGCCGACCTTAAGGCGTAGGTCATGGCCTTGACCCAAGAGGGTGCCGAGGTGAGGGCCACGGCGAACGCATCGGCAGTGGCCGCCGATGATGCTAGTCAGATGGCTGATGAAGCCCTACGCCGGGCTGAAGCCATCGACACCATGGTGGAGGTGGCAAAGGTGTTAGAGCAGGCCGCCTGGGCTGCTGAGAAGGTGATGTGGGACACCTTTGAGGCGGTCAAAGGGGGCACATAGAAGGTTGCCATCGACTACGACAATAAGTCCCTCTGCTTGCTTCATTTTTGGTTCTTCGTGGTTTTTGACTTCGTGTTGACGCTGATTCTCCTCCTGACTTTTGTATGATACTGAACCCAGGCCGAAGCTTGTTTTAAGGAGCTTGAGGACCAGGTGTCGACGTTGTGAGGAGAGGATGACTGAGCCCATGCCGTGGTTGATAGGGTGCACCAGATGATGGTGGACAACCCGGTAGGGCTGAGTGCTTCTGATGAGGAGTACTTGGCGAGGCTCGAAGGCCTGGAGACCCAACTACAGGTCTACGCCGGCTTAATGAAGGAGTGGAGGGTCCTGCCACTGTCCTAGCCAAGGACTTGCGGCTGTTCCCGACCATCGAAGATCCGTTGTAGCCTCCAGCCCCCGAGGATAGTTAGCTTTACAGTAGAAGTAGAAGATTAGTTGTAAAAAATGACTAAGTCTTTTGTAAAAAACATGTCTTGACTCGTAATATATGGAAGTATTCCTTTTGTTAACTTAGAGTTATTTCATAGACAAAGTTGTCTGTGTCCCAAAGTTTTTGATATAGTCGTATGGCCCTCAGCGCAAGGATCTAATACCACGTGCACGCGTATTAGGCATCAAGCATCACGAGCACTCAGGACACTTCAAACAGTGGTTCTTAGTTAAGTTTTTCATCGTTCTATGATCGGCCCTCAAGCCCCTGGTATAGCCATATAGTCCTCGGCGCATGGATCTAATGCCACATACACGTGTACTGGACATCAGGCATCACGAGTGCTCGGGACTTTTCGAGTAGCAGGCAAGTTTTAATACTAAGGACTCAAGCCCCCGAGGATCTTAGCAGCCAGTCATGTACCGAGAGGGGTGCTAATACCAGCTCTTTGTCACCCACACGGTTGCTAGCGCCACACCTAGAGATGATCACAGGGGCATGACCAGTAGGCTAGGTGTATGATACTTTGCATCGAGACCTGAGGGTTCGGGCCTTGCTGGTCGACGAGAAGAAAGTTGTGTGAATAAATGACGTTCAGCTTTTACTCGAGGACTAAGGTATAGGAGTACATAGCTAAACAAAAAAATTGGGGCGGTCGATGGAGCTTGGTGTTCACGCCGAGTGTCTGCTCCGATCAGTATGTGATAGCCCCTTCTGCATCTGAGTCTAAGCGTTAGCGCTTTTGCCTTCTCAGATCCGGTTGATGACCTCCCTTGCGTCCCTTCTGAGCCCTCTGATGCTAGCGTCGGGAGGGCCCCGAGGAGGTGCCATGGTCTGCCTCCCCTTATTGATGCAGCTATCGAGCGACCACTTGAAGAATCATACTCACCTTTTGTAGCTCCAGGGTCTGCGGCATTCTAGAAAGAGTTTTATGGATGGAACTGATGTTAGCAACGGGGTCCTAAGATACATCATTATGCCTGAAGACAATCGAGAAGCCCTTGGCCCAATGCGGGGTCGATTGTGCGCAGCGGGCACTCTTGCTTCAGCGTCCCATGGAACCCACGTGCTGACTGGAGCTTGCTTCGGGCGCCGCGGGACTCTCATCGATTACCTCGACTCGCGGTCAAGTTAATCGTCTGGCTAGGTGCCCTCTAGTGTGCTTGGGGTATTTCTCCTGGGGTGGGACGAGGGGAGAGCTCGAGCGACGCGTGCTCCTCTGCTCTCTCACTAGATGCTCAGTGATGTGCCAGAGGACGTGGTCGGCCACGTGACCGGTGATCTAATCAGTCACCTTCTCCATAACATGGTCGGCCAAGCGCTCCGTGACCCAATCCGCTTTTTAGGTGGTGATGGGGTCTAGAGCCTAAAGTGGAGATCTCACTGTTGATGTAGTTGGAGTCGAGTCAAAGGGAACCAATCTCCCGGTCATGTCGATGACGTAGGTGACATCTCCAAGGACAAATGTAGTTTCAGGCTTGGCGGAGAGACGACGAGGTGTTGCCATGGAACACTTGGGAGAGAAACAGTGATCCCCTACCTGTAACACCAACTGTTGGTGAATTGCCGATCAGTCCACCTATGAGGGTATCCGAGGTGGTGAATAGATTAGTAGGGAAGCACAGCACCCTTGAGACCTATGGATAATAGCCCTACATCCTGTGTTTTAGTGGATTAATGATTGTCTTAGCTTTACAATGCAATGAAAGCAATAAGTGATCAAAAGCATAAAAGCATGAAAAATGTGCCTCTGGGGGGTGCTCGCCACCCTTATATAATCAAGGGGTGAGCCCAACAAACCTAAAACTCTATCCCGAGTTGGTTCCCAAATATCCGGGATTGCATATCGAACTTGGGTCTATTTTCTAATTACAAGGATCCTGGTATAAGTATATCTCCTTATACCAAATTATGGTGTTTGATTTCTAGATATGGCTCTAATATGCCTAATCAGAATCAAAGCCACCTCCATGGGCCATACCGGACTCCAAAGCTAGACTTGGCCCGCTCTTGGTCTAGACTGATAAGCCCATTGTAGGGTACCTAAGAGTCATATCCCCAACACATCGGCAAGACGATTCAAGATTTTTCGAAGAGTTGATGTTACTACGTATCGGAATATCATTACAAGAGCCAATACAAGTGTTTTAGTAGGATAAAGACGATTCATTTTTACAGAATAGTAGAGATCGGTTACAATTTTAGGATGATAAATATTGTTCCAAGCAGGCAATAGCTTGAGCATGGACATCATTGGAATGTTGGATTACATCAGTGTCTTCTTCATCGGTACCCTCAACAACTCTGATCTATTGGTGGTGATGAAAAGCAACATGAACGGAATCAACGAGCTCGACTTCTTTGTCTTCGATCTATATCGGGAGGTTATTGAGCCTACACTGCCGATTTGCCATAATGCCGTGGAGCCAATCAAGTTTATCTGTCAGCACATCGATCTCCCTAAGCAAAAAGGCCTCCGATGATCTCAGCTAGTCAAAATGTGGGCAAGCTTGATCTAGCACATACCTCAAGGTGTCTAAGTCCTTTCTTTTCATTTGTACCAAGGCATTAGCCGATTGGAATCGCTGGCGATGCACGCGCTGCATTGCCCAATCGGCTAACTGGGCACACGCTTGTTCGTGAGACGATCGGTGATCTTCAGAAAGTGCCGCAATCAAGCTATCAGCCAAATTCCTTGGTAATTGATCAGATATGACTTGCAACTAGATGTGGATTTCTCTGAAATTGTATAAGACTATGTCGGTCAGAGTCCTTAAATGTTGCAAGATAGCCGATAATTTTAAGCACAAGTCTTCAGATGGTTGAAAAACTTCAATTTGCCGGAGGGGGTCTTCGTTCCTGATGTACATAGATATGTCAAAAGAGAAGCACTAGGAGAAGTCCTAAGGAAGGCCAAAGGTTCAGATTAAAGGATAAGCTAAAAGGAAAGATAAATAAGAGAAATGAGGATATTACCTCTGGAATATAGCGTGGATCATGTGTTTGGGGTTAGCAAGGAACCAGACGAATCTTCATCTATGGTAGCAACCGAGGAACTTTGCGGCCGGAGCGTAGGTGATGGTATGATGGAAGGGTCATCATCACTATCAAGGGACTCAGTCATCGATGCTAGTACTACAAAGGCAAAAGATGCAGAAGGACTCTCCGCTGGTTTGGTATGAGAGTGATCATCTAAGGCACCCTAAAAGACCAAGAATGAGAGTAAAAGTCTTAGAACAAAGTTTGAAGTTTTGAGGGAAAACTTACTTATCCATGATGATCGGGCTACGCGGTGGAGGTTGATGCATCGGTTTTCATTTTCTTTTTCGATGAAGAACTTGGATTGGAGGTGTCCATGGAAAAGATCCGAGGGAAGGGGGAGAAAGAAAATTTTTTGATGAAGAGCGAGAGCTTGAAGAAGGCACTGTGGCGAAGCAGATTTCAATTCCAGTAATATAGGAGCTGGAGTAGCGATGGTTGAGCTTCTGAGAAGAGACTTCGAAATGTGACTCCTCATATTCCAAACTTGGAGAGCATGTGTTGACACCAGAATTTAGACCGACAGGTATAAGAGAGAGAATGTTTGCCGTCGGATTAATGGCTGGGCTTATGGGCCACCATTATGAGAATGACAAGGTGCCATAAAAGATTTGACATGCAGCAGGCCTGGTTAGACGTATTGAGTGTGTGCCGCATGCAACATAGTGGGCCTAGACTCTTCGATAAGATGTGTAATTATAGCAAGTAGAATATAATTAATATCGTTTAGATTCTCTATCCCAAATTATCTAAAATTCGTGTAAGAGTCGGTTTCTGTTTCCTCGAGTATAAATATGTAAGCCCGAGAACCCTATTCAACAACATCATCTGTTCATCAACAACTCTCGGCGCATCACCAAACCCTAGGTATATAGCATTAGGATGATTCCCTCTGTGGGATTGGGCTGCACTGATTAAATTCAACCTCTGATCACGCCAAGGATAGCCTTTTCGGCGAGTTCTATTGTTCTAATTGAGGATTTCTCTGTTAAGTGTTATACTTTGATTGAATCAATAGGTTCGCTAGTTATCGATGCGATATGTTGATTATATTTGTCATATGCTTCATGTTCAGATCAATCTATTGTATCAATCACATCAGTCCATCGGGTTGTTCTAAACAAGATTGAGTAATAGTCGTGAATCTAGTACTATCTCGGTTCGGTCCGATCTATTAGATTTTCTTCAATTACGAGAGATTGTTTAGCCCAAAGTGTTAGGTCGATGTTCGTCGGAGTTTTAGCCGATGAATTGTTTTAATTCATTTGTCTCAAATCTGGCTAGCTATATGTTTTGATCTATCATGTGTTGCATTGAGTTTAATAGTCTCAATTAAGGTCAATTTGTTGAGCTCGTTACCGATATAGATAGATCTATTTCTTTTAAGCCGATACGTAATGTGCATACTGATAATCATTGTATGCATGCTTCTGATCTATTAAATTATTAAGCCAATATGTTATATTTTGGCGTAGTCCGATACGTTACTTTACTTCTTTAACAACGCGTTGTAGCCATTCAAGATGCTATCAAAGACGATACCGATAGACCATCGATCGATAGTTTTAGGACAACTAATATTTTCTTCCTTGTCAATTGCAAGTCAAATTGACTAACGCACTCTAAGTTTTCCCAGTATTTAGGACTTGCACTAGAGTGAAGCAAATCTCCTAGGCCTTCGAGTGTGAAGGTGTAAATACCTATGTACGGTTTTTACGTCAACACCACCCCACTCCCCATCACACCTCCTAGCCGTCGCCATGCTCTATGCCACCTAGCCTGATGCTCGTGGCCCATTGCCCCACCGCCCCGCTAGCCACTGATGCTGGGCATCATCCCCCTTGGCTTTTAATGCCCCCCTTCTGTCGCCCCCCTTTCGCCACCCATATCTGCCCCTTCCACTGCCCCCCTCTGTTGGACGCCACCACTGGCCACCGTGGAGCTGCCCTCCTACCCCTTCTGCTGCCCCCCTTTCGCCGCCCTCTTTCTGTCGCCTGTATCCGCCCTCTTCCACCGCCCCCCCTCTACTGGACACCATCACCAGCCGCCGCAGCGCTGCCCCCTGGCCCTGTAGGGCTGGCAGTTTAGCTCGGGGCTCGTGAGCCAACTTAGGTTTGGACGAGCCGAGCTGAGCCTGGCTCGATAGCTAGCGGAGCCCACTCGCGAGCCAAACGAGCTAACCAATCTCCAGCAAGTCAACAGGCCATAGCCCATGACCCCCTATCCACGTAGGCCCATAGGCCACAGCCCATATGCCCGCACCGCCTCGGGCCGCAGCCCTCGATCACCTGCAACCATGGAACCAGCAGATTTTCTAATCCATCACCTGCACGCAGCGACATATCTACCGTCCGACAACCTCGGGGTCATAAGCTTATGAGTTAATTATCTAGCCTAATCAATGTGACGGATCGATTACTGACAAATCTAACAATCTATTTTCGTGGCACGGCTGCACCTGCATGAGGATGAACAATTAATTGATGATCGATGAACAGATTAACCTGCTATATCATGGATCAATGGAACACTAACCTGGATTTTAACCAATCTGGTAATCTAACATGGCATTATGGCTGCATGAGAGTGCTGGCTAACTTGATCAACACAGAGTGACAATACAACTTGGTTTACATTAACGTGAAAAAACAATTATCTTTACTACTATCTCTATTTGTAAATATTTCTACTTTGAGAATCTAAGGTTAGAGAGAGAGTAGAGGGATTAGCTAGCTAGACATGCTTGTAGACAAACTGTTATCTTGGTAGTTCTTCCATAAGCTCTAATCATAACAGTCTTTTATATCTGCACTCACTCTAGGCAATGATATAACTTATAGCACCGGCGAACACAACATAAAAATTACCAAGTCTGATACAATTTTATACTCTAATTACTAAGTATGTTTTAATTAATATATGCTAAAACAATGCTAATGATATATCTTATGATTGAATATTTGTATGAACTATGAACCAATCAACCAATTATGCTATAATCTAGCTATAAGTTGGACTTATACTAGTTATGATTAGTTTGTGGATTTTCCTAAGATGGTGATGATTATGTGAACTTGTTGCTTGCTATGTATTCCCTCCGTCCTAATATATAGTCATTTCTAGCTTTTGGCACGAGTATTAAAAATATGGGTATAAAGACATTAGCACCCTTCATTAATATTTGGGAATAAGTAGGGTATGGGGTTCACTATGGGTGGAATAAGTGGTATTGATAGGGGGCATTATAGGGAGTTTTTGGAGAAATTCACTTTTGGGGTTAGAAATTGTAATATTTTGGACAAAATTTAAATAGTAGAAGTGGTTGTATTTTAGAACGGAGAGAGTAATTCATACCTCAGAAGTCAGAACTTCTGATTCTCAGAACTTATGATTGAATATTTGTATGAACTATGAACCAGTCAACCAACTATGCTATAATCTAGCTAAGTTGGACTTACGTGAGTTATGTCTATGATTTTAAGGTTTGGACTTTGGACACTTATAATAAACTATAGTCATATAATGTAGTTGTGCTCTTTCTGGTGTTGGATAGTGATATATGTATAGTTGTTGCTTTAAAATTTAATTACTCGATCAGCCGATCATTATAAATTTACAGTGATACAAATCAACCTTTTGATTTTACTCATGAGCTAAACAAGCCAGCTCAAGCTAACAAGCGAGCCGAGCAAACTCTACGACCACGTCTAAAAAATATATTCACAAAGTGCCCCTTGAGGTGTAACAAAACGTGAATCAGCACCTCAGATCTTGGTTTTTGCAGATTTAAAAACCAAGAGATGGACTTGTTTGGCTAAAAGTTCACGGAGCATAGTAGTCCCAAACACTCTCTTAGAACGTTCCGTAACAGACTATGCTGATCTTTTCTTAACAAGGTATTTATTCAGCAGAAAAGAAGTGGAAAATGTTCCCACACCAGAATAAAATGAGACTATGCCAATCTAATACAGCTGCTTTATCACCTTCACTTGATGATTGGTTCAAGTCATATATGTCGCATATCGGAAAATGAAGGCTCCCAAGTCATTGGTGCACACTAAACTCCTCTTTGAAGACCTACGCTAAAAGAGTGTTAGAAGTTAATCTCTCCATAGAGAGAACGCAACCAGGAGACGCGAGCAAACAGGAGACGACGCGCCTGAAGGCGCCGACACGTCCGCTGGTGGCGACGTGTCCACTGGCCACCGACGCCGGCGTGAAGAGATGCAGCACTGCATTGTTCACGTCCTCTCCCATCTATAAATACATGTACACTACAGTCAATAAAGACTTCTTCTGTTTTCTAGCAAATCATTGTGTTCATTTGTTCTTCATTCATTCAAATCAAAACACGTTATCAGTGCGTTTGTTCTCCCTGCGTTCCATGGCCAAGAACAAAGAACTGCTCTTCGCCAAGAAGAGAAGAACACATGAACTCGCTTCTACAAATTTGAAGAACATTGCTCTCAAATCTGAGTTCAAAGAAGCACAGAACAGAAGTAGAAAAGGCTACAGATCCTGTTGGAGTAATGCCTGTTCGTGTCCAATCAACGAGATTTACGCGCAGAGAAGCTATGGTGTGACAGACTTGCAGCAGCAAACGACGTGCGGTGTGCACGATGTGTCTTTTCAGTTTTATTGATCTTTATAGCTGTGATCTGTTAGCTAGCTGCAAGTATAAGCTATGTATGTGTGCTCTGTTGCATAACTTTTTTAACCCAAAAAAACTGCAGTACTGCATGTGTTCACTCTTTATTTCCTCAATGTTCTTCCTCACTGCTTCTCTGTTCTTTTGAGTATTCTTCTGTCTTAGCCACTGAAAATTTGTGTGTGTGATCCTGCTTGTGTTCATCTACATTTGGTATCAGAGCACAAGGTTTTGCATACCCAAACTGCCATGTTTCAATCCCATGTCGATCGTCACCGCAGAAGCTTCGCATGAGACCGGCGGCGGAGGATCGTTTGTGTATCCACAGCTAATGGCGACGAACTACACTAGCTGGATAATTCGGGTGCAGGCAATCATGGAGGACCAATGTGTATGGGAGGCAATCAAGCCGACGACCGGGATGGACTTCGACGTGAAGAAGGACAAGAAGGCGCGGGCGCATCTTCTCCAGCACTCCGGAGGACCTCCTCATGCAGGTGGCAAAGAAGAAGACGGCAAAAGAGGTGTGGGAGTGCCTCAGGACGAGGTTCATCGACGCAGATCGTGTCAGGGAGGCATGGCTACAAACGTTGAAGGGGGACTTCGACGCTTTGCGCATGAAGGAAGACGAATCCCTGGACCAGTATTCTGGGAAACTAGCAGCCATGTCCGTAAGGTACAGCAACCTTGGGGGAACACTCGACGATGCTGTAATGGTGAAGAAGCTATTCGACACCATGCCTGAGCACTTCATCAACGTGGTCGTCGAGATCGAGCAGTTCTATGATCTTAGCACCTTGGCGTTCGAGGAAGCCGTTGGCCAGCTGAAGGCCTTTGAAGAACGCACGCGTCAAGGAGCTGGTGCTACGAGAGCTAATGGGTAGCTCCTTCTCACTCAGGCAGAGGAGGCACGGCAGAAAAAGATGACGAGTGAAGGCTCAAGCAGAGGGAAATCATCGGAGAGCGGTGGTCGCAGCAGAGGACGTGGCCGCGGAAGAGGCCGAGGCAATGGTGGACGCAAGAACACATCAAGCAAGGAGGGCATTGGTTCTAGCACAAAGGATAAAAGCCACATCCAGTGTTTTAACTACAGAAAATACGGCCACTACGCCAGTGAATGCAAGGAGCCCAAGAAGGTGGAGGAGGCACATCATATAGCTGCTGAAGATGTTGAGCCAGCGCTCATCTCACGGTGGCGGAGGAGCTACAGCCGCTCGAGCAAGCGCATAAAGCACGGCAGGAGGCTGTGTTCTTGACCGAGGAGAGGGTTTTTCCAAAGCTGCACCTGGCCGGCAGCGAGTTGGCCATGGGAGACACCTGGTACCTCGACAACGGCGCGAGCAACCATATGACGAGTGACCCTGCAAAGTTTAGGGAGTTGGACAAGGCGATCACTGGAAGGGTTCGATTTGGGGATGGATCCACCGTGCAGATCATAGGAAAGGGGTCCATTCTGTTCAAATGCAAGAGTGGAGATCAGTGGCTACTCCAAGAGGTCTACTACATCCCAGAGCTTCGTAGCAATTTGGTGAGTCTTGGCCAGCTCACAGAAATTGGCTACCAGGTGGTGCTAGATGAAGATATCCTCAAGGTGTTTGATAAAAATCCCTAGAGACTGGTTATGAAGGTGAAGCGTTCCTCAAACCGTCTGTATCGCATTGATTTAAGCCCAGCAAGTCATGTTTGTCTCCTAGCAAAATTGGAGGATCCAACGTGGCTATGGCATGGACGCTTAGGCCATGTAAATTTTCAGGCGATGAAGTTGCTCACTGACAAAAATATGGCAGCAGGAGTACCACTGATTACGCACCCAAACCAGCTGTGCCATGGCTGTTTGGTGGCGAAGCAGGCACGCATACCATTCCCTCAAGCATCACTCTATCGAGCGAAGGAGCCGCTCGAACTTGTGCATGTCGACCTCTGCGGGCCGATTACTCCATCGACAGCTGCAAGAAATAGGAAATAGGTACTTCATGTTGCTTGTTGGTGATTATTCAAGATGGATATATGTGTATATGCTGAAGAGCAAGGATTAAGCCTGCATTGCATTCACTAAGTTAAGGCAGAGGCTGAAAACAAATGTGGACACCGGGTGAAGACACTTAGGTCAGATCGTGGTGGTGAATTTCTAGCAGCAGCGTTCGCGGATGTGTGCGAGCAGGAAGGCATTCAGAGACACCTCACTGCGCCCTACTCACCATAGCAGAATGGCGTGGTAAAGAGTAGGAACAGGACTGTGATGGAGATGGCAAGGGCACTGTTGAAGAGCATGAGTGTTCCTGGCAGATTTTGGGGAGAGGCTGTGCGTCACGTGGTTTACCTACTGAACTGTTTGCCAACAAAGGCAATGGGGCAGCGCACTTCATTTGAAGCTTGGAATGGGAAGAAGCCACATCTTGGACACCTATGGGTGTTTGGATGCACGGCACACGTCAAGATAGTGACACCCCACATGAAGAAACTCGATGACCGAAGCCAGCAGATGCTCTACTTCGGCGTTGAGGAAGCAAGGCGCACCGACTGTTTGATCCACATTGGGGCAGAATTGTTGTGAGCCGAGATGTGATCTTTGAGGAGTCTTTGCCATGGAACTGGTGTGCAGAAAAAAATGGAACAGAACCAGCAGAGTTCACTGTCGAGAACAAAGAAAATGGGAGCCCTTCAGTGTGGATGACACCAACAGCATTGCCTGGGGCAAAACCAGTTGAGGCAGCACCACCATCACTGGCAGCAGTGGGGATGACAACACCCGAGCAGGGCACGGGACAAATAACACCAGACTCGATTGGCATAAGCAGTCCAGATGAAGGACCTCGTGGTGTTCGCAGCCTAGAAGATCTCTACCAAAGAACACATGAGATATGACTAAATTTTGACTCTGATGGAGAAGCTTTACTTGTAGAAATGAAGGAGCCAGTGAGCCATGTTGATGCAGAAGGACATCCTGAATGGGTGGAGGCAATGAACAAAGAAATTGAGTCTATTGAAAAAAATGGGACCTGGAGCTTATCAACACTACCAGCTAGGCATAAACCCATTGGCCTCAAGTGGGTTTATAAACTGAAGAAGAATTCAGGGGGTGAGGTAATCAAACATAAAGCAAGACTGGTGGCTAAAGAATATGTGCAACGCCATGGAGTTGATTTTGGAGAAGTTTTTGCACTTGTTGCCAGACTTGATACAGTGCGTGTCATACTTGCTGTAGCTGCAAACCGGGGCTGGCAAGTGCATCACTTGGATGTGAAATTAGCCTTTCTGAATGGCGATCTAGAAGAAGTGTATGTGTCTCAGCCTGAAGGATATGCAGTAAAGAACAAGGAGCACTTAGTGCTCAGATTGAACAAAGCCCTCTATGGATTACGGCAAGCACCAAGGGCTTGGAATGTCATACTTGACAAAAGCCTGAAGAAACTTGGGTTCAAAAGATGTGCTCAAGAGCAAGCAGTGTACACTAGAGGAAAAGGTAAACCTGCTGTTATTATTGGTGTGTATGTTGATGATCTCATTGTCACAGGAGAAGACATAACTGAGATTGAATCCTTCAAGCAGCAAATGACCTCTGAGTTTGATATGAGTAATTTGGGGCTGCTGTCATTTTACCTTGGGATAGAGGTGATGCAGTAGGAAAAATACCTCACAATCAAGCAGACAGGGTATGCAAAGAAGGTGCTATCTCAGTTTGGGATGTCTGAATGTAATCCTACTAAATGTCCCATGGAGCAGAGAGCTCATTTGCACAAGGATCAGAATGGCCAGACAGTGAATGCCCACTGAGTACAGAAGGGTGATTGGGTGCCTCAGGAATCTCTTGCACACTCAACCAGATCTTTCCTTCCTTGTCGGTGTGGCAAGCAGGTTTATGGAAAGACCAACAATTATGCATCACAAGGCAGTGAAGCTGATCCTCAGGTATCTTAAGGGTACTTCGGATTTTGGGTTGGTATATTGTCGTGAAGAGGCCAAGGAAGTGCTCACTGGTTATACAGACAGTGATCTAGCTGGAGATCTTGATGACAGGAGGAGTATAGGAGGGATGGCCTTCTATGTTAATAGGAGCTTAGTGTCCTGGTGTTCACAAAAGCAGAAGACAGTTGCACTCTCATCTTGTGAGGCAGAATTCATGGCAGCCACTTCAGCAGCATGCCAAGCAATCTGGCTTAGAAGTTTGCTGCTCGAATTAACTGGAGAACAGCGGGGAGCAGTGAAGCTGTTTGTGGATAACAATTCAGCCATTGCCTTAATGAAGAACCCAGTTTTTCATAGAAAAAGCAAGCATATAGACACTAAGTACCATTTTATCAGGGAATGCATTGAAGGTCTCATTTCAGTGGAGCGTGTGTGCACTGAATAACAAAGAGCAGATGCTCTGACAAAGGCTTTATCAGCAGCGAAGCTGGCTACAATGCAGTACCTACTTGGCGTCCGTGATCTTGGAGCACACCAGGATTAGGGGAGAGTATGTTGGAGTAATGCCTGTTCGTGTCCAATCAACGGGATTTACGCGCAGAGAAGCTATGGTGTGACAAGACTTGCAGCAGCAAACGACGTGCGGTGTGCACGATGTGTCTTTTCAGTTTTATTGATCTTTATAGCTATGATCTGTTAGCTATCTACAAGTATAAGCTATGTATGTGTGCTCTGTTGCATAACTTTTGTAACCCAGAAAAACTGCAGTACTGCGTGTGTTCACTCTTTATTCTCTCAGTGTTCTTCCTCGCTGCTTCTCTGTTCTTTTGAGTATTCTTCTGTCTTAGCCACTGAAAATTTGTGTGTGTGATCCTGCTTGTGTTCATCTACAGATCCGAAGGTAATCAAGTTTTGTTTCATACCTTCGTCGATTCTGTTCCTCCCAGCCAGTCACACCTCAGGCGCCGAGCCTGCGCACTCCGCCCAAGCGCACATGCCTCAGGCTGCGCCCATACCGCGTGCGATGGTCGCGTGCACAACCTCGGTAAATCTGCCCACCAAGGCCGGCGTGAGCCCGTGGCCTGGTGTGCCCTCGCCCAGCGTGGCCTCAGCCGAAGAGGCTAGATGTGGCTGGCCGGGCATCCACAGCGGCGGCGGCTGGCCGAGCATCTACAGCGGCGGTGGCTGGCCGAGCATCTACAGCGGTGGCGACG
>KE370808.1:860705-878043 GCA_000418225.1 Zizania latifolia
ACCACCAGAGTGGCCTCGGCCCGCTGTGACTCCGGCCGGCGCATCCATGGCCAGGGAGGCCCGGTGAGGCGGCGGCGTCCCGCTCGACAGCGACGGCTGTGTCTAGCGGCTAGGGTTGGGAAACCGCAACTGCCCCTATTTATATCTCCACTGAATGGGCCAAATGGGCTTCATGCAGCCTATCACGTAGAGACCTGACATTGATTTTCAATTAAACATTCTCTCCAAAATAAGTGGAATCAAATTTTCGAAAAATTATATCTTTTGGTAGTATAAGAATTGTCTATCTAAATAATTGATGGACGTAGTGACTAATCCCTATAAGTTACTTGATTCGGATATAAATATAAAGATTTTCAATGAAATCCAAATTCTGAATCCAAATGCTAATCGCAACATATATTGTGTAAAACTCAATAAGCCATTATAGGTTTAAAAATAGTCGGATAGAATTCGGTACAACCGACTCAATGAATTCCTTATACAAAAAGGCTACTCCAATAACAGGATTTTACATTATATCTGTGTATGTTGACATCATCAATAACACCAATGATATCGATAAAGCACGCAATTATTCAATGATGGAATTCGAGACAAAGTATTTGATCAAAACTAAATTTTGTTTAGGTCTACAACCTAAACACTTTCCCTCGAGTATTTTAATACACTAATCCGCTTATATCCAGAAAACACCTATGGACATTCGACCTCTACATTTAGAGAAAGATGAGTTTAGACCAAGAAAAGTTGATAAAGAGATACAAGGACCGAAGGTTCTATATCTCAACATTGTTGAAACAATTATGTATCTTGCAAATTACACTATGTCTCATATCACATTTGCAAAGAAATTACTAGCTAGACATAGTATTGATCCAACTAGATGTCATTGAACTGGAGTCAAAAATATCTCCAAAGCACCAAAGATCTTGATATTTTTTTTCAATAATAAAAAATCAAGATCCAAATATAATTAGATATACAGATGCTGGCTACCTATCAGATCCCCATAATGCTAGATCTCAAATAAGTTTTGTGTTCTTACATGGTTGGACAGCCATCTCATGGGAGTTTACCCAGTAAACTCTAGTGGCTACATCCACCAATTATTCTAAAATAATTTCATTATACGAAGCATCACACGAATGTATATGGTTTCACGAAATGATAAATCACATACAAAAATCTTGTGTTATTTATTCCATTGAATCACCTACTATTATCTTTCAAGATAACGGTGCTTACATATCACAAATGTAGACAGTTTAATAATTTGCAAGCCTTAGGGGAAGGATCTTCTTAAAGGTTTAAATTGTACATACATCGTATTATAGTCTTTTTTATGAGTTTTATATACTTTCTTATAAAAGTTTTTAATGAGGTAATATCTACACAAGATCATATATACCATATTCTTATTTTTCCCTAAAAGGATTTTTATAAGGAATATACATAAGGTATATTAACAATTCCAGAATTCACATATAACTTTTCCGTAGAAAGGTTTTATTATAAATGCAAATCATATGTTGTTTTATTTTCTCTTTATTTTTTCAATAGGGTTTTAAAGAAGTTTTAACAATATATCATATTTATTCTCTCCTATTTTTCTCACGGGGTTTTTTGGAGGAATATTCAAATAAGATTAAGGAAGGAGTCTTCTAATAGTATGCCTTATTAAAGCATGATATTGTTCTCTTTTTTTTCTATGAGTTTTTTCTCTTCAAGGTTTCTCATATAAAATTTTTAACAAGACAATATTAAACACAAGTATATGTCATATTTCTAGTTTTTTCCATTGAGGTTTTTAGAGAAATATCAAAGACATATAATTACTCTTTAAACTCTTTAGAGTATATGATTAAGCAATAAACTCTACATATTACTTCTCACATTTTTCCAAAAGGTTTTAGATGAATAATACCTACATTAATTTGGTGGATTCAATTAAGGAGAAGGAGCGTTAGAAGTTAATCTCTCCATAGAGAGAACGCAACCAGGAGACGCGAGCAAACAGGACACGAAGCGCCTGCAGGCGCCGACACGTCCGCTGGTGGTGACGCGTCGCCGCCGACGCCAGCGCGAAGAGACGTAGCACTGCATTGTTCACGTCCTCTCCCATCTATAAATACATGTACACTACAATCAATAAAGACTTCTATTTTCTAGCAAAACATTGTGTTCATTTGTTCTTCATTCATTCAAATCAAAACAAAGAGAACCTATCTTTGATGCAGAGATGGAAACCAGTATCTATCAGACTGCCTGAGGTTAATACAGCAGATGCCGCACCAGCACTTCCACTCCATAATAGGCTAACATCACATCACATCACAACACAAACATCTTATTATCTCATAGATTCATCTCATCATCTGAGAAAACCTACTTCAGGGGTGATAATTAGATAACGTGCAAAAGGTTACCGTAAATACACAAGCAACATGAAATTGCTCTCAATAAGTCCATAACTATGACCCCATTCATCAGTATGCAAAAGGCTATGGATGTTTTCCAGATTGCCTTATTAGGGACAAGAATCAAAGAATAGCCAGCCAGTAAATTACATTTTATTCTGCAGTCTTCTCTGCATTGAGAACCAACCGGCGCCCTATGCTCTACATAATCACAACTATTTCAATGATAGTTGTGGCCAAAACAGCAAAATACACGGCACCATGATTTTATGACCACCAAAACACCATTGAAAAAATAAACAGAAAAGAAAGCTAAGGCAAAATAAAAACAAACTAATATACACACTGATGGCACCAATCCAGGGCATGCCATCCTCCGAGAACAAGTTTTCTTAGAGCACCTGCAAGAGCTACCTTCTATGGATTCTACAAATATTTCGATTCCGGATGTGCAGGTTCTCTTGTTAACTCATCGTCACAGGCAGTTAGCCAAGCAATCGATGCAAGCCAGGGGCAGGCAACTCTTGTCAGCATAAAATTCCTGGTGTTAAGTTTCTTCATTGTCGTCGTCCCTAATATCTTCTATTTCTTCTCGGCAGTACAATGCATTTAGCTCATGCTGCAACTGAAAATAGATGTAGAAAAACATCATGAATCATTTTTTGTTCATGCATGAATACAGTGGCCAACATGAATCACAGTGTGGAGAATTGACCAAAGCTAGTAAACGCCAACATGATGTAATGCTACAAGGAAATATTGGCACCGACCTGAACATGTTTTAGCTTGGCTGAAATCAATTCATCAGTCAAAGTAATCATTCTGCAGGAAAGGAAAAAAAAGGTAAGTTCTATCATTCAGTAATCAAAGTCATAAACAGCATGCCTTGTAACTCAAACAATATTAAAAATATTAGAAGCCAATAAATTAATAAGTGCAGGCCATATGTATTTTCAAAAGGAAGATAATACCTAGCACTAATAATACATAAGAATCAAATGAAACAGACAAGACAGTCGACAACTGACAAAACTGCATCTCCATCAAGAGCAACAAGCAGCAGGCCTACCTAGATTGCAATTCTGAAATTTTAACAAGTAATGACCGTTCTTTCTCAGAATTAGCTGCTTCAACCTGCCAAAGAATAAAAGTATATTTTTCCATGATAAGAGACTTTTTGAGGAAATGCTGTCATTGTTAAAGGGTAACTCTCATCAGTAATTAAAAGTGTACTCTACATTTCTGCTTACCACTGTCTCACTCTCCATCATTCGGACTTGTGGGGACATTCCAGACAGAACTCCTGATGGAAAGAAAGAAATTTAGCTTTTAACCAAAAGAAAACATCAAAGTTCAATAACTACAAGGGAGAACCATTTACCATCAGCTTTCTCATTCTGTTGCAAACTACTTAACACGTTCATGATCAGATCCTGAGGTAAAGAAATAAAAATGTCACTTAAAAATCTACCTAATAATTTATCATACATTATACATTCTTAAACAGCATGATATGAAAGTTTCCACCATACTTGCTGAAACATAGTCTGTTGCACAAGGTTCTCAAGGTGGGGAATCAGAATTGATGATGATACCGAGCTATTGCAGAGTTCCTTGACATGATGACTGTTAGACTGCAGCATTCGCGCATTTTGAAATAATCAGGTCAGCTCTGACAAAAGTGGCAAAAGAGTAATAATGGGTAGAATTGATTTTTTATATGGGTACCCAAGGATTATTTCAATTTCAGGAGGTAACATACTATCCATAAAGAAAATCATTTTTCTTGCGATTTCTTAGAGAAACTAAACTAAGCATATAATCATGTGAAAAAAGATTTATACCATTAGTTTACTGTTCACCAACCAATCACCAACGCTAGCAGATTTTCTTAGTGGTGAACCCTGAAAAACAAGTGTTGATCATGAATTAATTAATGTTGTATATTCAATTAGTGTGGGCTGTAACTATGTCCCAGAAAGGTGTCAAGGACGCTCATATATTAGTACATAACAATCTCACCTGTGGTGATTTGCGTGAGAGGCTAGTCAACGGAACTTCCTGAACCTAGAAAGCAATGAATTATTCCTTTTTTCTCTCATCATCTAATTCTATGCAGTTCAGATTATCAACCCATTCCACTCACCTTTGCAAGATCAACATTCTCAGATGTAACAGAGAAACGACCTTTAATCTCCACCACATTACGTTTAGACTTATCACCCAAAGAATCTACATATCCTACAATGATTGAAAGAATTTTCACTAGATGTTCAAAGGCCATAACATGAGTAAACAGGACGAATAAAGAAAACCTTACATATGCTTCTGTTCAACATTATGCTAGTGAAAACAATGGATGCTTGCAGTGAAATGAGATCAAGTATATGCGACTTGTACCTCCTGAAGATCGAATAGGAGCTGACAGACTGTTTGCAGAAGCACGAGTTGGCAGTGATAATGGGCCACTAAGATTTGTGGCCCTTCTTGTTTCAGTTCTATGTTTCTCAGATGCCAATTGAACAGTTGCATCCCTGTCACCAGTCATAAACAACAATAATTGAATGAACCTTGGAAGGAAAGGGTGAGATTATAAATAAGTTTATTAGCCAAATTAACAAAAAAAGAGAGAAGAGAAAAGCAGCTGCTATACCAAGGTAAACAAACAAACAGAATAATTAGGCAGTTGTGATTAGTTAAAAATCATAGGGTATGCTTTCTGTTCGTTGTTCTTCTTTCTGCTGTGAATTAATAAGAAACAGCTGAAACTTACAAAGCTAAATAACTTGGATAATTACTATGATGACATATCAAAACTAAACAAAAAATGAACGAATAAACATATTATGTAAATAGTTCCTCCAAAAACTGCTATTCCATACACTCATTGAGCTATTATGCAGACATAAATGAAGATGGAAACTAAGAAGTGCACTTAAATAATCACATAACAAATCAGGACAAGAGTGTTCCAGGAAGAAATGGTTAAACAGATAACAAACCTTTCAAGACCATGGCCCCTTTCAATTGTTGAGGTATTAACCCCACCAGAAAGGAAAGCTGGAGTGCCAGAAGTCTGTTGTTTCTGTCCAGCAGTACTTCTCCAATGTTTTGCCTCTGGATCCTGCATTGATGTAGACGGTGATGAATCGTTTTCTGATCTAGTGTTTTCATGCCCATTGGGCATAATTTTTGTATCAACATTGTTGACACCAAAATCGAAAGCTTCAATCCCATCCGAATTTGCTGCAGTGGTAGAGGTCCATTCACTGAAATATAACAGAAGACGATACATTTCACTACAGATGGTTTAACAAAAATCAAGAATATAACAAGTCTATAAGAGCATCTCCATCCATCTCCTTATCTCACTCCCTACCCTATTATTTAACAAAATTCCTTCAAAATCTCTCTCCAACCAACTTCCTACTCCACTCCCTATCTCATCCCACTCTCTATTTTGACTCCTCTCCTCCCCAAAGCTAGGGAGCCAAAACCACTCTCTATCCTTTTTATTTTGATTTTTTTTTATGTATTTTGGTTTTTTATATATACAAATTGTATGGCCTGAATAAATATAATAAATACTTAAACTAATCATAAAATAATTTTAGGTGTTGGAAAAAAATTACTAACGGGAGTGAAAATTATGAAGAATGAAATAAAACTTGAAACTATATGAAAAATAAAAATAATTAATAACAGGAGTAGAAATTTATTAACAGGGATGCTACAACTAATAGTCTAACAGGCATGTAAAAGTTAATTTATTAGTGGTAGTTATAATATACTAATAAAATATAGGTAAGTGAAATATAGGGAGGCAAATATAGAGAGCTCAATAGAGTGTTCTAAAAATGAGGAATAATTTTAGATAGAAAGACTCTCTATTTTTGGTTATAGGGAGCCAAAAATAAGATATTGGTTGGAGATGCCCTTAACATCAGTTCAATTAGAGAGCCCCTATTTCTACAGCACCCCCCTTAGCTCTTGAATTAGATCAGCTCTTCTGCAGTATTACATGGACCAGCAAATACAAAGATATAAAGAAACAAAATTAAATATATTATATTCCATAAAAAATGGCAAAAGAATGGCTTAACCTGAAAATATTTTTATTTGTAGACGATGACATCCCCAAATGATTCCTAGAACATGAATCCTGTTGTCCAAACAAGAAGATGACTGTTAAATCAGAATTATCAACATGAAATTTCGTTTGTTAATGGAATTAGCAACTTAAAAAAGAGAATTATGCGGTACCAATTATGGTCCCTACAACACTAAAACAAGGTACAATGCTCAGATGTGCTGGGCATACGATCAGTCTTGGTATGAAAGAAATAATGCTGAGCTATACAATATTGTCTTATGCAAGCCTTTTCTCCCAGATGTGTGTTAAGCCTGGTGTGGTCATGCTGACAGACACGTCTACAGTGGGATGTCCTAAGCAGATACTTGTTATGCAAGCCTTTTCTCCCAGATGTGTGCTAAGCCTAATGTGTGGTCATCCTGACACAAACTAGCTAAATAGCTTCAGTGGAATGTACTAAGATGATATTTATTTGAAACTGTAGTAGTGTAGTACCATGGCACCCATGGGTGGAAATCTATACTACTTTAAAAGTAGCTAGTGGTAGTAACAGTGAATCTGTCACCACCATAATCCTTCTCATTAATACGTGAGCCTCATTGTCAATGAAATCCAGACTACTTTTGAAACCGAATTACGATAAATATTATTTTATCATGTTTTAATTTATTTATATCATTTGCATGGTGTTCTTTTAATGTTGTAAAAAAAATTCCCGTTACAACGCACGGACACTCAACTAGTACTTCTAGCCTCCAACCATAGTTATTATAGCGGCGCGGCAAAGCGAGACGCCTAACCACCTTCACACCTTTTAGGCGAATATGGCATGCGGCGAGGCAACGCCATACTCACTTCACATGCCATGTGATTCTAACTCTTCACTGTATACCAGGATATCGAATGTGCATGGCAGCAGGATGGCACAATTATTTTTGAAACAGCAGAAATTTAATTCCAGAACTACATGAATAGAAATACTTAAATAAGTCGAATATTCCATTCTCCATACTTCCCACATTGCCCCAGCGGCCCACTCCAGCACCCGCTCCTCCACCTCCTCCCCGTGCTCCTCGTGCTCCTGTTCCCCTTCCTCCCCGTCATGCCCTCCACCAGCCTACTCCCACTGCTCCTCCATCTCCCTCTCCCTCTCCCTCTCCCTCTCCTGTTCCTCCCGATTGGTCACCTACCACCGCTCCACCTAGTGCTCCTCTCCCTCCTGCTTCTCCTCCTCGCCTATGCTACCAACCTCATTGCGGCCTCATTCCCGAGCTCCGACCTCCAGGTCCTCGCGCTCTCCGTCGTGGCAGCCATCCTCCTCACCGCGGCAACGGCCTTGCTCACCTCTGCGCTGTCCCCGCCGAGGAATGCGTATCATTTCCTAGCCAAGAAGGCACTCGCCTGCGCCTGTGCCGTGGGCCCCACTGGGCGCTCCACAGCGTCCTCAACCTCTATGTCGACCCCTGCATCCCCTCCAGCTGATGGACGCTGCCACGGTGCCAGCCACATGCTGTGACATCGAGGAGGCCAGGCCCTGCACCATGGCAATCATGGACCTCATGCTGTCCGTGCATTGCGTGCTTGTGGCTGTTGTCTAGCGCCTAGCGTCCGTCTAGAGCGCTTAGGCGTTCGCGCGATGCCATAAACCATGAGGCAGACACCATATCGCATTAGGCAGACGCCACATTCCAATATGGCGAGTCGGCAACCGTGGCATTGGCAGCCAGCCGCCCGGATTCCTAATCGTCGATTAGGCAACACCTTAACAACTATGCCTCCAACAAAGTGGCACAGATTGAGATAGAATATGTTTGGTCAATAAGGAAAAAATTAACATTTGGTGTGATTGGTATGCTCTTTTTTTGGCTGCGGCTTATAAGCCAAGACAGGTGAACGAAGCAATGGAAAATAATTTGAGGTAAACTTTTATACGTGTATTCTTAGTGGTCCAAAAGCCCGTGCTAAAAATAGAAAGCGACGAAAAAATACCCTGAATTAATTCTAAAATTCAAATCTAGCTGTGGCTTATAAGCTGAAGAGCTGCCAAGCAGACCCGATGCACTGTAGAGTTTTACTGCAACAATAGGCACTGCAACTCTGCATCGTATTATCCATACTTGAAGTAACTTTGAAGCTTTATAGCGAAGATTGTACATTAAATCTCTCATGAAAAAAAAAGGTAAGCAAGAATCTACTCAACCTTTTTTACTTCAGCAATTCCTGCAGTATCCTCATCTTCTTTTATTTCAGGCGGTTCATCATCACGAATCTGGAAATTTACGCAGCTTAACAATAAGTTATGTGCAAGGTATAATGGAAATAAGCTGATATATAACAAAGAACAAGCATAACAGCATTACAAGTGATGCTTGGGCCTTGAGGTCTTCAACATCGAAGTTCCATGCACTAACACCCCGTTGGTATTCACTCTGTTAGATAGTTCACAAACATAAATGATATTCTCTTCAAATGAATTATATTTACTTATTTCTAGGAGTAAACAATAAATCCATGCAAATTATGATGGAACATTAATTTAAAACAAAAATTAGAATGAACTGCTCAAGTTGTCAAGAAAAAAATCTTTTTTGCAAACACAGATAATAATTCTTTATTGATTACTCCCCCATTTTATGTTTGCTTGGTGCTTTTGACTATATTACACATATCAAAGAGTTTGTACTCCATTTTCAAAATACAAGGCCTATAGTTTTCACAAGTTTCTTTCAAAATACAAAGCATGCAGTACAAACAAAATATAATGGGTGATTTTTTGTGCCTCAACAACTCCAATCTAGCATGTTTCAAAACATTAGCACAAATGAGGGAATGTTTGAATAATTAAAATGAAAAGACATCTTAAGGATAAAACAACATAAACATTAAGCTGCATGCCACAAACCAGGGAGAGTGCCTCCTGCTCGGACGAAGGCATTTTCTTCAAAGCCAACTGGGCTGCATCTTTAAGCTAGAAATATACAGAAACATCAGATATCTGTTGTTTTGATCATCAAGGGGGGGAAATGTTATGGAAGTATTAAGTATACCTGGAGAGCCTTTACACGGTCCCATAGAGGAGGTAAATCAGTTAAGATACTCTTCATTGTCAATTCTGGAGGTTTTGCATTTTTGAAAAATGAATGCTTTAGCAACTTCTCAGCTGTTGGTCTCTTTGTTTGATCTTTTACTAAGCACATTGCAACCATCTCCTTAAATAACTGATCACAACTGAAATTGCTTAATTAGAAAGGTAAATTCTAAAATATAATCTTTGGTTGTTGGCAACAAAAGATAAGCTTCATAACCAATATTGCTAAAAGGATGAGTACTACCTTTGAGAATCTTCTGTCACGATCATAGTCAAGACCAGGTGGAGCATTTTGGAGCGTCATGAGAAGAACCTGCAGCCAAAAGGAAGTATATTGATTATTGAATTAACATAATAATTTTAACGGACTGAGATCACTGGATTTCCTTGACCAATACTGTCAAGGGCGTTGGCGTCTAGGGTAGCTGGCCAGCCTCGGGATGGGTCGGCACGGGGAGTTTCCCCTTGCCGCGCTATGGTGGAGAACGGGGAAGATTGAGAAAAAGGGGTAGAGATTGGAGATTAGATTGATATTGCTTGCTTTATTCAATCTGATTTGCTGATACATATATAGGGGAGAACCCTGAGTCCTATTTAGACTCAATTATGGAAATAGCTAAAATATGGAAATAGCTAATTTTGGGCAGATTAGATACTATTACTAATCCGACAAGCCTTAAGGACCCATGCCATGTTTGGCTTGGGCCTAGGTCTAGGCTGCGGCCTAGCTTGCCGCGCACACCCTGGCCACGTCTCTTGCGCGGTCCCGGCGCTGATAGTGCTTGCCCCACATGACATCTCTCCCCCCTTCCCCTCGATGAGCAGCTCATCCTCGAGCTGGAAAGAAGAGTAGCGGTCGATGAAGCTATCGACATCCTCCCAGGTCGTTGACGCCTTCGATTCCCCCTTCCAGTGGATGAGCACCTAGCGAACGCCCCGGGCAAGATGAGTGCGCACAGACCGCTCTGGTTCTGGTACAGCAGCGCCGTTGTTTGTAGTAGGCAGAGGTGGTGGCGCTGCCAGCGGGGTACCAACGAACTTCTTCCGGAGGCCCACATGGAACACGTCATGGAGTCGGGCGCGCGATGGAAGCTCAATGCGGTAGGCGACGTCGTTGATGATCTCGATGATGCGATACGTCCCATAGAAGCGAGGTTTGAGCTTCCCCTTGGATGGGACCTGGAGGGAGGCCGGGCGCGCTGGTGAAGGCGAAGCCACACCCAGTCGCCCACAGTATAGCGGGCCTCGCGGTGGTTCTTGTCATAGTGGCGCTTGTAGATTGCCTGTGCCTGCTCGAGGCGATAGCGGACGTCGGTGAGGAATTCATCCCTATCCGCCATGCTTTTGGCCACCGCCGCCACCCGCGTTTCGCCGGGCTCATAGGAGCGGATGGAGGGGGGTCCCGGCCGTAGACGATCTTGAACGGCATGTCCTTGAGGGCGGATTGGTAGGTGGTGTTGTAGATGTATTCCGCCCACGGCAACCAGCGCAACCACTGGCGGGGGCGATCTCCAGTGAGGCAACGCAGATACATGATGATGACCTTGTTGGCGGCCTCCGTCTGGCCGTCAGATTGCGGATAGAAAGCCGATGTCATGTGTAGTTTTGCGCCCGTCAGATGCATGAGCTCCCACCAAAAACTGGAAGTGAACACCAGGTCCTTGTCCGAGACCATGGACTGGGGCACACCATGGAGGCGCACAATCTCGGCGAAGAAAGCCTATGCCACCGATTCTGCCAAATATGGGTGAGCTAGTGGAATAAAGTGGCAGTACTTACTAAACCAATCAACCACCGTGAGGATGACCGACTTTCCGCCCACACGTGGCAGAGCTTCAATGAAGTCAAGCCCGATATCGGTCCACACCGACGTAGGCACAGGTAGTGGCATGAGCAGTCCCGCTAGGTGTAGGTGCTATGACTTGTATCTCTGGCACGTCGCACAGGTGCGGATGTAGTCTTGGACCACCGTGCGAAGGTTCGACGAGTGGAAGTCGCGACGCAGCCGATGGAGAGTTTGCTGTACTCCATGGCTGTCATCATGTACCGTGGTCAATAGCTCATGGAGTAATGGCGAGGCCGGCAAAATGTAGAGGCGTCCGTCAAAAGGCACCATGCCGTCGATGAGGGACTAGGGGGCAGCACGCCGATCAGCCGCCAGCTCGTCCCGCAGGGCCACTAGCGCCGGCTCAGTGTCGTTGGCGCATCGAAAGCGGTCGATGAAGTCGAAACGGGGCCCTAAGATGGTGAGAAGTGAAGCCTTCTCCGTGTCACGGCGTGAGAGCGCATCGGCCACTGTATTGGAGCTGCCCGTCTTGTACTCGACGGAGAAGTCGAAACCGAGAAGCTTCCCCACCCAGTGATGCTGCGGAATCGTGGCCAAATGCTGATCCAACAAAAATTTGAGGCTGAAATGGTCAGTCCGCACCAGGAATCGCCGGCCCCAGAGATACGGCCTCCAGTGACGAATTGCATGCACGAGACCGATCAACTCCCTCTCATATGCCGCTAGGGATTGGTGGCGGGGTGTCACCGGCCGGCTCAAGAAAGCAATGGGATGCTGTCCTTGCAGCAGGACGGCCCCAAAGCCGTGTGATGAGGCGTCGCACTCGACGATTAACTATTGTGAGAAGTCCGGCATGGCAAGTACCAGTGCGGTGGTGATGGCCGACTTTAGTGCTTGGAACACGCTCGTGGCTGCCTCAGTCCAAAGAAAGCCATCCTTCCATAGGGGGGCCGTCAGGGGTGCTACGACCGTGCCGTAGTCCACGACGAATTTGCGGTAGTAGCCGGCGAGGCCTAGAAATCCGTGGACCGCGCGCGCCGAACGCGATTGGGGCCAGTCAGAGACGGCCTGAACCTTGGCTGGGTCCATTGCCACGCCTGCCGAGGAGATGATGTGGCTGAGGTAGGCGATAGAGGTGACGCCGAATGCGCACTTGGATCGCTTGACGAAGAGTTGATGTTGCTGGAGCACGGACAGCACTATGCGGACATGGCGAAGGTGTTCCGCCCACGACTCGCTGAAGATCAAAATGCCGTCGAAGTAGACGAGCACGAAGCGATAGAGGAACGGTCGGAGCACATCATTCATGAGTGCCTGGAAAGTGGTCAGGGCATTGCATAGCCCGAACGGCATGACCAGGAACTCGTAGAGGCCGTCGTGTGTCCGGAATGCCGTCCTGTCCACATCGGCGGGGTTCATGCGGACCTGGTGGTAGCCCGAGCGCAGGTCCAGCTTCGTGAAGAAGCGAGCGCCATGCAATTCGTCGAGTTCATCGACCACCGGAATAGGGAAAGCGTCCTTGATGGTGATGGCGTTGAGGGCCTGGTAGTCAATGCAAAAGCGCTACGTACCATCTGCCTTCTTGACCAGCAAAACCGGAGATGAGAACGCTGAGGTGCTACGGCGGATCAGCCCCTAGGACAGCATGGTGGAGCACCGACGCTCCAACTCGTCTTTGTGGGAGGCGGGGTAGTGATACGGCCGTACGGCCACCGACGCCGACGCTGGGATCAAATTGATGCAGTAATCCCTAGAGAGGGGCGGCGACATCCCTTGCGGTTCGGCGAAGATGGCGGCAAACTCCTTGAGTACAGCCGTCAGAAGCTCATTGCCCAAACAAGCCTGTAGTCTCGAACTGGTTAGACCGGCGATGCCGCGCCAGCAGATCCTGTGATCCCTACGCCAAAAGGACATGGTGAGGGCACTAAAATCCCAGGTGATCGGGCCGAGCGACGCCAGCCACTGCATTCCTAGCACCACATCGTAGCCGGCCAAGGGAAGCGCGCAGAAATCCGCCTGGAAAGCTTTGTCGCCGATCCTAAAAACGGTGTCGCGGTACATGCCTGGGCATGGCACGCGCTCGCCGTTGGCCACCGTAACCAGCATCTTGCCGTGAGGGAGTAAATGGAGGGTGGTCCGGTCGGCTGCCTCCTCGGAGATGAAATTGTGGGAGGAGCCGGAGTCAAGGAGGGCAAGTAGCGAGACGCCGCCCATCTGTAGACGCACTTGCATCGTCTCGCTCGTACGGACACCGACGATGGCGTGCAGCGAGATCTGCGGCTCGGCATCCGTGTGGTCGGTTGGCTCGGGGTCATCATCGTCGTCGTCGATGGCCAAGTCGAGGAGGAAGATGCGCTGGCAGACCCGATTGTGGCTGCGACCAAATTTCTCGTTGCAGTTGAAGCAGAGGCCGAGACAACGGTGTTCCTCCATTTCCGCCTAGGAGAGACGCTTCATTGGCCATCCTTCCACCGAGACCGTTGCTGTCGTCAAGGTCGGTGACGGAGGCGGCGGTAGCACCAGGCACGCTGGTGGCGTCGAAAGCAGGCCACGGTTTTGGTGTCTCGGCGGCGCTGGTGTAGGGGCCATGGCAGCGGCGAACTGGTCGCGGAGCTCCAGCTTGCGAGCGCCGAGCGAGACTCATGGCTAAGGCGAGGGACTGCGGGTTGTGGATCTCGACATCAAGGCTGAGCGGAGGCTGTAGGCTGGCAGTGAAGATCTGCACCCGTTGTTCTTCGGTGAGGACACCCGCCCGTGGAAGGAGAGCCTTGAAGCGGTCTTGGTAGTCGACGATAGAGCCGGTGCGCTTGCAGGCCATGAGTTCACCGAGGGGGTTAGAGCGCAGGGGCGGGCCGAAACGAAGATGGAGAAGCTCGGTGAAGCGACGCCACGACGGTGTACCCTCGTACTGTTGGACCTGTATAAACCACATCTGCGCGCCGTCTTCCAGGTTATACGATGCCATCCATACCTTCTCTGCGATCCGTTGTTGATGAAAATACGATTCGCAGTGATTAATGAAGGCGAGAGGATCCGATTTGCCATCGAACTTGGGGAAGTCCATCTTCTGGAACCGAGGAGGCCGGTCGTTGTGGTGCTCGCCGGTGACCGAACTCTTTGTGCCTGGGGCTGACGAGGCAGGACGTTGTGCCTCCAACAGCAGGATGGCGGTGACGTTCCCTTCGACGATGACCTGGAGAGCCTGAATTAACTCGGCCAAGGTCTGGATAAGGGCCGCGAGATCAGCCGGAGCAGAAGTCGACATGGTGGGCGGCTCCGAAATTGCCGGCAGCGCTGATGAGGAAGGCGTAGTGGAAGAAGCCGAGGATCTTCTGGAAGCTGATACCAAGTTGTCAAGGACGTTGGCATCTAGGGTAGTTGGCCCTCGACTACGTAGCTCGTAGCCTCAGGATGGGTCAGCATGGGGAGTTTCCCCTTGGCGCGCTATGGTGGAGAACGGGGAAGATTGAGAGAAAGGGGGTAGAGATTGGAGATTAGATTGATATTGCTTGCTTTATTCGATCTGATTTGCTGGTACATATATAGGGGAGAACCTCGAGTCCTATTTGGACTCAATTATGGAAATAGCTAAAACATGGAAATAGCTAATTTTGGGCAGATTAGATACTATTACTAATCCGGCAAGCCTTAAGGACCCATGCCATGTTTGGCTTGGGCCTAGGTCTAGGCTGCGGCCTAGCTTGCCGCGCATGCCCTGGCCGTGTCTCTTGCGCGGTCCCAGCGCTGATAGTGCTTGCCCCACATGACAAATACAGTGCCATAACTGTCAGAAACACCAGATGATCTCACTTGACAGGATTAATATGACATAAATAAATAAAATATGGACTAAATAATATAAGAGAGACTATATAGGTCAAGTAAATTATCATGGAAAGCATATTGTTGTACTCCAATAACTCCAATTATGAAATATTTAGTTCACCAAACAAAATAAGAGAGGTGAATATTAGAAATATTTATTATGCGGATTTACAAAATCTACCCATATAATAGCAAACATCCAACACAGAAATTTCACATAGATAATTAACTACTTAACTTGCACAGCATCAAATAATTACCTTCATAGGGGGGTACTTCGAAAAAGGCGCATGGCCATGGGCTAGTTCAAGTGCAGTGATTCCAAATGACCATATGTCAGCTCTGCACAAAGAGACTGGTTGTAAGTCCAACTTTATTTACCAATATACAAGACAAAGAAGAGAGAAAGCATTGGATTGCAGGGAACTCATCTAATGCAACGTGAAAATATAAATTATCAAAAGTTAGATAGCGATATCTTCTTGGTGTCATGACATCCTGTGTCATCTTACAATGAGCAGATTGCATCATTGGGCAAGTATAGGTTTTGTCAAAATTTACTTTTTTTAGAACCAAAAACACACATACCATCATTATGAAATGTACATATTCAAACTTACAAAGGATAAATGTTTGCAGTCCAAGGAATATGATAACCAACTAAAATAAGGTGTGATGTGGTCTGACATTATTGCCAGCACATCATCCTCATTGTATTCTGGATTTTAATACCTAGTGGAAAAAAATAATTCCAGCCTTGCCTACAAGATGATTAAATGCAATGCAAGAATGTAATAAAACCAGGGTGGGGATTACTGATTAGCACCTTCACAAATTTTAGCATAGTTTATTTTTCTTTAACATGCTGGTGATTTTTAACAAGAATGACAAATAAAGAAAGATGCATATATGGAATAACAAAATTGCAAACATATCATGTATAGAAGATGTTCATTGGAAATGTGATGGTGCTATTTTTGGTATCAAATCAAACACATTGATTCAGGTACATTCAGGATTGCATTCAGGTACAACAAAATAAATGTACATACATATGCAGAACTAACATACTTGAAATTATATCCAGTGCCTGGCTGGAGAACTTCTGGAGCCATCCTAAAAGACAAAATTAGAGACACAAACTTGTCAAAACATTCTCAAGTTCCATGATATTTACTTATCTCATTAGAGAGAAAAAAAGGTTGGTACCAGCAGGGTGTTCCCACAAATGTGTTCCTAGATCTTTGCCGATCACCTCTATCGAACATGCAAGCAGATACACCGAAATCCCCAAGTTTCACTATACCAGCATTATCAATAAGGATATTGCCAGCCTGTGCAGTGTCACATTGAGCAAAAAAGGATTGAGGTAAATTACATCAAATCGAATTATCACAATATTTACACATAACTCTTCGATAGAGCTAACCTTGACATCACGATGTATTTGTCCTTGCCTGTGAAGGTACTCCAAAGCCTTAAGTGTTTCCTTTAGAATGGAGCCAATAACATGTTCCTCAAAACCATCAGGATATGCAATTTTCATTAGGTGCAAACAAGAACCCTCTGTCATGAATGGCATTACCACCCAAAGGCTGTGCTCGACAACAAATGAGCAGTAAGCCCTGATGACATTAGGGTGTTCTATCAGGCTCATGATTTGAGCCTCCCGTTGTATTTCATCCTACAAAGTTGGCACAACTATGAGAGCTAAATACATTTATAGCTCTGGGAAAGAGAAATGAGAAACAGAAGTCAAACAGATCAAATATTTTGACAATTGACACCAAGCCACCGCACAAATATAAGAGGCATCGTTTGAAACTTGGCCAACCTGTTACGCCAGTTGTTTATTAGTTTGCTAACATCAGTTGTTTTACTGATTACATGATACTTAAAGATGATATCAATAGAATGTAGATCCCCCAAAACTCCCAAGGATAAAAAATGATAAGAACTACATAAGTAAAAACTGATCTGGTTGTGAATTTTATATGCTCTATCTAGCACTGCGAAGTCTCGTAGAACTCATTGTCCTCTTCTCATAGGCCTACCATACACATGCACAAATACATACAAGAACCTTGTATAGATAGATATACACTGAACTACTGAAGTACCGGCAC
>KE370808.1:923143-951076 GCA_000418225.1 Zizania latifolia
AATGCATGGAGGTCTATTACAGCTTGCCTAGCCTTTCTTAGCTGATCTTGAGAGAGCAGAGCCTTGCTAGCTTGGTATTTAGGGTTTGCCTGAGTCCAGGTGGAGACCACAATAGTCTTCGCAATATTTTTGGACTTTTTACCGGTGGTCTTCTTCGTTTTGGTCTTTGTGACCGTTGGCTTCTTGAGAGATGGCACAGCAGTGACACTTTTAACTTACTCAACAGGTGCAGGAGGATGAGCAGCAGGTGCAGCGAGAGGTTGAGCAGCAGGAGGTTGATGAGCAATGGGAGGTTGAGGACCAGGAGGTTGAGCATAATGCTGGCTTGCAGATATCTTGGCATCGATGAAAATATCCACCCGGCTCCATTGTACCCTTGTTAGATGTGCATTGTGTAGAGTGTTGATTTCATCATTCGGAGGTATAGGCAGTGCGATGTCTTCCGCGTTGGGGTGCACAAAATCAATATGCACCACTGCATATCCCTCCCTTATTGGTATAGTGTGTAGCTCATGCTGATATGGGTAAACCACACCCCTTGCCACCTCAATCTGATACCCCCAGGCTTTAAGATAAGCTTGCACGGGGTTGGTTCAGTTAGCCAGTCAATCGTGTCTTCCAAACCACTGCAATATTGTGGGGTCACTTCTTATCATTGCTGCTCGACCTCTCTTGATGCACAGCTGCTCTTTCTGACAGAAGCAGGGCTATCTAATGTAGCTTAATCTGGAAGGACAATACCCTGTAGAGCTAAGCTCCTCGTGATATTTACATATAGATCCTTCTTGATTTTCTGTGAGAGCGCTTCCACATCGATTCTTTCGGACCTTCTTCGCTTCTTGTATATGTCAGTATTATTTAGGAAACCATGCTTCTAGCCTTGCGAGCTAGAGATGCCCTGCACGTGACTTGGGTGCTCTGGGTTGCCGAGAGCACTTGTTAGCTCATCTTGCTCCTGCACAGGAGTGAAGGATCCTGGTGACACTTGCACGGCTAGATCTCTAAATTTCTGAGCCACCGACGTCGCTTCGCTCGAGGTCCATGTGACTTCACCGCTATCTGTCAGTTTCCCCCGAGCCCTTAGAAATGATTGCGCTCTACCAGAAAACTACTGCCACAGATTTTCTTTGCCCTCACTAGCCATCTTATCATCTTTGGCCAACCACTTATCTTTCTTCCCCACATAACCAGTTGTGCCAAGGTTGTGGAGTAGCTTATTCCTAGCCCGGAGCTCTTTCTTGGCAGAGCTTTCTGCCTTGAACTCGGCTGAGCTCTTCATGTTGACAAATTGGTCCCAGTCCTACTTTTTCAGGTACGAGTACTTTTTGAAGGGCTCGAGGTCTTTGGCAACAAAGTTTGAGACAAGTTTGCTTTTATGAGACCTCCATAGATTTGATATCATCTTCATCGTAGTCTTTAAAGCTGTCGCCTTTGTATTCTCGGAAAACTCGAGAAAATTATTGATCCCATCGTTGAAGAGTGTAGTCTTCTGCTCTAGACTAAGATCATTGAACTTCCTCAGGATCAATGGGACCCTCTCCCGTGCAATAAATCCTGCAAGCTTCCTCAGCAGTTGCAAGGCCGTTTTATCTGTTGGTAGGCCATCACTGTCGACCGCCTTGACGGTTAGCTTGTCCATCGGCCACTTTGCTTATGTTCTTAGCTTCTTAATTGCTAGCTTGACTTCGTCGGTGGAGCTAGAAGACTCGGCAGAGGAATTGGCAGACATCTAAACATTAAAAGAAGGAAGAACTTAATGTTTCATTACAAAAAATGTGCGATCGCACGACGCTAGACTTTGGGCACTAATAGGTAAGAATAGGTCCTAAATCCCATCCGAGGATGTGCGACCCACGTAGCTGGACCCCGTGATCCCGTACGGTTCCAGAGAGAATTTCAGCAGCATCTCCCCGCTGTTCTCCAAATAGACGTCTCAACTTGGGGTTGAGAGGGTTATGAATCTGAAGAACAACAAGAAGACACCACCAAAACTCTCTCTGGAACCGTATAGGACCACGTGGTCCAGCTACGTGGGCCGCACATCCCTGGACTGTCCAAAGTGCGTGGATAATTCGGGAGCATCTTCCTATAAATATGAGTAGTTGACCGGTCATATTTATAATCCATCACTCCCGAACGGAAAGGGTGATGCAAGATGGAGACAAGAACTTTCCTCTATCTGTCTGCTGTGAGTGTAGCTCTAGTCGTAAACCCATTTCCTCATGATCCGCTCTAGCATTCTCATGATCTTTTGTTTTGCCTAGCATATTTAGCATTGTTCCGAGAAGACCGTCACACACGTTTTTCTCGACATGCATTGTATCGATGGAATGACGAACATCCAAGTATTTCTAATATTCTAGCTCCCCCAAAATTGACTTCTTGTTCCACATTCCATCACAACTATTAGAAGGACGTTTTCGCTTGCCGAGTACAATATTTATGCCCTTTACCTGGTCATATACCTCTACACCATTGAAATACCTGGGAGGTCCTCCTTACTCTACGGTGCCATCAAACTGTAGCTTCATTCTTCTGTATGGGTGTTTCATTAGAAGAAAACGTCGATGGTGCATGTATACTATTTTCTTAGAATGGTTCAACCATGTGCTCGATGTTTCCTCCAAGCACTAGGGGCAAGATTTACCCTTCCTTTTGATTTGTCCAGTCAAGTTATGATGAGCTGGCATGTCATTTATTATGACAAACAATATGGCGTGAAGCTGGAAGTACTCTCGGATGTACTCGTTCCAAATCTCAACACCTACGTGCCATAGAGTTTTTAGATCATCCACCAAGGGTCTGAGGTACACGTCGATGTCGTTACCAGGTTATTTAGGACCAGAGATCAAGATTGACAACATGATATATTTACACTTCTTACAAAGCCATGGTGGAAGGTTGTATATCGACAGTAACACTGGCCACGTGCTGTGCGCACTGCTCATGGTACCAGAGGGGTTCATGCCATCTGTACTCATGGCAAATCTAATATTCATGCAATCGTTAGCAAACCATCGAAATATGGCATTAATTGTTCTCCATTGAGTAGAATCTGTTGGGTGTCGTATCATCGAGTCATTCTTATGACCCTCTTTGTGCCACCTCAGTCGTTTAGACTCATTGGCATTTGCAAACATCTATTTCAGAGGAGGGATTACAGGGAAATACCATATCACCTTCCTCGAAACTTTCTTTCTCTTGTACCCATTGTTCAGTTCATCATCGCCTTTTCTATTCTTGAATCGATGTGTCCCACATGTTGGACATCTGTCAAGGTTTGCATACTCTCCACGAAACAGAACACAATCATTTCTACATGCATGTATTTTTTCTATGTCCAACCCTAGATGACATACGATCTTCTTAGAACTATACGTCACCTTTATTTTAGCAATATCAGAACAGTGTATAAGACCGTGTGCTTCTCTTTGCAGCCAACATTGATCGGTGTTTTTGAGTCTCAAACAAGTTTTTAGAATTGGGCAAACTCTCCTTTAGAATATGAAACTTGTTCCTCCGCATCACGCACCATTTGATCAATATTGTCCACTATATCAGTATACTTATCTTTATTAATTCCTAAAATGTCATTGTTGCTCATATAATCTGTATCACCGGCTCCACCTTCATCTTTACTAGCAATCTGATCTACTTCACCATCGTTTTCTCCTTCTTCGCCATGGTTGTTCCATATATGATATCCCTTCTTGAATCCACGTCTTAGCAAATGGTCGTACACGTATTCTGAATTTGGAAACTTCTTCTCGTTCTTACAGTCACAGCATGGATACCACATTGCAGTCTTTCCGTTAGCTTCCATGTCTGCTCTAGCAGTACTCATAAAAGACTTTACCCCACTCAAGTATTCATTGCAAGTACGTCAATCAAGATACATCTAGCTCCTTGTTGTTGGCATCTACAAAATTATCAAAAAATAACCATCATATCATATATACCCAAGTTTATGACTTGTGGCAATTAAAGCATGCTTTAGACATTAATAGGTAAGGATAGGTCTTAAATCCCATCCGAGGATGTGTGGCCCGCGTAGCTGGACCCCGTGGTCTCATAGGGTTCCAGAGATAATTTTGGCAGTATCTTCCCGCTGTTCTCCAAATACACGTCTCGACTTGGGATCGAGAGTGTTGTGTATCTAGAGAACAATAGGGAGATACCACCGAAACTCTCTCTGGAACCATACGGGACCACATGGTCTAGATACACGGGCTGCACATCCTTGGACTGTCCAAAGTGCGTGGACAATCAAGAGCTTCTTCCTATAAATATGACCAGTTGTCTGGTCATATTTATAATCCAACACTTCTGAACGGGAGACGACGTAATCGGTTGCGCTACTCTAATAATTACTCATATAAAAATCTATAACAAAATTAATTCATAACTAGCAAATTAAAGATCCATTAGTTATTAATTCACTAATTATTTCACTTTGTTCAACATATATATATTAAAAAAATACGATGGTGTATTAATATTAGAGAAAAAAAATATACCTTTGGCTGGACATTGGTGCTAGCGACGGTGTGGGGCGGTGCACCAGAGCACGTAACACTGTTGGTCGCCATCCTAGGTCAGCCGGCCGGTGGCTGGGGACTTAACTACGGTCGGTCGGCAGTTATAGGACAAGGGTGAAGTCGGCGGTGGGTGGGAGCAATAAGTGCGGAGCTCGGTGAATCTGACGTCCTTAAATACTTATCATTATGACGGTTATCCCTAAAAAGACGTCACTAATGGTGGCCTTAGGGTTACAGGCACTTTAGTGACGTGGGTAAAATAACACGTGTCACTAAAGGTCACATCCTATAGTGACGGGTGGTACCGACAACCGTTACTAATAGGGGTGCCCCTCTTTAGTGATGGGTGACAACATAACCCGTTACTATAGGTGTGACCTTTAGCAACGGGTCATACCATGACTTGTCACTAATGGGGATACCCCATCTTTAGTAACAGGTGAGACTATGATCCATCACTAATAATACAGCATCACTGACATGTGTAAAACAGTCAGTTACTAAAAATGTATTACTGATGCGCATCATTGATCTGTCAGTAAAGCTCCGTCACTAAAGACCATTTTTGTGGTAGTGACATAGTCTGTTGCTTTGTCTTAGTGCTGTACTGTGAAGTCGACGACAGCTTGTCCCTTGACTGCTTTAGCTAATTCGTATTGTAAATCGAATTCTGTCAATGCAAATACCTATTTGCCAATCCTTCCCTTTAAAATTGGAGTCGATAGCATATACTTGATCACATCAGCTTTGCATATGACCGTGCATTTTGCTGATAGTATGTAGTGCCTCAAGTTAGTGCAAGAGAAATAAAGGCACAAGCATAATCTTTCAACCGCAGGGTACCTTGTTTCGGCATCTAGTAGTCATCGGCTTAGGTAAAACACAATGTGTTCTTTCTCTTCTACCTCTTAGATCAACACCGACCCGATGCTTACGTCATCGGCTGACAAATATAACTTGTAAGGCTTATCAGGCCATGACGGGATTAATACTGGAGGAGAACTTAAATATTTCTTGATTTTCTCGAATGCTTTCTGATGTTTACTGGTCCAAATAAATTCTTCCCCTTTCTTCATCCTCAGCAAAGGTGTGAATGGCTCCAATTGGCCTAATAAATTTGATATGAATCGGTGGACGAAATTAATCTTGCTGATTAACGATTGCAACTCTGTCTTGTTCCCAGGCGGTATTGTATTCTTGATGGCCTGAATAATATTCTGACTTATTTCGATTCCTCTCTCGTGAACCATAAACCCCAGAAACTTTCTAGACGATACGCCGAAGGCACACTTATTTGGAGTCATACGAAGACCATATTTCTTTGCTCTTTCTAAAACCCTTATTAGATCGGCTAGGTGTCCTTCATTGTCCTGTGACTTCACGACGACATCATCAATATAAATTTCTACCAGGGAACCAATCAGATCATGAAATATATAATTCATTGCTCTTTGATACGTTGCCCCGGCGTTTCTTAGGCCAAAAGTCATAATAACCCACTCGAACAAGCCGATGGCTCTAGGGCACTTGAATGCAGTTTTTGGGATATCTTGCTTTGCTATGAATATTTGATTATATCCGGTATTTCCATCCATAAAGCTGATAATCTTATATCCTGATGCCGCATCGACTAGCAAATCTGTGATCAGCATCGGGTATTCATCTTTAGGTGTGGCTTTATTTAGGTCTCTAAAATCTATGCATACCCTCAGTTGACCGCTTTTTTTCTATACCAGGACTATATTTGATACCCATTCCATGTATCAGCATGGTCTTATGAAGTTTGCTTTGTATAGTCTCGTGATTTTGACCTTTATGTGAGGATACATTTCTGGCTTAAATCTTCTTTAACTCTGCTTTACTGGCTGAAATCCTGTTTTTATTGGTAGCCAATGTTGTACAATCGATCAGCTTAGTCTAGGCATCTGATGATATTCCCAAGCAAAATAATCCTAAAACTCCTTTAATAACGTAACCAGTTTCTTTTTTACAGAAGAGGGTAATTTAGCACTAATGTACGTCGGTCTTGGCCTGTCTCCAGGTCCGATGTCTACCTCTTCCAACTCATCGACCGAGGTAAAACCTTTTCTGAGCTTTCCTTCTTCGTAATCTTTTTCTCTAAACATGGATCCTAGCCCAGAATCATCTCGTTGATCGGCTAGAGGCCAAGATCTGATACCCTTAAAAAATCCCCTTCCCAAACTCATCCAGAAAGACAATCCATCTTCTCAAAGTCAGGTGCATCAGCTATTGACAGACGACTGATTTGTCAGCTTGAATAATTTTGACTTGATCACCTTGCCACTGCATTAAACTCTGATGTATTGTAGAAGGAACACAATAATTGGCGCGAATCCAGTCCCTTCCTAGCAGGAGGCTATATGAACATTTTCCATCAATCACAAAAAACGTGATCGGCAGTGTTTTACTTTCGACTGTAAGCTTGACGTTCAAAGCACCATTGGCATCTCATAAATTATCACCAAAGTCTTTTAACACCATACTGGTCTTCGTCAAGTCTTCATTTACCTTACCGAGCTTGCGAAACGTAGAATAGGACATTATGTTAACGACAGCCCTTTCATCGACCAACATTTTTGACATCGGCTTGCCATCAACGTATCCCTTAATATACAAGGGCCTCAAGTGCCGATGCTCATCTTCCTCTAGCTTTTCAAAGGTCGCTGGTTGCGGTTGTAGCAATAATTACGCAGCTGATCCCTCTTCTTCTTCACTGTCTGATAGAGGCGTCCTGTACTCTGTAGGTAATATGAAAACTATGTTTACCTCCATTGGCTTGTCCTCCGTATTGGCTTTCTTCTTCGGGTGCCACTCTTTTCTCACCCATCGTTTGTTCTGTCGATATTCCTCGTACTCTCCTACTAGCTGCTCCCGATGTCTCTGATGTTAGAGTCTCCTCTTCTGACTCCGTGTTAAGCCCTCTGGGCACCACCGAGGTTTTTGTATGGGATTTAGATCCCCTTGCCATCTGTCTTTAGTTCGAATGTGCCGATCATCTACCGTCTCCTGCTTGAGCGATCCTAGTCGGTCTTTTGTAGGTACTCTCTTTCTTGGGGGTTAGCCATCAGAACTAACATCATCTTGACTGACTTTTTTGGCACATCCCGGGCAATCCTTGATTCATGGGAGCCTCATATTATTTTTCTACCAAAACAAAATAAAGCGCACTCCCAATACGGATCAAACTTTTCTTCGTGCCCATATGGCGTGGCGCGTTTTCCCTTTCCTAACGCCGATGAGTCTTAACGTGGTGTCTCAGAGTTCGGCTCTCTTCAACATAAAAGCTTGACGAGCCGATATGTACCATATTCATCGGGAAAGGATTCTCATTAATTTTTATCGGCTTTGCTATTTCGTCAAACTTTATTCTTCCCTGCTTGACGGGTGATTGAATTTGTTGACAAAAAACTTTGCATTCATTTGTATTATGGGAGCCAATATTGTGCCATTTACAGTATTTCCTTTTCTTCAATTCTTTCGCTGATGGAATCACGTGATTTGGCGAGAGCTGGATCTACTTTTCTTTCAGTAATAAATCAAAGATTTTATCCGCCTTGTTGATATCAAAATCGTACTTTTACTCCTTCTCGGTGGCTTTGACCCATGAACAGGTTACTGTCTTCTTCAACCTGGCCCATTCGGCCAAGGTGACATCACCATCAGAGTCTTCTTACTCTGAATCTAATGAGTAAAACTATACCTAAGCCACTCGCTTTTGCGTCTTCTCTTTGTGCATCTCTTGGAACCGGCTTTCATGGGCCGATACCCGTTGTGCCAAGTGGAAGAGACTATCAAATTCTTGAGAGGAAAACCTCTCCCTGATTGGCGGCAGAAGACCTTGGAATGCAAGTTCGGCCAGCTGTGCGTCAGTCAGGCTGAGTCTATAGCATTGGCTTCTCACATCGTGGAAACGCTGAATGTATTCTAATACCGATTCATCCATACGCTGTTTTACGGCCGTTAGGTCTATCAATTTCATCTGCTGGATCTCGACGAAAAAGTACTTATGAAATTGCTTCTCTAAATCGGCCCATTCCTTGATTGAATTCAGCGGTAGGGAAGAAACCAAGAGAAAGCCAATCCAGACAAGGACAATGGAAAGAATCTAACTCTGAGAGCTTCTTCAGCCGATGCCTCTCCACATTGTGTGAGAAAATGACTGATAAGCTTGACTGTTGAAGTATTATCCTGATTATAGAACTTTGAAAAATCTGGGACCTTGTATCTATTCCGTAGCAGCACTCTGTCGAACCAGCTGGATATGGATGCCGATACATGTAACTCTGTTCTTTTGGCTTGAGTCTAAACTGATTCCTCATAATTTCTGCAATCTTGAAGACAAAATCATCTTTCTTTGGCGTCAGATAATGTGGCACCGGTGTTGCTGCCCTCTCTTGATGCTGATAATTATTTTGAGGCATTGTTCCTTCAAAACTTGTCTGTTGCCGTGGTGGCCCGTAATAAGTCGTATAATGGTACCTCGGCGGTGGTGCACTCACCAGAGGTTGATACGTTTGAGGCGATGTACTAGTCAGCATGGGGGCTGGTGGTATTAAACTTGGTACCGTGTCACGCTCCAACCCCATACGTCTCTGGTGGCGGGATAGCTATCATCGGCGGAGGCGTGCTCAAGGTGACAAGCGCCGATGATCTCTGCTGAAAATAAACTAGCCCTTGAGGTAATTCCTGAGCAATGGACCCGTCCATCGTCTTTTTGATCAACCCATGCAGAGTGTTTACTAAAACACCGAATTGGTTAATTAGTGCATGACTAACCGCATCATTGACCGCGTCCTGAAACGATCTTTGTGGACTTTGACTACTGGACTCGGCTTGTAGAGTTGGAATTGGCAGTTGGTTCTTCTGGATCGCCCCGCGTTGAGTCATGCTAAAAGACTTCAAGCACAACTTCTAAAAATCTGCAACAGTCTGCTACACTTCTGTTCTCTATTCATTGGTCAAAAGTTCCAAAGTGACCGAGATGACAGCGTCCTTGGCCTTCTCAGCCTCCTTCCCAGCCATAATGCCGATGAAGGAGATTGATCTTGTCGTTTATGAAGTGGTCTCCCCGGGCGTGCCAAGAAAGCGTGTTGAGGCAAAAATCGCAGGTAACCCTATGTCTTCACACTCGAAGGCCTGGGAGAGTCTGCTTAGATTCAATGCAGGTCCCAAATAACCCAGAAGTATCAGTAGGCGTGCCAGTTAATTTGACCCTGTAATTAATAAGGAAACAAACATGAGATATTCTAACGCTATCGGCACTAGTCTATCGGTATTAGCGATGATAGCACACTTAAAAAACCATGATACATCACGAAAGGCGTATGAAGCATGGTAAACCCTATCAATCGACTCTAATATTAACACTCTAGAATATCAATCTCTACAGTTCGAACTAAACCGATGTAGTACAGAGACGTGTTCATCGCGAGCATGATGAGTAAGGTAAATCCGATTAACAGAGTAACAAATAACTCATCGGCTAAAACTCCGATGGACGTCGGGCCAGTGGGTCATGCCAAATCATCCTGTATGTATCCCCGTCAACGCCACGGATCGGACCTAACCGAGACAGCGTGCTGTTGACGATCGACATACGATCTAATCTAGTACGATGAGCAAAACTGTCTTGATTGACAAATACATAGATTCGATCAATAAAGCACAGCGCGAGAAAATGAATCAATGCATTAAACTGATAACTAGTAAACCTACTCCATCTGATCACAGTATCGGTCCCAACCGAGAAAGCCATGAACACATGAATCAGTTTACCAAACAGGCTATCCCCGTCAAAGTTAGAGATCAGACTCAACCGATGTAGCCATTACTCCGGCGGGGAATCGTCCTAATGCTACATACCTAAAGTTTGGTGATGCGTCAAGAGGTTTGATTGACTAAGTTGTGTGAACTTGTTATAATGATCCCGGACTTACATATTTATAGCCGGGTAGACACGTTATCTATAGATAACACATAATCCTAACTGATTTAATTATTTGCTAACTAAATAAAAACTAATCACGAAGTATCAGCCCATGCCGTGCGCAGCCCATCTCCTTCTGTTAAGCCTCTATTGGCGACTCATTGGCTCCGTCCCTTGGCTCACCTAGTCGATGGTACGCTGGTCTAAATTCCGGTGTCAACAGGAGGCCAGCAGCTATGCGCTCAACGCAGCCCCACACCTGCATCAGGCGCAGATGCCTGCCTGATCGCTGCACGCCTCCTATTCCGGTGCTCACTCTCCTTCGCCGTGATCCCTCTGTGCCTCTGGTTTCTTTTGTTTCCTTTTCTTTTTCTTACAATTCTACTCCTTCAGAGTTCCGAGCGATTTCGAGGTAGTGGTGAGCGTCAGCGTTTCATCGATTGGGCCGTGCTCGTGGTGTAAACAAACAGGTCGGCTTTGTTACTATTAAATCGAAGAGATAACAGCTGATCTAGTTAACAAGTTTATAGTGACATTATTAGATTGCAACTTAGATTTTTACTCTTATAATTGATTATTGTTGTTTCGTCATCATCGATCACTTTGGTTAACTGGGTGGAACGGACAAGAGTCACTAAAATTTATTATTTGCCCCTCGGTGATGAATCGAGCTAGATTGGTCCCTATAACTGGTTATTGCTGTGTTTATAGCATCCACGATGTGAAGTGCTCTAGAACTAGTACTAGATAGACATGTAGATAAAATTATTTTTTAGAAAAAATATTACAATATATAGTATTAAAGGTAAGATCCTTTCCAAAAATAAAAAAATATAAAAAAAAATATGCTCTACCTAATAGACAACTACCAAACTAAAAAATATATAAAAATAGTATTATTTAATTTAAGGGACTAGTATCCATATATAGAACCCATACCTTATCTTTGTTTTACTAGTACTAAGAAAAAAGATTATCTTAGATACCTCCTTATTTCAACATTGTGGATGCTCTTAGTGTGTGTTTGGTTGAGCTGTAGATTCTAAAAAGGCTGCTGTGAGCTGTGAGCTGTGGAAAAGCTGTAAAGTTGTGAAAGTGATAATTTTTGTGAAGTTTAGACTGAGAAGTTGTGAAAGTTGGGGTGAAAGTAACTTTCATAGTTTGTCTAGTTTGTACAGAAAAAAATTGCCGCTTTTAGAAAAACTGATTTACCCTTGAACCTATTTAGTTCAGCTTTCAACTTTTCAACCAAGAATCTGGTTAAAAAACTAAACCAAACACAACCTTAGTTTGGTTAACTAGGTGGAACTAGCGAGAGTCAATGAAATTGATTATTTGCCCCTCAGTGATAAACCAAGGATTTGTGCCTTCAATCATCAAAATAATCATGATCTGCCCTAACCACATGTGTATTTCTCCTATTTCATTTTTTAAGGGTGTATTTGGTTGAGCTGTAGATTCTGAAAAGCTATTGTGTGAGCTGTGAGCTATAAAAAAGCTGAGAAGTTATTTGGTTAGAATAGCTGTGGATTTTTTTTATAGCCCCTGATGTTTGGTTACATTATTATGTAATTTTCATGTAAATCATTGTAATCATGAAATTTTATAATGTTTATACTAAAATTATATATTATGAATTACACTAAAATGATATATTTTACTAAAATTTTACTTTTTCAAATTTTACACGAACCGGTATGTTGTAATAGTGTGGTGGGTAATTTTCGTTCAATGTTGAACTAAGAAGCTGTGAAAGTTGGGGTCCTCTAGGTTTTAATTTGTACCGTAAAAAAGCTGCTATTTTTGAAAAAGCTAGTTGGCCTTTAGACCTGTTTAGTTTAGCTTCCTAAGAAGCTGATTGGAAAAGCTGAACCAAACACAGCATTATAAACCTTAGTACTTATGTGAAATCATCTTAAGAAATTAAAGGAGTTTCATAATGGTTCATCGTGAGTGTTTTATCTACTTTTTAATAAATGCAACGCATGAAAATAAAAGTAACTAAACAGAGCAACATAATTAACTTTTTTATGGAATTATAAGTAAAAAAGTTGAAACAGTTTTCTGTCAATTAGGAATCCATACAAAAATATAGGTAACTAGGAATGGAGAGGAAAAACGGAAGGAGAAGAGTACTTTTTAGATGGAGGAGGGCTGGTTGGAACTCGGTAGATCAGTAGATGATGCATATCCACGCCTGCTCAAAGCTACCAGTCAGAAATGGTATATGGTTCTATCTACGAGCTAACCACTTCCATGTTGGATGATCCAATATTTCTGCACTTCCTATCGATCGTCTCCTTTTCCAGACACGAAGTAAACTCCGTTTCTCACTCTCTTTCATACCAAGCAAGCAACATGGGTGCCAAACGGACGCGTTAGCTAGGCGTTTAGGTGACCCGTTCGACACCAAACAACCGAACACCAATATCCCGGACCGTTAGCTCAACCCCCAGTCATCAGCTCGCTCTCAGCTCGTTGTCAGGAACGGATACAAGTATACAAGTATATTTTATATATAGATGTTCATGCTATAATCTACACAGTATATATGTAATCTAGTAATTTCTAAGAATACCTTGACTGATTTGATTACTATAATCATGACTATGGTATAATATAAGGTGAAGTTTCGGTCCTTTAGAGGACAATCTCACATTGAGAATCACATCACAACTCGCATCAAGCAATTAAGGGTGTGTTTGGAAAGCTTTAGATTCTCAGAAGCGGCCGGTGCATGAAAATATGAAAAAGCTAGCTACTGTTTCTCACCTTTTATATTCTAATTAATTTTTATATTCTGTAACTACTGAGTCTGACAATTTGAATCTAGAATCTAGACCGTTCGGAGATCTTTAGATTTTAGAAACAGCTACAGCTGCTAGAAGCTCCGCAAATAGACCCATCTTATAATCTAATTTCTTAGTATATTCGAGATATATATATCTCATCGGCTACGTTATATTGACATAACAACATGATATTACTCGAAGATTGAACTTTATAATATCTTTGTACCATTTCAAATGCGGTAAACAAGTGACCATTTTATATTAGTTGTATTTTTTGTCGAGCCTCCGTGTATATAAAAACCACCAGCACCCACACGGAACGCTCACACTCGCATTACGTACACCACGCAGACGCACACAATTTAAGCAGTAAGCAGCAGCTCACGGCCAGATTGAGGCGCCGGCGATGGCGTCAGTGACAACGGTGACGGCGGCGGCCGGCGGAGGTGGGATGAGCAGCAAGGAGAGGGAGGGGGCGGAGATCATCACCGGAGCGGAGGAGTGCTCCAACCACTCGAAGGAGATGATGAGGGCGCTGGGTTTCCCGGAGGGGATGATGCCGATGCGTGATCTGGAGGAGTGCGGGCTGGTGCGCGACACCGGGTTCGTGTGGATGAAGCAGAAGGCCCCCTACGAGCACTTGTTCCGCGGCACCGGGACCCGCGTCCGCTACGACGCCGTGGTGACGGCGTACGTGGAGGAGGGGAAGATGAAGCGGATGACCGGCGTCAGGAGCAAGCAACTCCTCCTCTGGGTCCCCATCATCGAGATGAGCCTCGACGGCGACGCCCGCGACCGGATCTACTTCAAGTCCAGCGTCGGCATCGGCCGCTCCTTCCCGGCCTCCGCCTTCGCCGACGAGGCCGCCGCCGCCGCCACCGCCGCCAAGAAGTGACCTGACCACCACGACGACGGTTAAGTTGTCAACTTGTTGATCGAGCTGTGACGACGGACGGCATGAATGAGATTACTATACGTACGTGACGCGGGCCGTATCGAGCGTGACGATACATATCGATCGATACGTGCATGTATCTTCTTTTCTCTGTTATGTTTTTCTTTTGTGATCAATCGTGTTAATCTGGTCATGTGTAAGCACGATTCCTGAATAAAATCGAGGAAAATGTTAGGGAGGACGGTATCATATCCGCGTGGTGTGGAGACGAGTGGCGGAGTGGTTGAGCGACCATGCAATTTGGTACGTGGTTTAATTAATTGTTTTAAGCAGCTAGCTGCACGTAATCAGTCACAGACAGCGAACTGGCCTACCGGTCACTGATCAGGGAAGTACAACTAACTTGTAGACTAGTATAAGTCTAATTAAATTATATATTATAAGACATTGAGACTTCAATTTTTTCAGAAAGTCAATACTTCAAATTTTTAATTAATAATTAAAATAAAAGCGTATAGGCTTTGTATTATGAATGCTATACAATTAGATTCATATTTGAAAATAATTTTATATTATGTTAACTTTGTGTTTGCTTGTGATATATGTTGAATAAAATTAGTAGTTAAATTTCAACATAAAATCGTATAAAAACTTATATATATAAATATAATATTTTGGGAGAGAGTACTAGTTTACTAGTGCTAATCGCTAAGGGCAGTCTCAACTATAGTGTTTATGGGTGGTGTCTTATTCTCTGTATCTCTAATGGATAGTTTTTTTTATATCCAATCGCATACCTTCTCTTTTTTCTTTCCTTTACTTGGATATCGTGTAGAGTTAATTTTTTATATGAGATATTATTTCTCTCTCACCTTAATAAATTATTTGCCACATTAAATTTTGGTTGACACAGAGTCAGTGACAAATCAACGACAACTTTTTCTCTCTGCTCAGTCTTGATGTGTCGCATAAGTCAACAAGGAGGGAGTTAATTTATTTAGGGCATCCCTAACCCATAGGTTTCATAGATGATTTCTAGAGGAGAGAGAGGGTAATAATATTTGTTTTAGACCTAACCATTACGATGCATAGTTTTCATAGTAGTTTCTATGTAGAAAGAAAATTAATAATTTCATGCATTCACCATAAAAAAGGTTGATAATATGTGACAAGCAACTATATAGCTATATATATATCAATTATAGTAAATCATAACTATATTACTCATATCAGTTCACGTCCATATCAAATTATATATGTATCATAGTTGTTGACGAAAATTCGGACATGGATCTTTGCACCTTTACACTCGAAAGCCTGAAAGAGTCTGCTTAGCTCCAATGCAGGTCCTAAAAACCTGAAGGTGCACAGAGCGTGCCAGTCAATTTGTCCCACAATTGACAAGGAAGAAAACATGAGTTGTTCTAACGCTATCGGACGATGGCCCATCGGCATCGGCTCCGATAGCTCGCGAAGATACTACGATTCATCCCATAAGTACTTTCAATATCATTGTATCGGCTTTTCAATATTAAATCTAATGTATTTTTATCGGCAAGAATTACCGATCAGCTTGAATCGAATAGCTTAGCAAATCAATCTCTACAGTTCAAACCTAACCGATGCAGCGTAAAGACATCATGCTAAGAGGAGTTTAAATAGAACCAATTCCGATTGACAATGTAACAAGTAACCCATCGGCTAAAACTCCGATGAACGATGGGCACGTAGATTAGATTAGATCGCCTCGTATACCTCACACCAGCATAATGGATTGGACTTAACCGAGACATCATTACACTGACGATCGGCATATGATCTTACCTAATATAACCTACGAGACTGACGTGATTGGTGAATGCATCAATCCTGACCATGAAGCATAATATAAGAATAAAAACCAATGCATTACACCAATAACTAGCAAACCTACTCGATCTAATTATAGTATCAGATTTAACCGAAAAAACTGTAATTAGATCAATAAGTTTACCAAGAAGGCTATCCCTGACATGATCAAAGATTAGACTGAACCGATGCAGCCTGATCCCACACAGGGAATCGCCTTAATGCTACATACCTAAAAGTTGGCGATGCGTCGAGAGTTGATTGATTGGTTGACTGAACGTGTTTATAATGACTCTGGACACAACTATTTATAGCCGGGAAAACAACTATTTCGTGTTTGACATAGAATCTAAACTAATTTATTATCTAATAACTAAAAATAATGTTCTGCCAAGCCCGAGCCCACTTTACGTGTGTCTCGACCTTACCTATTAATCTTTTTCTGATGGTCCATCAGTCCAGCCTGCTGACCCGACAACTCACAATGTGTTGGTCTAATTTCTGATATCAACTATAGCACTTTATAATAATTAGAGGGAGCAAGTTGATAATAAAATAATTTCAGAAGCAACCACTGCACACTCTGCATCTTGCACTGCACGTACAGTGCGCCCACTTGTCACCTCACTCACTGCGCCGAGCTACAAGCTGAGTAGCTGCCACTCTCTCTGATTTTGGTGCGCTGCACTGCAGTTGGCGCGCGGGCGGAGCGAAAAGGCTAGTGAGAGGCCGCGCGGGAGAAGGCTGCACGCGGAACAGCGGTGGCAGAGACACAGAATCCATGCACGCACAAGATTTGAAGTAATGCATGTAGAAACGACGTTGGAGTCCCAACGCTACAAGACTAGTTTCTTGGCGCGTTAAGTTGGTACGCGAGCCGACTCAATTCTTGGAGCCGGCTCAATTCTTGGAGAAGAAATGATTTTCTTATCTCTCTTCATTAATTAGCCTTCTACCTCAACAAATTGCTTAGTATTGTATTTAATACCATAAAAACTATCCTAGTCACTGTATTAGGAGTGCTCTTAGAAGCATTAAAGCAATGGTTAGCACCACGAGGAAAATATATACGGTGGACGGGAATGGCAGGCACTAAGTAGTTGAGCTACAACCAAAATTAAATTATTGACGTTTGCTTTTTTTTTAAATCCATTGCACGCAATTACAATCGTACAATGGAGGTTATAACGAATGAACTGACCGCTAGTGTTTCCAAAATCGGTCGTCGGTGTGATAATGGTTTTGACTGATTATCTTATCAATTCAGTTTAACAAAAAATTATACCGATAATTGCTTATCTGAGACCGACAACACAAGTAAAAAAATATGATAACCTATTGAAGATGTGACCCCCTGCTACCCCACGATTGGGCTTATCAGTCCAGACCGAGAGTAGGCTAAGTCCAGTATTGCCATCCGGTATGGCCCATGGAGGAGGGTTCGATTCCGATAAGGAATGTTGAATCCTTATCGGGTGACTAGACTCTGGATATAGTATATAAAGATTTGTTTGTACTAGAATCCATGTAATTAGGGAATTAGCACCCAAATTTGGTAGGTAATCTTAGATCGGTTCGGGATAGAGTCCTGGGTTATTGGACTCACCTCCTATGTATATAAAGGAGGCGAGGCATCCCTAGAGGGAGATCATCTAGTCATCTAGCACCATCATATTTTTCTTGCTTTCGACGCCTTAAGCCTCCATAGCTTAATTACGTCGTATTGTAAGATCATCCACCATATTATACACTAAAACACTAGACGTAGGGTTATTATCCTCTGGGAGACCCGAACCAGTATAAACCTTGGTTCTTGTGTTCTAGAGTCGACCATCGTGTTCGAAGGCGCCGCGCTTCCCTTACACACATCTAATCACCATCTCGGGTACCCTTTGGGTAGACTGCTCAATGATTCACCGACGTTTAAGTTTACGATAAGATGAAATTAAACAAGCAACCATTGTGATTGGTTGAGATGAAGAACTAGCATGAAGAAATAGAATAACACATAATTTTGATAGAGTTAAAACATATCTGAAATGTGCTGGAATACTTCAAAGTTATACCAAGTGGGTCCACCATGGTGAGAAATATGATGCACCATCATTAGTATTTGCTCATGTATCAGGCAACTCTAGAAATATTCCTATTTCTAGTGTTCACAAGAGTAATGGTGTAGAAGATGTTGAAGGAAGATCGGATGACATCGAAGGACTCATAAACGCTGCATTTGGCAAGGAAGATAGCTTAGTGTTTTTATCAAGTGCTTCTATTAATGATGATGATATTTATTTTGACTTTGGTAGTGTGGAGCGTAATATGGCTGAGCATGGGAATAATACATTTGGAGATGATCACAAAGGGGGAGAACAAGATATGTTCACAAGCTCATTGAAGGATGCAAAGACAAAACTATATAATGGGTGTGATAAATTTTTGAAGTTGTCATTCTTGGTCAATTTGTATCACCTGAAATGCATACATGGATGGACACAAGAATGTTTTATATCACTACTTGGTGTGCTATCTAATGCACTTCCTCAAGAGGCAGATTTACTAAGGAATTCTTATGAAGCAAAAATATCATCCGTGGTTTAGGTCTTGACTATTAGAAGATCCATGCTTGTCCTAAAGATTGCATGCTCTTTCGAGGTGACAGAGCTCAACAAGAGTCTTGTAATGTGTGTGGTTTGTCCCGTTGGATAACCGATAAGAATGGGCATCCAATTGAGTCAAAAGGAAAGAAGAAACCAACTAAAGTGTTGCATTATTTTCCATTAATACCAAGAATCCAAAGACTATTTTCAACTGATCAAACTTTAGAAGAGATGCTAGCATGAGGAGGGCCATACAAAAGATGGATTGCTATGGCACCCTGTTGATGGTGAGGCTTAGAAAGATCTTAATGCTCGTTATCCTGAATTTTCTGCTGATGCCCGCAATGTGCGGCTTAGTCTTGTAAGTGTTGGATTCAACCCTTTCAGGAATATGAGTTTAAAGTACAGTACTTGACCAGTGATGCTTATTCCTTACAATCTACCACCTTGGATTTGCATGAAATAAACATAGTTAATTTTGTCCATGATCATTCTAGAACCAAGTTTACCTGGAAATGATATAGATATATATTTGGATCCACTTATTGATGAGCTATTGTAACTATGGAAGTATGTGGAAACTTATGATGCTTCAGCACAAAAGAAATTCTCTTCGAGCTGCACTATTATAAACATTGAATGATTTTCCTACATTAGATTACCTATATGGTTGGAGCATGGGAGGGAAATACGCATGCTCATCTTGTGCTATACTTACAAAATCATTTTGCCTTAAAAAGGTAGTAAATTTTGTTATATGGGTCATCGTCGATGGTTGCCACCGAATCACATATATCGAAAATTGAATAGTCAATTTGATGGCACCGAAGCGAAGGAAATTGCACCGGCCTATTATATTGGATGGATCTTCTGGTTTGAAAATGTTGTAGGGCAGAGTATTTGTATTTGGTAAGAAGGTAAGCATAGCAAAAATGGAAAAAAAGAAAAAACAAGCCAAAAACAATAGTAATGATAAAGGGAGCAATCGGGAACTCAAGCGTAAGAGCGAGACATGCAAGGAGAAATCACATGATAGCCCAAGTAAGCATAAAAAGAAATCTAGGGATTGGTTGAAAAAGAGGTCAATATTTTTTATGCTACCATATTGGGAGTGCAACAAAGTAAGGCACAATCTAGATATGATGCATATAGAGAAAAGCGTGTGATAATTTAATTGGAACTTTGTTGGATAATAGTTCAAAAACAAAGGATAATCTCAATGCGTGGCTTGGCTTGGTAGATATTGGCATTCAACTAGAACTTCACCTATAGTAGATGATAAAGGAAAGTAAATATTGTCACCTGCACCCTTTACTATGTCAAGAGAAAAAAGGAGATTCTTTGCTCAGTAATTCAAAACATTAAGATTCCTGATGATTATGCATAAAATATTTTTAGGTGTGTCAACATGAAAGATTGTACATTTAGTGGTCTAAAAAGTCATGATTGTCATGTTTTACTAGAAGATATTCTCCCTATAGCACTTCGATCATGATACCCCAGCAAAGATGTCATGCATATAGTTGTTGAGTTGGCTCGGTTCTTCAAGAAGTTGTGTTCTAAAGTTTTAGATGTATCCAAACTTGATGAACTTCAAGAGAGTATTGTGACAACGCTGTGTGAAATGGAGAGAACTTTTCCTCCATCCTTTTTCACTATTACGGTGCATTTGTTGGTACATTTGGTTGAAGAAGTTAAACTCGGTGGTCCAGTGCACTACCACTGGATGTATCCTCTAGAGAGGTATGCATATATTGTTTTGCTATTTTATATTCACAATTCCTTGGAAATAACATATTTTTGTAACTATACATAGATCATTAGTTCAGATAAAGGCACTTGTGCGAAGCATAGCATACCTAGAAGGTTCAATTGCTGAAGGTTATCTTGTAGAAAAATGCCTGACATACTGTTCGAGAGTTTTAGAAGGTACTACATGCTTTACAAGACCACCTAGAAACCCAAAACCTTCAGATAATATAAAGGACTTGTATATGTTTGAGAGTGCTGGTGAACCAATTGGCAAGGCCATCGCCATAGGTCGAGTTGACAACCAGCTTGTAGTACAAGCACATCGATATGTCTTGCGGCACTGTGACGAACTTGAAGAATTTCGTAAGTACGTAACACAAGCATATTCTATCTCTTTATTTTTTACTGCTATATAAATATAGATTGTTTAACATATGCGATTGTTGAAGACAAAAGAAAGCTACCTCATACAACTACTTTGACACTATCTGATGTCGACAGATTGATCAATACAAGCTTTGCTGATTGGTTGGAACATAAGGTATAATTGTGTACGTATTCATATTTCTACTATAAGAAGTTATTTATACAACGGAGAGTAACAATACACTTATGCAAGTTTTACAAAATGGTGGAGTAGAGAAAGATGAAAAGACAAGAGCATTGGCTATAAAACCGAACAAAACTGTTATTTGCTACAGTGGCTATATTATTAATGGTTCCAGGTTTCATACTATGAGCCGTGAGGCTAGCCGCTCCACTCAAAATAGTGATGTAGTGAATGTCGCTAATGATGGTGTTAATTACTATAGCATATTATCAGACATTGTAGAGCTGTCATATAAAAATTACAAGATAGTGCTCTTCAGATGTGATTGGTACAATGTCCATCGATCATAGAGCTGGTATGAAAAATGATGAATTTGGGTTCAGCCTTGTGAACTTCTCTTGAAAGATGCACAATGGAGAGAAATTGGATCATGATCCATTTGTATTTTCATCCCAAGTGAAACAAGTTTTTTATTCTGAAAATCCAAAAACTGAAGGATGGCGTGTGGTAACAAGATTTAGGCCCAGAGATCTTTTTGATATGGGTGTGGAATCCTAAAATCATCAGTCGTGGTGTTCTCCGGCCTCTCACCTGAAATCATAATGCTGAACAAATGGTGACATTTTTAATATGTTTTCCCAAGTGAAAATAGGCTTTTAGATGATACCTGCTTCAGACATTTTTTCTAATGCTTGTGTAACATTTGTTCTCTACTTTGAACGAAATGAAGGGCAACTACTTGTTGTCTTTGGTTAAAAGATTTCACTTTGGTACCGAGCCTCAACAAAAAAGTGCACTATGTTTCAAGTGTGAAACATAAAATACACAATACACTTACATACCTCATTTACTCCCTAGGTAGCAACATGCAAAGAAATCTCCCAAAGGTCGCTCTGGGACAGGGATAAACTTTGCAAAGAATGAAAGAGATTAGAAAAGAAATGCGACAAACTTGTTTGGGATTGAAAGGCCTCATTGTTGCTGTTGTAGTTAACAATTATGGTGAGGGTGCCAATACGTTTGTGGAAGTTGAACCTGGATGTGCAGGGTGCAGGACATGTGGAAGTCAAAAAGAAAACTTGCACTTCAACTTGGAAGATCAAGATGAAAGAGATAGACAACCCAATGATAATTTGCGCATGCATCCTCAAGTTGAGGATGGAGGGAATATACAGCTTGATAAAGATAATTCAGAGAATGATGAAGATATAACAGCAGAGTTGCCTCTTGCATCAAAAAGACTAATTAATATACTTTGTATGTTTTATATTTTTCTACACATGTCATTATGCATATGATTTTCTGTATCGACCACCGTTGAAATGTTCTTACATGTAGGGCCAAATAGAGAGGTACGACAAATTCTAGAAAACTTTAGTGTAAAAAACATAGAGCAATTAATGAATAGAAAGGTAATTGTGGAGACAGATGAAAATGATGTTCCTAATGATAGATCAGGTTCTCTTCTTGGCTCGTACCTTGATCGGTTTGCACAGAATTCAACATTTGCACCATTGTACATTCTAAAATGGGATGATGATTTATTTGTGGAATCACACAAGAGCATAATCACCAATGTGGTGGTGAGTTTTTATATAATCCTAACATATATCATCATATTTTTTCATACCTAACATCTATTTATAACTGTTAAAGATAAAATTTATCTACCTATTTGATACGAAGCATCTTATAAGAGATTGGGTCCTAATGAAAGTTGACAAATGGTGGAGGTCTTACAAATCTCGTTTGAAGAAAAGATACTATAATCCTGACGTGAGGACTCTGAACGAAATATCAAAAAATATCCCAAAAGGTGTTAATGCATATCAATGGGGTGCTCTTCCTGCAATATGGGGTAAAGATCAACACAAGGTGATGTCTCCATTTTTATGCTAAACTCGTAGGCCAAATTTGTTGTCTAATTATCTATTTTCTGGTGCTTTGCTGTTTATAGAAATCATGTGAAAAGAACTCCCAATGTGTAAAACAACCGAGGAATCCACATACAACTAGGAGAAAATGCTATGCTATGCTTTTTAAAGAGATGAGGGTAATTGTTTGACTAAAATGTTCTTATTATAAATCAGGAGCTTCCTAATAGTATAATTAATCCATCTTCTAATTTACTTTGTTGCTTAGGAAGAAAAAAATAGGAAAGGTCCATGAGATTGATGTATGGGATGAAGCACATAAGAAAAAGGATGCATATATGAAGGCAGTAATGTTATCTTTTATTGTTATTAGTGCTTTTAGATATGCAATTTGATTTACTTGTGATAAACTACATATATGTTTATTTACGTAGGAAATAGCTTATCATGAATTAGCTAAAAAGAAAAATGATAGTAGTGGTGGTCTTTCACCAAATGATTATGATGATGTTTTTCGATGCGTAGTGGAAAAAAGGTAAAACATTGATGGTACTATGATCATAAGAATTGGAGCCATGTAAAGGTTTTTCAGGGACTAGATGCTATTGGGCAGTCCGAGGAACAATCAATGCTTAAATTAAAAATGAATGCAATGGACAATAAAATACAGGATATGAGTGTTGATAGGAATCTCATGTGCACCTTCATAGAACAAAAATACCCTGGAGAGGATTGGAGAACCATTGTGGTTGCAGGAAAAAAGAAAGTAAGCATCTGTTCACCATATTTCATTGTGAAGATGTCAATTAACCAAATAATATGTGAACATTATATGTGGTAATGATATTCCACATGATTTTGAAAAAAAAATCTTGACAAATCATATGAAAATCTCAATCCTACACCAAATAATTTGCAGGTGGTGCCGTACTAACTTGATAGTTTTTGAATTGATGCTATGGTGAAGTCTTTATATTGTTACTTTTTTATGAGTTGTAGCAATTGCATTCTATCAGTTATACTAAAGCTAAAGATGGTTGTGGCAAACCATTTGTACCACATGAACACACAATATTTCAAAAAGCGCTAGGCGGTAAGCGAGCGAAGACCCAACGCCTAGCGCCTAGGCTGCCTAGGCGAGCCTAGGCGGTAGCTAGGCGTTCGTGCCTAGACGGTGTATATTTCATAAAATGCATGTATATATATTCATTTTCAAAAATTATATATAATACAATATACATACATAACAATTATATATATAATACAATATACATACATAACAATTATATATATAATACAATATATATACATAAAAAACTAACCGGTGTTTATAAAAATACCACATATTTAATTTAATAAATCACATTCAAGTAGCAACAAACAAATGCAATAAAATAAAAGCTCATTGGGTGGTGGTTCTAACCTGACTTCCTTACTCGTTTGCTGTTCCACCAATCCTAAAAGACTAGTGGTCCTACATGACTACTCTCTCTTACAATAAAGTAGAGAAAGATGTTTTTTGCACACCCACAGGCACACTCTCCTTGTAAGTTGTGCCCAATCTTATCATCACCACCTTTCCTCCTCTCTCTCCCCTGTTCCCCATCTCTTCCTTCTAGCTAGTTCTTCTCTTGCTTGCTTCGTCTCCCTCTCAGCGTCGACTAGATCTAGCCGCTGATGACGGTGGCTCCAACTCTCGACGACAGTGGCTCTAGTTCCCAATGGCGGTGGCTCCAACCCCAGCGACGCGACAGGAGGAAGCGGTGGTGTGGCACGATGGCGTGACACGATGGGAGGAGGTGGCGGGGGCCGGCGACCCCTGGTGTTGTGACAGAACCAGGACTCCTCGCCATGCGCATGTCGCCTCGCCGCACCCAGCATGCCTCACCATGTGCTAGCCACCTCGCTGCACCCAGCTTGCCTCGTCCTCTCGTCGCTTAAGCGCACCCAGGCCGTCTTGCACCGCCTAGGCAGAAAACCACCTAATCCTATTACGTCAGTCGAAAGCGACATGGAGGCTGGCCACGCTATGCCTAGGCATCCTAGGCGAAAGCCTTTTGAAACACTGTGAACACATGATAGCCAAGGTAACTCATGCAAATCTCATTATGTAGTACCATGTGTAATTTTTGCATTGTACATAATCTAATTGACTTTTAATTGTAGCAATCTAGCATTACAAGCTCTACTGAAATGTCTTAATCTAGTCAAAGGTACATAGAATCTACTAGGGCACATGAAAATGTAAAACAAGAAGGTATATATGTGCAAAGTAAGTACAATTAGTGAGCATTGAAGCACTATATCTAGCAACCTAGCCTATGATTAATTTATATTGTTGTAGGTTGATATGTTTGAACAAGTTGATAATGACAGTACTACAAATGGATTTCATAATAACCTTGAGAATTCAAATGCCAATGTCGATGCTACATCAAATTATGTACAGGTGAGAAAGTGTTTACTTCAAAAATTTTAATTGAAGCTTTCATAATTTCTAAATATGATCATTTATCAAACTTGCAGTAAGTATGTTCCATTAAATGTACTAATGACAAAGATCATCATGTCAATCCATCTGTGCTATATGAATGCACAAATGCTAAGGTAACGTTTGAAAATGTCACCGTGGTAATAGACTATGCTTGATTCAAACATGTACATAATGTGATTGTATTTTAATTATAGCAACTAAGTTTGGAAATGTTGGCCCAAAGATCCAAAACAAGTCAGAGGAATGTGGAATCATCAATGGTGACCCATGAGCATGTAACCATGAGTATATACAAACTAAGTGTGCAAAGATCGATTAATGAATGTTGATGCACTTGGTTGGCAATGTTATAGTTTTCTTTTAAAAAATTATATTGCAGGGTTATATTTTTGAACAAAATAGTAATTATATTACAAATGGATTTGTTAACAACTTTGAGGTTTCATATACCAACAAGAATGCTATACCAAAAAATATGTAGGTGTTGAAGTATTTACTTGGTAAATTATAGAATCAAAGTATGCCAATGTCTTAACTTCATTATTTATCATTTCTTGTAGCAGTCACATTCTTTCCGTTCAACTATACCTAAAGAGAGTTATTCTACTAAAGATTTACCATATCAAAACATGATTATAAATGTGTGTTATGAAAATCTTCCTTTATTACTAAAATATGTGAGATTTTTTTGAATATTTATATGATAGAACCAACTTTCAATTACAGCAATCAAGCATTCAAAGCTCTGTCAGCAGGTCTACAGCCAATCAAAATAGTGTGGAGTCAATTTTACCACTTGATAAAACCAAACAGATTAGATTCAAACTATTGTAGTCATGTAATTCCTTGCAATAGTAATGCTGATCAAGTCTAGACATTCACTTATTTTGATTGTTCAAATTGTCTAACATAGAGCCCTCAGAGAAAGGAAGTACTTGAGCATACTTCATCTAAATCAATATGTGTTTGCCATTATTTATGATAAAACAAATACCCACATGTTTATAAATAACAATGCTCTAGTTTCGTGAATAATAACGCTATGTTTCTCAAAATGATAGGATTAAAAAGTGGTTTACTTGTTTTTATTGACCGCAATAAATAAAGAAAGAGTTGTGGCCAAGGAAAATTTAGTGACTACAGATGACACGCATGTGGTTAGAAGAAAACATGCTTAGAAATGAATATTATGGGGTGGCTATTCATAGTGTTACAAATATTGACGATGAAAGGGTACCTAGACCACTATCTGGAAATTGCAATACATTAATTATGTCAACTCCAAGTACAATTTTCCCACTATGCAATATTTACATATATCACACTATTTATATATTATCTTCATTTTTCAGGTAAAAAAGCTTAAGACTACAAGTTCTACCCGTTAGGTAGGCCAATTCTAACTTGATTAATTGAACTTGCATTGTTGGATTTTATATAAATGCTCATGTGCAGGTTAATTAATGGAGGACTATGAAAAGAAAGAAAGGAAGAGTGGAAGAAGGCTCAACTTTCTATTTGAAGAAATCTTATAGATTGATTTTAGCAATTTAGAAAAAGAGACTAGAGTCAAGTTTGTACGATGTTTATATGTTTCTATTACACTTTAGTTCTTCATTTAGTTTGTGAACTCTATTTATTTACATGGATATTTTTATTTAGCTGTAATCTATCAACTCTTACAACATTTACACTTTTAATATATGATTTGTTCTTGTATTCAATCAGGAATATGCTACTTTCTATGCAATTATTACATGTACATATAAATACTAAATATATGAAATATTAATTTTATAATACACGTTTGTATAGAAATATGTACATTGTACTAACTAGAAAAAAATATACAAAACATCTAGAAGCACTCTTATTGAGACATCATAAAACGTCTTTAGAGACGAGTCTATGTTAATTAAGACATTATATAGGTGGGTTTTATAAAAGCGTCTCTATGTTTGTAGAGATGTAATTTATATGTCTTTAACAACGTCTTAAATAACGTAGGTACGATTTTATAAGCGTCTTCATATTTTTGAGATGGTCTATATGAAGACATTCCTATAATGCTTTGTAAAAGCGTCTCAGTTCTCTATGGAAGACAAAACAAAATGTCTCTATTCTATAAATAAGATGTCTTCGTATGAATGTTTTGTTGTAGTGTAGCTAGAGAAATTAAATGAGATACTTGTGATTGGTTCAGATAAAAAAGTATATAGAGAGACATCTATACATTAAAACACAAATTGAATAATAAATATAGCTATATTTTAGATGGAGGTAATACTGATTACTCAGTGGTGAAAATAATTAAGCGTGGCTAAGCCCTAAAAATGTGAGGCATGATGTTGATTATTTGACGTACTTAAAACTTGTTTGGGAGTTGCGATTGCTCTGCTCTACCAAAACATGTTCCACTCCATGAAATCCTCCTAAGTCATCTTGAGTAGAGTAGTAGCTTGGCTGTGGAGCAGTTATCTTGTTTGGATTATTACAGAATAGATTTAGGTTTACAAATACCCTTCTAAATGGGTCCACATGCCCGTCTCTTCTCATTTCCCCTTCTCTCCTCATTTTTTCCTTTCTCTCGTTGGCAACATTTGTTGTTTGCTCGCCTCTCGAATTCACTGGCGACAGTGGCGGAGG
>KE370808.1:959643-974711 GCA_000418225.1 Zizania latifolia
CAGTCATCGCTGCCGGTGCCATCATCGCTGCCGCTTTCACCGCTGACGCTGCCGTCGATGTCCTGTCGCATAGCACTGTCGATGGCGACGTCCGGCATTACATTGGCGCTAGCAACACCGGCATCCGAATGGGCGGAGTATTGCTCCGCGACCGCCAAATCCCTAGACCAGACGGCGTCATCTTCGGCCTGGAGGACACTAGCTTCCTGTGAATCCTCCTGGGCCTGCATGACCCGCGCAATGTACGAGTCGTTCATAGTTGTCGAGAAGTCCACCTCAGACGTCCACGACCACGAAGACGATGTGAAGCGAGACATGACTGAACACAGAAACAAAACGTAAGATGAACTAAACGTAGAGCTAAAGATGAACAATAGAACAAGACGAGAGTGGATCGGACTTACCGAAGCAGAAGAACGACGGACGGCAAGTCGGTAAAGAAAAAGATGGTGTGAAAGTAGTACATGAAACAACGGAATACATGGACCTCCTTATATAGTCGTGTCTTTAGTACCGGTTACGAAGACAAACCGGTACTAAAATACGATGGGCTTAGGTTCCGAATAGACGCAGGCATGAAACTTTCGTCTTTTAGTACCGGTTCACATTATGAACCGGTACTAAATTTGGATGCGCAGTTAATGAGGAGACACACGTCATATTTTGGCCAACTCCTCCATTATAGACGGGAGCGAAACCACATTACACAGACGCGGGCGATTGTAGCGATCGTCACCGTATCAAGTTTTTGGATTTTTTTTTCTGAACTAAAATTTATGAAATGAACTTAAATTGAAACTTGTGATGATCGATCACGTACACCGTATTTTATAGAATAATAAAGTTCATTAAGTTGAATATAATACTGCTCCACTTTATTTAAATTATGGGTAATACAAAAATCCAAACTATATAATAGCTAATTAATTACAATAGGGCAGTGCTAGCAGACGCGAGAAGAACAGATGGCACTCGTGCTCGATTCTGTATTCCTCGCTACAGAAGGAGAGCACCTTCGGAAGCCATGGGTTTTCGCAGTCGCCGTAACTGCCGGTGCTGTTCTTGTAGATGTGCGGCATCATTGTTGTTCTGAGTTTGGGATCCCACCAAGCGCCTACTGCCCGACCCACCATGATAATCGAGCGTTCATGAAGATGCCAACAATGCTCGTTGGTGATAGACCTCCTGCACCATCGCACGCCATCGACGATGGAGGCCGCCTTGTCTGGCGCCGCCTTACCTTCCGCCAGCCTTATGAGCCGCAACGTGAGCTCGGTTGCGGTATCCTCACGGCTGTATTCGAGGAGGGCGAGCATATAGGCCGTCATCTTGTGTTCGGCCTCGGCGGACGCGTGTAGCAGTACTTCTTAACCAAGAGATGATGACCCTACACCAAAGACCAGATATATGCCCACTATAAAGTATGCATCCGTGTGGCCCGCGTCGGCCAAAGCGAATATCAGACATCGATACCGAGGATATTCGCGCCAAGCCATCTAGGGACCCTCATGTGCTAGGGCAAACCTCCTCCTGACGGCGCGGTCGCGGCATGCGTGGCGCATGGTCCGGCACACCAGGTGCAGCCTCTAGAGGTCAGCTAACGGTACATCGGAGGTCTCGGCGATGCCGGGCAATCTCCATGACGATATCATATGGGAGCCCGTTTCACCGACTCGACGCCATAGTCACCGCCTACTACACGTTGATCTCTTCGCCGGAGGTCTAGGAAGAAGCAAGGAGGAAGAAGGGGGTAGGAGAAATGCTAGTACTAGTCACGGTCGGTGATTATAACGTGCGATTAGTACTACGATCAAGCATCGCCGGGGAAAAGAAGTAGTACTGTTGTCACAGGAAGTGAACCGTCACCTCGGGACTGAATGAATTGAAGCAGTTCCATCGTCCGTGAGCGCGCGCTACTCAGCGCGTTTGCGTGCATCAGTGAAGCAATAATCTTTAGTACCGGTTTTCTTTGTTACCCGACACTAGAAATACATTTAGTACCGGGCCATAAATAACACCGTTACTAAAGATACATGATTATAAAAAAACACAGATTTTATTTCAATTGAAATTCTTCACAACTAAGTTAGATTTTATTTCAATTGAAATTCTTCACAATTAAGTTGGATTTCATTTCAATTGAAATTCTTCACAACTAAGTTGGATTCAGTTTCAATATAAATTCTTCACAACTAAGTTAAATTTTATTTCAATTTAAATTCTTGATAAATAATTTGGATTCAATTTCAAATGAACTTCATCACAACTAAGTTGGATTTTATTTCAATTGAAATTTTTCACAACTAAGTTGGATTCAGTTTTAATATAAATTCTTTACAACTAAGTTGGATTTCATTTCAATTAAAACTCTTCACAACTAAGTTGGATTTCATTTTAATTAAAATTCTTCACAACTAAGTTGGATTTTATTTCAATATAAATTCTTTACGACTAATTTACACCACATAACAAATGGTTTCATTTCAGCCAATCATAGTAGGTACCAGTAATTTACACCACATAACAGATATTGTTCTAAGCTAAAGTATATACACAGCTGCCTCCTGTGCACCATTGCTAATGTGGAAATGAAAAGCGCAAATTGTGCCGACAACTATCTCGTGTGTTTGCAGAAAATGGCTAAAACCAGCCGTCAGGTAATAGCGCCCATCTGTTGATTTGTGCACTGCAATTGGGACGGGTGTGCCTCCTGCTACTGTCACTTGAATCTCTGTGGTCTATTGGTGTAGGTAAGGTGTGATGTATTTCACACAATACTCACTTGAAAAGTACTATTACAATTAAATGTTTCAGTAGCTAGTTAGCCGAGTCAAGTGCATATAGCTAGGTATAGATGTTTGCAATTATGACATGTACAAAGTGCATACCATCATTTTTTCTTGCTGGCTGACGGATTGATTGTGCAGATGTACAATTGAGTACCGAAGGATGTCGCAGCCGAGATGGCTGGCGTTCTTTCTTTTCGGCCGTTAGATCTGTTGGATTGCTAAAAAAACAGATGGTCTTCAGTTGGTCAGTGTCACCTACTTCTATAGATTTCTGTTTCCCCTTCTTCTCAGCTGGCCGTGCAGATCCAATAACGTCATCTGCCATTATAAAAAAGTCGGTAAGTACATATATAAAATAGGCATGTATGTATAATAATTAATGTGAGTTCGTTATATATACCACTATCACTTGAGTCCACTCTTATAGCTGGTGAGGCTTTATCTTCACCATAATTATTGAAAAGGGTAGCCCTGGTGGACATCGGAACTCCTATTGTTAGTACCACATAGTCCCCTTCTATTAGGCGGACTCGGTAATAAAATTCACATCACCCTTTACCCAGACAGAATGTGTTTCCACATTTTTCAACATCGATCATATTGGTGTAGCCATCTCTTATTGATATCTCAAGAGTGTCACCCTCGTGCATGTTATGGAGATCGACGAAGCTTTTTGGTAGAAACTAGAACAGCGAGATAACATCACATCACTTTGTTATAATTTTGTTACCACATAAATAAAAAATGCAATGTATATACATACGATATGACGCCTTTGCCAATGACCGATTTTCAAAACGCAATCCCTCGACTCATAAGCCGGCACCTAAAATAGGCAATTGTCAAACCAATTTCACTTGAGATTGTACAAAAGTTGACAAACTAATCCACATTGCATATTCATCTGCATTATGTCACTTGCATTGGTAAATTAAACCTAGATGTATTGCATAACCGGTACTAAAGATGCAGTATTTCCATTGCATATTTGAGTGAGGCGTACTGATCGATCGGCGCAGAAATGAAATTAATAACATGTGCATTGCAGTACTAAGATTATTGACAAGGATTACTACATCTATACATAGCATTTGTAGTACAGATCGGCCAAATAACAACATCTCATAATGCCGTGTTCAATCAACCCTAAAATAGTAAAAAAATGAGAAAAATAACATATCCTGGTGGCGGCTGACCTACCGCTAAAAGTGTTGGGATATGGGGAGGCTACGCTAGCGCTAATTTCATAAATTTTACCCCGTTCGCCCAGGAACCATACGTGTAATGGGATCATAGATCATACCTCTAGCCATAAAACGTGTTAGGGCAGCGGAAGTAGAGTTGATGAAGTGCGTCCTCGAAGAACTCCGTCCAGCTCCGTCCGTTCGTCGACGATGAAGACGATGTAGTCCGGTGATCTCCGCGAGAAGATCAGCACCGCAGTAGCAGCGGCGCCTCTACGGTATCCACATGTATAGGGACGGGATCACCTCAAGCTGGTATGCTAGTACCGCGCTAGAGATCAGAGGAGAGATAGCCACAACCGGTGTAGCCAGGAGAGGTGGCGGCTAGGGTTAGATCGAATCAACAGCCAGTAGCAATGGCAGTAGCCTTTTCGTCTTAGCCCCTCCTCTCCTTATATAGTGCTCTCTCATGGGCCTTTAATCAGTATTAAAGCCCAACAGATCTAATCTGTTCGTCTGGCCCGGAACTTTCGATCCTAACCAGAACTTTCGAAAATAACATTCTGTATGAATTTATTTCTGCCCAGAACTTTTGGTCCTAACCGGAACTTTCGGACCTTGGAACTTCCGGCCTAACCGGAACTTCTGCACCTAGAACTTCCGGTCCAACCGGATCTTCTGAAAATAACATTATGTATCGAATTTATTTCGACCCGAAAGTTCCGGTTCCACCCGGAACTTCTGGTTCGTCCAGAATTCACCTTTCAAGTATGCCCAGAACTTCCGGTCTAACCAAAACTTCTGGTTCCTCCAGAAATCGAAACTGAAACTAGGGCTGGCTCGAAACTTCCGGATGCTCCAGAACTTGGAACTTCCGGCCTCAAGCCAGAACTTCCGGTTCCTCAGAATTCTCTTGGGCATATTTCCATCAATCTCCCACTTGCACAAGAGACAATTCTTGCAAGCTTTAAATCCCATCCCCTTAAGCGTGTGACCCGATAGGTTCATATGCAAACGGCCGCTACCCAGAAACTTTTTCGGATCGCTGATCAATAGCGGTACCTAGCAGCACATATTGTCCCCCGAAAGCATACAAAATCAAAATCATATTTTCTAAACCTTGATATACTCACGCACCAATCATTTTACCACACGACATCAGTCAAGCTCAAGGCGAGATTCGTGCCATCCTTGTGATAGCTCGATATTTCACTCGATCAAGTAGTGGATTAATCATGATCAACTCTTTGATCATAGTGGCATGGCCATGCACTTTTCTAATCCAACTATCTCGAGGGGCCCAGAGATGTCTCTCCCGTTATTTAGGAGGGGTAAATTCCATCTTGACCGTTCACATCCCACGACATATTTTATAACATACCCGAAAGCAACCTTTATGACTACACAGTTACGGAATAGCGTTTGGAAGCCCCTAAGTGCGCACTACACATTCTGGAAATGACGATCTCAGGTCTAAGGACTCTGCAGGTACACCATTTAAGATGACAATTGATGGCACATCATGAATCACAATCCTAGCAGTATCTTAAAGTGGGTCTATACAACTCCATGTTCACTAACATAAGTCCACATAACTGATTTGACATCTCTATGTCTATGATCCGCGAAACATGATCATCAATCAAACAGATGTACTAATCTATAAATCATCACTGTCCCACATGACGATATGAGATTAAGGATTATTTAGAATAACATCATTATAAAACAAAGAGTTTCACAAACAAGTCACATACTCGCTGATCAATGTAAAAGATATTTATTCAAGGAATAAGATAACTAATTATCCAAATATACATTAGCATAGATAAGACATATTTTCTCACATACACTAGACTCACTCACGTAAGTATCTAATACCCATGGAGCTCAAGTGCGCCTCATGCTTAGGCTGCGAGAGAGGTTTCGTCAATGGATCAGCAATGTTTAAATCCGTGTGCACCTTACATATCTTTACATCACCTCTATCTATGATCTCTCGAATGAGGTGATAACGCCGCAGTATATGGTTGGACTTCTGATGCGACCTAGGCTCCTTGACTTGCGCAATGGCACCACTATTATCACAATAGAGGTCCACTAGACTAGACGCACTAGGGACAACACCCGGCTCAGAAATAAAATTTCTGATCTAAACAGCCTCCTTCACAGCTTTAGAAACTGCAATGTACTCGTTCTCCGTTGTTGAATCTACAACATTTTCTTGCTTCGAACTCTTCCAACTCACTGCGCCTCCATTGAGGCAAAACATAAATCTAGACTGCGATCGCGAATCGTCCTTATCGGTTTGGAAGCTAGCATCGGTGTAACCATTTACAACGAGCTCCTCCTCACCTCCATAGACTAGGAACATATCCTCAATTCTTCTCAAGTACTTAAGGATACTCTTTACTATCGCCTAGTGACTTTCACCCGAGTTTGATTGGTATCTGCTCATAACACTTAGAGCATAAGAAATATCTGAGCGTGTACAAAGCATGGCATACATGATGGATTCAATTGCGGAGGCATATGGGATCGCACTCATCTTCTCCAGCTCATCAAGTGTCGTAGGACACTGACTCTTACTAAGCGTAACACCATGTGACGTTGGCAGAAAACCTTTCTTGGAATTCTGCATATTGAACCGTTTCAATACCTTGTCAATGTACATGCTTTGGCTTAATCCAATTAGCCTTCTCGATCTATCTCTATAGATCTTTATGCCCAAAATATATGCTGCCTCTCTAAGATCTTTCATTGAGAATTTTTTTCGCAACGAAGATTTAACAGCATCAAGTATTGGAATATTATTTCCGATCAATAATATGTCATCTACATATAAGACCAGAAATACAAGTGCGCTCCCACTAGGCTTTTTATAAATACAAGGCTCTTCTTTATTTTTGATGAAACCAAACTCTTTTATCACTTCATCAAAACGAAGATTCCAACTCCGAAAAGTCTGCTTCAACCCATAAATGGACCTTTGCAGCTTGTAAACTTTCTCAGCATTCTTTGGATCGTCAAGATATTCAGGCTGTGTCATGTACGCATCCTCACTTAGGTTTTCATTAAGGAAAGCCATTTTGACATCCATTTGCCATATCTCATAGTTATAATATGCGGCAATTGCTAGGATGATCCGGATATACTTTAGCATTGCGATGGGTGAAAATATTTCATCATAATCAACACCTTGAATCTGCCTAAAACCTTTCGCCACCAATTGTGCCTTATAGATGTGAACATTTCCATCAACGTCTATTTTTTTCTTAAAAATCCATCTACACTCAATAGTTTTTACACCATTAGATGGATCGACCAAGTTCTAAACTTGATTCTCTCGCATGGATTCTAACTCGGATCTTATGGTTTCAAGCCATTTCTTAGAGTTTGGTCCCATCACTGCTTTCGAATAGGTCTTAGGTTCATCATTGTCTAACAATAATATATCGCGCTGCCCAGTGGTCAAAAATGCAAACCGCTCGGGCGCATGAGTCAACCTCTTCGACCGACGTGGGGCTGGTGTCTCGACAACAGGTTCTGCAACATCTTGCATATCGAGTTACGATTCAGTAGGAGCTGAAACACTTTCTAGTGGTCCTCGAACCTCTTCGAGTCACACCGTGCTCCCACTAACCCCTTTCGAGAGAAACTCTTTCTCAAGAAAGACACCATTCCGGGCGACAAACACTTTGTTCTCTTTCCGGTTGTAGAAGTAATATCCTTTGGTTTCCCTAGGATACCCCACAAAGAAGTATTTATCAGATTTAGGGGTGAGCTTATCAGATGTCAAACGTTTTACATAGGCCTCACAACCATATATCTTTAGAAAAGACAACCCGGGACGCTTTCCAGTCCATATCTCATATGGTGTCCTCTCTACAGCTTTAGATGAAACCCTGTTTAGTGTGAAAGCAGCAGTTTCTAGAGCGAATCCCTAAAATAACAATGGAAGATCAGATTGATTCATCATTGACCGAACCATGTCTAACAAAGTTCGATTCCTTCGCTCGGATACCTCATTTCATTGGGACGTGCCTGGTGGAGTCAGCTGTGGAACAATTCCACACTGAGATGGCCACAATCGGTATAGCCAGGAGAGGTGGCGGCTAGGGTTAGATCGAATCAACAGCCAGTAGCAATGGCAACAACCTTTTCGTCCTAGCCCCTCCTCTCCTTATATAGTTTCCTCTCATGGGCCTTTAATCAGTATTAAAGCCCAACAGATCTAATCTGTTCGTCTGTCCCAGAACTTCCGGTCCTAACCGAAACTTCCAAAAATAACATTTTGTACAAATTTATTTCTGTCCGGAACTTCCGGTCCTAACCGAAACTTTCGGTCCAATCAGAACTTTCAAAAATAACATTCTGTATCGAATTTATTTTGACCCTGAAGTTTCGGTGGAACCGGAACTTCCGGTTCGTCCAGAATTCACCTTTCAGGTATGTCCAAAACTTCCAGTCCAACCAGAACTTCCGGTTCCTCCAGAAATCAAAACTAAAACTGGGGCTGGCCTGAAACTTTCGGTCTAACCGAAACTTCTGGATGCTCCAGAACCCGGAACTTTCGGCCTCAAGCCAGAACTTTTGGTTCCCCAGAATTCTCTTGGGCATATTTCCATCAGGAAGCACGATGTCCGACGACACCACTTGGGAGGCTTGCCATGTCATTGCCCGATCTGGATCGCCGATGAGTGGTTGGTTGGGCTAAACCCAAAACCCTGAAGTGGTCGTATGGGCGGAAGAAGAACTGAAGAATAGAGGCAGAAATGAGGAATATGAGATTTTTGGGATATCGAATACATTAGAAGAAAGGTTTAGTACTGATTCGGGATACCACCTGATGCTAAAGTTATTAGCACCGGTTGGTGTGCCGACTCAGTACTAATGTGTAGGCTTTTAGTACTGGATGGGTACCCCGACTGGTACTAATAAGTTGAGTACCAGGCGGTCTCCCGATTCGATACTAAAACTCTTTATTAGTACCGGTTACGGCTACCCATGACGTTCTCTCTCATTTTTGATCGTTGCAGATGACTTTCGGTATCGGCTCCAGTTGAAATAGGTACTTAAAGGGATGGACGAAAGACCACTTCTCTAGTAGTGAATCCACATCGCAACAAGTTAATGATAAACTGATTGTATATACACATCACACGATGCTAGTCATTGGAGCACAATTAAATGAGTACTAGATACTAAATTAATTAAAAATTAATTTTAAAATATTTTCTAAAAATGATTATTGTTTTTTTAATCACGTCTTTTAAGAATCTCGGTTTCCGCTCAGACCAACATTTGTGAATCGAGGTAGATTGATAGACCAACGATGCATTCTGGCCTCTCAGCTAAAGCTAGCCATCATGCCCCATGCATGTGGAAATAATTCCAGGGAAATAGACGAGACAAAGAGATAAGCCATGATCAACCGAGGAGTCATGTAATGCTAATGCAGACCGATCCAAAATCGACGTAGTAGTTGTATTAGTTACCGTAGTCATCGGTTTAGTTATTGTTAGACTGGTTATCATTTTTATAGATTTGATTATTATAAATTAGCCTTTCTATCTAAGTTTAATCAGTGGCTAAGTAAAAATAAATCATTCAATATTGATCAATGTTTAAGTATGTAGTATTGTGCATATGACGATATGTTCCTCAGTATATAAGAAAAATAATTGATGTATGACTATGAGTTTTAAATAGTATGGTACGAAGAATGTGTTACGAGTCTTTGGTGATGTAAGCTGTGCTTTGATCTTTGTATAAATTAAATAAACTATAAAATAATAACTTTATTTTTGATCTTTTGTCACAAACTTATACAATGATTAGACTTGCAAGGGAGTACTAGCTAGCAAGATCTGATTAACATGGTCCCAGTAATCCCAGTGAGAACTGTGCCGCTGATGATGTGATGTGATACTATGAATCTGGGTGGAGGTCCGGGCTCCCGGCCGGGGCCTGGAGGTGGAGGGACCATCCGCCATCACATCAGGGCCATACGCCGCGTGCATTGTGACCACCGTGACGGGTAGAGCGACTGAGCGAGGGATGGACGGATTGGTTGCTCGAGACGCGATGGATTTCTTTCGGATTTCGGATCGCTACCGCCACCACCACCACCACGAGACGGCGACGCTGTTCCACGTGCTGTACTTATCTCGTCCGACCGCGACGGCGATTCGCCGTTCTGCCCCGCCAAACTCCAACGTTTCTGGGCGCGCGCGCCCGTGTCGGGCGTCGGCGGCTTCTCCACTTATTTTCCTGGCCGCAATCACCAGTTCATCCATTAAAAAACAACTTAACACGTGAGTTTTGCTTACCTGATGGGTCGCTTAGTTGGATGGTGCTCGTTCCTTTTTTTGATTAAAAAAATCCCAACTTCTTTATCATAATAGTACAAAATTAATATTAAGACAAATATGTTTCTATTGGTAACAGTCACAAAACCAAATTTGTAAGAAACTAAAAAACTCTAACATAGAATTTAAAATTGTGTTTTAAATTTCGAATTTTGTTATAAGTTTTCAGGGGAATGAGGACAGAGCACCCTCTTAGGCTTTGCGACAGCTTGCTCTAAATCTGAGATAAATATATAGTCCACTATATATATATATATGTATATGTATGTATATGTATCTATGTATATGTATGTATACGTATCTATGTATATGTATGTATATGTATATATATGTATCTATGTATATGTATATATATATTTATTTATTTCGAACAGACCTCTGTGTATATGTAGTATCTATGTATATGTATATGTATGTATATTTATTTATTTCGAACAGACCTCTGCTTATAATAAAAAAGTTCAGTTCAGCATCACTGATCAATGATTAGGAGCTAAATCTATGACAAACATGCACTTAATAGCAACTTGATGCCCTAAAACTTTGACTAATTATTGCATGGTCGTTCAGGGAGGAAGTTAACTAATTGAAAAACTTTGTGCTGATGTGATTTAGCACCGACTATGCGTGCGTGCGTCCGTGCCGATATGTTTGGAAGGATAAGTTGAACGCTGCTTTGCCATCTTGATCCGCGAGATTGGATATGCTGTTTTTACGCCATCTGCAAGACGTTTACCTGACGTGTATGAGAGAGAATTTGGAGGGAAAGAGGGATGTTATCCTATTATTTTATAGTCGATACTTAAGGAGAGAGAAATCAACTAGCTATCACGTTACAACAACATGAAAAAAGATTATAGGCATGATTCATATGGCTCTAGCTTTTGAATTCTTGTTCCACGGAGCTAAAGCCGAATTAAACAAGGGTGATACAATACTTCATATTACATAGTCATCATAAACTTGTTATTTATAATTTTAAGATTTAAGTGAAATATTGAAGACACTAGTCAGATTAGATTATTATCATCAACACTGAATAAAAAATAATATTTTAATCAACTGAGAAGTTATTATATCCCATGACAACAGTAATTCTACAGTAGATTCACACGGGAACCAAACGATATTATCTTCTTAATTTTTTAAGAGCAAACCAATTAGATCTACTCTACAAAAATACATATAAATGATGAAACTACTTTACCTGTCCGCATAAATTTAGATTTATTTCAAATTTAAAGTTCTATCAAGCATACGTATAGATATGAATTATCTAAACAAATTAATGTACATTTGTTGAAACACTTGGGTGAAGAAACGGATCAGTGGATCACGTCTACGAGTGGTGGGTCGGAGGCAGTTGCAACATCCAAATTGAGGTTGGCTTTCATATGCCCACCACCTTCTCTCTTCTCTGCCTGATTTGGAAAATGTTCACGGCCATATTCGTTCGAAATTTGAGCTAACACGGACGCTTTTGTGGTTCAGGACTGCCCTGGTATAGAAGTTTAACTCTGTTTTTTCTAGCTGTTTAATAAAGCGATGTGCCAAAGTTAGCATGGTGGCCAATTTTGACTCATACTAGTTGTAGTCACGGGAGAGTAGGAGGCCTGTTGTGATCGGGCTTGGTTCATTGAACGTGCCCGTCTTTTCACCATGGCAAAGCATTGGACCTGGTTTCTTTTTGTTAAATTTATTCGCCATGCTGGCACCCCATAAACGTTTTACCAACAGGAAATTTACCGGGAGTTAACTACCGGTTGGATTAATTGTCAGAAATAATGGAGCTCTTTCCACGTAAATGCTGCACGTTACAATTGCCATGAACATTTGTAATCTTGTCCCTCTAATCCCCTGGCCGTAAATATGGGCCCGGTTCATAGGCCACGTCATAAGCTGTGCGTTCCTCCACAACCAGCGGAGCTAGCGGTTGATCCACCACGTCAGAAGAACGCATCTGCCCCAGCCCCCATCTCGTGGCCGCAGAAGATCATACGCTCGCCTATAAATTGCAAGGGACTCCTGTTCCCCTCGCCGCACCGGTGACAGAAAACCCGCTGTTTCTAACGCACGCATCCCAATGGCCCACGTTATGGCCGCCTCCGAGCTCGTCACCCTCAAGCGCCCGCTCCAGAACGGCGACGACAACGGCAGCGCCGACGAGAAGCCCAAGGCGCGGCGCCGGGAGGCCGACCCGGCGGCCGCGCTGGCCGCGGCGAGGCACGAGTTCGGCGAGCACGGCGGCGTGAACATGTCCATCGAGGCGTCGGCGACGTTCACGGTGATGGAGCCGGACACCATGCGCCGGCTCTTCGCCGGGGAGCTCGGCCCCGACCGCGGCGACCTGTACATCTACAGCCGCCACTTCAACCCCACGGTGCTGGCGCTGGGCCGGCAGATGGCCGCGCTGGAGGGCACCGAGGCCGCGTACTGCACGGCCTCCGGCATGTCCGCCATCTCGTCCGTGCTGATGCAGCTCGTCGGCGCCGGCGGCCACGTGGTGGCGTCGCGGTGCCTGTACGGCGGAACCCACGCGCTGCTGTCCCGGTTCCTGCCACGCTCCTCCGGCGTGCGCGCGACGTTCGTGGACGCCGACGACGAGGCGGCGGTGCGCGCCGCGGTGCGGCCCGGGGAGACCCGGGTGGTGTACGTGGAGACGATGTCGAACCCGACGCTGGCGGTCGCGGACATCCCGATGCTGGCGCGTGTGGCCCACGACGCCGGCGCCAAGCTGCTGGTGGACAACACGTTCACCCCCATGATAGTCTCCCCCGCGCGCCTCGGCGCCGACGTCGTCGTCCACAGCGTCTCCAAGTTCATCAGCGGCGGCGCCGACATCATCGCAGGTAATCGATAAGTTCGCCGTTCTCCTCACTGATTCATCACCATGCATGCACGCACGCATAAAACATACTTAGCCTCGCAAATCGCAATTAGAGACAAGCCGAACACGTTAGCATCACGAGCAGAGCATGTACCAACGTCGTGTACTACTCATGTCTTACGCTTTACTTTTGTTAGCGCTGGGGCTCAAAGCTAGCCGTCCTCACACGTGGGCACGTGGCTCGCCAGGCCTTGCGAGAACACCACGTCTTGAGGTGGGGACAAGATATCTCCGGTGTTAATGTTATACATGCCAAGTTTAGTACATCCTCGTCATGTAATATTATTAACTAAGAATTATTATTTAATATTTTATAATACAACGAATCTAAATAGTATCAATAAAATATTAAATATGATTTTAGGTTATAAAATTATGAAAAAAGGAATATGATTTTAGGTTACAAAATTATGAAAAAAGGAAGTAGTTATTAAATCGATTTTTATATTTTTTATAAGACAGTTAAAACTTATATTGATTAGACCGGTTATTACAATTTATAAATCCTGCTGACAATAATATTATCACACAAGCCATATTACTTTAGAAAAAAGTAGTAATTTCCACGTGAATTTTATATTCTCAAATCATATAGTAACAACTATGTGAAATGAATGTGAGCAACTTAGTACCGGATCTTATCAAAACTTTAAAGTTAAGCGTGCTTAGATAAGAGTAGTACTAGAATAAGTAACCTAGAATAGATGACATCCTAGAAAAAAAGTAACAACTACATGTATATTCCGATTTCCGCATGCTTGTGCGGGAGTAGGACACACGTGTGGTTTTTTATTCTTTATTCTTAAAGAACGTGCATGTTAGTGGTTTTACAGCAAGGTAAGCTGTAATTAAATCTAGAAACAGTGCGTCGTAACAAAAGTTTTATATTAACCCGCTTGACATAAACCGGGCATAATTTACCGTGTCCTTTCACCTATGACACACAACTTTAGGGGTCTTCTGATGAATTTTACAAGATTCTTACATAAATCAATTTAATCAGGGTTCTTCTGAACCAAATGGATTAGAATCTGTGTAAAAATTACTCCGTTCAAAACTCAAAGGAAGCCAGCCGTACTTGCAACTAGCCTCCATGTCAAGTGGCGACAAGGCGCGAGGCGCAGCGGACAAGCCGGTGAGTCAGGAGACAGTGGATGCACGTAGCTATAGGGCCAGCCACCGCCAGTGCGTGACGTGGTGGTGACCCATCTTGTAGCTAGTGATCCTGATCCAGCCGTTGGCCTGGCACTGCACGCGCAGCAGGTGTCGCATCGTCCGAGCTAAATGATGGATTTGTCGTACGCCTGCTTTGGCTTCCTCTGTTCATGTCGTCTGGCTCTCCCAAATTATTGCGCGGGAGACTGGGAGAGTGACATGATGGAGGTGCTACCTTTTTGTGCAACATGGTGGGGTGAATCATGGTGTCACGTCACCCGTGATGCAATCGTGCAAAGATTATTTACTTCCGATCTGTTTCGTAGCACAGTAGTAGGAGCATGCAGTGCCATTCACTACTCACCAGCGGCCAGCCCTTGTTTGTGTTCTTCTTTTTTATGCATGGTTTGTCCTGGTCTGGTGGTAGTGTGGCGCCATGCCAATTATCGAGTTCTTGTCGCATGGTGTACATTTGGTGATCAGATCACTCGAAGAGCTAGTTTGATCGATCATGCAAGAGATATGATGTTGTTAACGCGTGGGAGAATTTGTGTGATGAATTTCGATCAGGGGCGATATGTGGGCCGGCGAGCCTGGTGAACGCGATGATGGACCTGCAGGACGGGGCGCTGATGCTGCTGGGCCCGACGATGAACGCGAAGGTGGCGTTCGAGCTGTCGGA
>KE370809.1:6026-17805 GCA_000418225.1 Zizania latifolia
CATCGCCGCCGGTGCCATCGCAGTCGTTGCCATCGTCGCTGTGGGTGTCGTCGCCGCTGCCGTCGATGTCCTGCCGAGGAACGCTATTGACGGTGACGTCCGGCATTGCATCGGCGCCAGTAGCACCAGCATCCCAATGGGTAGAGTCTTACTCCACTAAGTTCCTAGCCTAGGCGGCAATGTCTTCGGCTAGGAGGACCCTAGCATCCTTCGAATCCTCCTGGGCCTGCATGACCCGCGCAATGTATGAGTCATTCGTGGTCGTCGAGAAGTCCTCCTCGGACGTCCACGACCACGAAGACGATGTGGAGCGAGACGACATGACTGAAGACAGAAACAAATAGTAAGACGAACAAAATATAGGGCTAAAGACGAACAACAGAACAAGACGAGAACGGATCAGACTTACCAAAGTAGAAGAACAACGGATGGCAAGTTGGCAAAGAAAAAGATGGTGTGAAAGTAGTACATGAAAAAATAGAGTACATAGACCTCCTTATATAGTCGTGTCTTTAGTACCGGTTGCGAAGACAAACCGGTACTAAAATACGACGAGCTCAAGTCCCGAAGAGACGCAAGCACGAAACTTTCGCCTTTTAGTACCAGTTCACTTTATAAACCGGTATTAAATTTTGATGCACAGTTAACGAGGAGACACGCGCCATATTTTGGCCAACTGCTCCATTACAGACGAGCGCGAAATCACGTTACAGACGTGAGTGACTGTAGCGATCATCATCGTATCAAGTTTTTTAATTTTCTTTTCTGAACTAAACTTAAATTAAAACTTGTGATGATCGATCACGTACACCGTATTTCACATAATAACAGAGTTCATTAAGTTGAATATAATACTGCTCCACTTCATTTAAATAGTGGGTAATACAAAAGTCCAAACTATATAATAGCTAATTAATTACAACAGTTTAACGATAATAGGGTAGTGCTGGCAGACGCGAGAAGAACAGATGGCACTCGTGCTCGATTCTGCATTCCTCACTACAGAAGGAGAGCACCTTCGAAAGTCATGGGTTTTCGCAGTCACTGCAGCCGCCAGCGTCGTTCGTTCAGATGTGTGGCATCATTGCCGTGCTGGGTACCGGATCCCACTACGCGCCTACTGCCCTACAGACCCTGATAACTGAGCGTTCACGAAGATGCTAGCAGTGCTCGTTGGTGATGAACGTGCGCTGCCGCACGCCACCGATGATGGAGGCTGCCTTGTCTGTTGCCTCGCCTTCCACCAGCCTTATTAGCCGCAAGGCGAGATCAGTTGTGGTATCCTCGCAGCTGTACTCGAGGAGGGCGAGCATATAGGCAACCATCTTGTGTCTAGCCTTAGCGGACGTACGCAGTAGTACTTCGGAACCAAGAGATGGCAGCCCTACACCGAAGGCCAGATACATGTCCACTATGAAGCATGCCTCCGTATTGCACGTGTCGGCCAAAGCAAATAGCAGATGTCGGTATCGAGGATATTTGCGCCAGGACATCTGGGGACCCTCATGCGCCAGTTGAAACCTACTCCTGACGGCACAGTCACGGCATGCCTGGCGCATGGTCCGACACACCAGGCGCAGCCTATGGAGGTTAGCCAACGGTGCATCGAAGGTCTCAGCGATATGCCAGGCAATCTCCACGGTGATATCATACGGGAGCCCGTTCCACCGACTCGACACCATGGTCATCGCTTACTATACGTCGATCACTCTGCTGGCGGTCTAGGAAGGAGGAGAAAGGAGGCTGGAGGAGTGCTAGTACTAATCGTGGCCAGCGATTATAATGTGCGATTAGTACTGCGATCAAGCGTCACTGAGGAAAAGAAGTGGTATGGTTGTCGCGGAAGTGAACCTTCGCCTCAGGACTGAACGAAGCAATTCCATCATCCGTCAGCGTGCGCGGCTCAGCGCGGTTGGTTGTATTAGTGAAGCAATGATTTCGAATCTTTAGTACCGATTTACTTTGTTACCTGGCACTAGAAATACCTTTAGTACCAGGCCATAAATAACACCGGTACTAAAGATACATGATTATGAAAAAAAGTACAGATTTGATTTCAATTTCATTTTAATTTAAATTAAAATTCTAGTCAACTAAATTGGATTTCATTTCAATTGAAAATCTTCACAACTAATTTGGATTCAATTTCAATTAAAATTATAGTCAACTAAGTTGGATTTTATTTCAATTGAAATTCTTCACAACTAATTTGGATTTTATTTCAATTGAAATTCTTTACAACTAATTTAGATTCCATTTCAATTGAAATTCTAATCAATTAAAGATACATGGTTATGAAAAAAGCACATATTTCATTTCAATTTCAATTGAAATTCTAGTCAACTAATTTGGATTTCATTTCAATTGAAAATCTTCACAACTAATTTGGATTCCATTTCGATTGAAATTCTAGTCAACTAAGTTGGATTTCATTTCAATTGAAATTCTTCACAACTAATTTAGATTTTATTTCAATTGAAATTCTTCACAACTAATTTGGATTTCATTTTAATTGAAATTTTTCGCAACTAATTTGGATTCCATTTGAATTAAAATTCTAGTCAATGAAAGATACATGATTATGAAAAAAACGCAGATTTTATTTTAATTTTATTTCAATTTCAATTGAAATTCTAGTCAACTAATTTAGATTTTATTTCAGTTGAAAATCTTCACAACTAATTTGGATTCCATTTCAATTAAAATTCTAGTCAACTAAGTTGGATTTCATTTCAATTGAAATTCTTCACAACTAATTTGGATTTCATTTCAATTGAAATTCTTTACAACTAATTTAGATTCCATTTCAATTGAAATTCTAGTCAATTAAAGATACATGATTATGAAAAAAAGTACATGTTTTATTTCAATTTCAATTAAAATTCTAGTCAACTAATTTGGATATCATTTCAATTGAAAATCTTCACAACTAATTTGGATTCCATTTCAATTGAAATTCTAGTCAACTATGTTGGATTTCATTTCAATTGAAATTCTTCACAACTAATTTAGATTTTATTTCAATTGAAATTATTTACAACTAATTTGGATTTCATTTCAATTGAAATTCTTCACAACTAATTTAGATTCCATTTCAATTAAAATTCTAGTCAATGAAAGATATATTATGAAAAAAGCGCTGATTTCATTTTAAATTCAATTGAAATTCTAGTCAACTAATTTGGATTTCATTTCAATTAAAATTCTTCACAACTAATTTGGATTTCATTTCAATTAAAATTCTAGTCAACTAAGATTTTATTTCAATTGAAATTCTTCACAACTAATTTCGATTCCATTTCAATTGAAATTCTAGTCAACTAAGTTAGATTTTATTTCAATTGAAATTCTACACAACTAATTTGGATTTCATTTCAATTGAAATTCTTCACAACTAATTAGGATTTTATTTCAATTGAAATTCTTCACAACTAATTTGGATTCCATTTTAACTGAAATTCTGGTCAATTAAAGATGCATGATTATGAAAAAAAGCACAGTTTCATTTCAATTTAAATTGAAATTATAGTCAACTAATTTAGATTTCATTTTAATTGAAATTATTTACAACTAATTTGGATTATATTTCAATTGAAATTCTTCACAACTAATTTGGATTTTATTTCAATTGAAATTTGTCATAACTAATTTAGATTTCATTTCAATTGAAATTGTAGTGAACTAATTTTGATTTCATTTTCAATTGAAAATCTTCATAACTAATTTGTATTCCATTTCAATTTACTTTTTCACAATAATTTGGATTTCATTTCACTTGAAATTTGGTCACAACTAATTTTATTTTATTTTATTTTACTTCAGATGTCCACCGACGAGTGACACAATATGGTTTTATTTCAGCCAATCACAATAGGTACCAACAATTTACACCACATAACAAATGTTATTCTAAGCTAAAGTATATACACAGTTGCCTCCAGTGCGCCATTGCTGATGTGAAAATAAAAAGCGCAAATTATGCCGACAACTATCCCGTGTGCTTGCAAAAAATGGCCAAAAAATGGCCATCTATGGATTTGTGTAGTGCAATTGGGACTGGTGTGCCTCCTGCTGCTGTCACTTGGATCTCTGTGGTCTGTTGGTGTAGGTGAGGTGTGACGTATTTCTCACAATACTCTCTTGAAAAGTATTGTTACAATTAAATGTTCTGGTAGCTAGTTAGTCGAGTCAAGTGCATATAGCTAGGTATAGATGTTTGCAATTGTGACATGTGCAAAGTGCTTACCATTGTTTTTTTATGGCTGACGGATTGATTGTGCAGATGTACAATTGAGTACCGGAGGATGTCGTAGCCGAGATGGCTTAAAGAAGATCCTTCCTTTCGGCCGTTAGATCTGTTGGATTGCCAAAAAAACATATGGTCTTCTGTTAGTCGGTGTCGCCTGCTTCTCTGGATTTCTGTTTCCCCTTCTTCTCCGCTATCACTTGAGTATACTCTTATAGCTGGTAGGGTTTTCTCTTCGCCAAAACCATTGAAAAGGGTAGCCCTGGCAGACAGCGGGGCTTCCATTGTTAGTACCACATAGTCCTCTTCTACTAGGCGGACTCGGTAATAAAATTTACATTACCCTTTACCCAGGCAGAAGGTGCTTCCACGATTTTCAACATCGATCATATTGGTGTAGCCATCTCTTATTGATATCTCAAAAGTGTCACCCTTATGCATGTTATGAAGATCGACAAAGCTTTTTGGTAGAAACTAGAACAGTGAGATAACATCACATCACTTTGTTATGATTTTGTTACCACATAAATAGAAAATGCAATGTATATACATACGATGTGACGCCTTTGTCAATGACTGGTTTTCAAAAGGCAATCCCTCAACTCATAAGCCGGCACTTAAAATAGGCAATTGTCAAACCAATTTTACTTGAGATTGTACAAAAGTTATCAAACTAATCTACATTGCATATTCATATGTATTATATCACTTCCGTTTGTAAATTAAACTAAGATGTATTGCATAATCGGTATTAAAGATGCAGTATTTCCATTGCATATTTGAGTGAGGCGTACTGGTCGACCGGCGCAGAAATAGAATTAATAACATATGCATTGTAATACTAAAATTATTGACAGACATTACTACATCCATACATAGCATTTGCAGTACAGATCGACCAAATAACAATATCTCATAATGCAGTGTTCAATCAACCCTAAAATAACCAAAAAATAAGGAAAACAACATACCCTAGTGGCGGCCGGCCTACTACTAGAAGCACGATGTCCAGCAGCACCACTTGGGAGGCTTGCCATGTCATTGCTCGATCTAGATCGCCGATGAGCGGTTGGCTGGTTTAAACCCTAAACCTTAAACTGGTCGTACGGGCAGAAGAAGAACTGAAGAACAGATGCAGAAATGGGGAATAGGAGATTTTTGGGGATATTAGATACATTAGAAGAAAGATTTAGTACTGACTCGGGATACCACTCGGTGCTAAAGTTATTAGCACCGGTTGGTGTGCTAACCCAGTACTAATGTGTAGGCTTTTAGTACTAGGTGGGTATCCCGACTGGTACTGATAAGTTTAGTACCAGGCGGTCTCCTGACCTAGTACTAAAACTCTTTATTAGTACCGGTTGTGGCTACCCACGATGTTCCCTCTCTTTTCTGACCATTGCAGATGACTTTCGGTATCGACTCCAATTAGAATATGTACTAAAGGGGTGGATGAAATGCCACTTCTCTAGTAGTGTATGTTTGAAAACTGCTCCTTGTTTTTACAATCAATGTGGGAATAACATACATATTGATTGACACTCATTTTATTTATCCTCTTGTATGCCAGAATGCTCCGTATAAAAGCATCAACACCATTAAGGAACTTGGTCACGTGATCTTTATACATCATGACTGATCCATCTGCGCATCATTAGGATTAAACTTGTATATCGATAAAACTGTTAAAATTTTGAACCTCTCTATAAAATTCATTGAATTACCTCGTGTATTCATTAATCCCTCTTATATGGTTAGTGACTAACAAATATTGATAGTGGCACTATTAATGTTGATTTGATTTGTCAGTGTAAGATTAGAGCATTTCGAGGGGAAATCTCTTCTGCTAATTGTGAGTTTTGTTTGATGCGAGTGAAGTTGTGTGTGGTTTCACACACTAAATTATAAGACTTAAAGCTTGTCCTAACTAGCTAGCTGTAAGTTCTCTAATGTAGCCATAGTTCAATTTTTAGATTACAAGCTAGGGACACAAATTGTTTTCATGTCATTGTACAAGTTGTTATGAATTGTTATGTAGTCCTCTATTCTAAAACATAACAAAAGAATGAGGAAGAGCACACTACCACAAAACATGCTATAAGTAGCGGTCTTTTAGTGTCGGTTATATCTAAGCCGACACTGAAGATGTATCACCGTCGATTCGTAAACACGAGAACATTAAGTTTTTGAATTTCACTATTACTGCTGGTTCGTAGGCACTATCAGTGTCGGTTCATAACAGAACCACCACTGATAGTGTCGCTCCATGTCGATAGCGACACTATCAATGTCGGTTCTATTACCAACCGACACTAATAGCTATTCTCACACATATATATATAAACCACATCCCACGAGGCCACTGCTCACTGCCCTCACTTCTTCTTCTTGCCCTCTCTTCTTCTTCTTCTTAACCATTTCAACTGGTTGTCTTCGTAACCATTTCATATACACAGAGATATCTTCTCTAACACTTACTACTCTTTGTTGTAGAGAATGGAAGCATCGGGGAAGAATGAAGCTGGTGACCATGGTGAGCACGGAGAAATAAAGAAGAAGAAGAGAAGAGGTTCGTCGGAGATGATGTGAAGATGTTCGTGAACAGTCGTAGGCTCGCCGACATCAAGAAGCAATCAAATCCTAAGTATAAAATCTCTTAAACATATTCTCTTTAGAAAAGCTTTTACGACTTTTTTCTTCCTCATCTCATCTTCCTTTAATTTGTTGATATAGTATTGTAAAAAGAGATTATAAATACATGTATGTGTATGTATTGATGTATATGATGGAAATATGTCCAAGAGAATTCTGGGGGAACCAGAAGTTCTGGCTTGAGGCCGGAAGTTCTAGGTTCTGGAGAAACCAGAAGTTTCAGTACGATCGGAAGTTTCGGGCCAGCCCTAGTTTTGGTTTCTGGAGGAACCAGAAGTTTCGGTTGGACCGGAAGTTTCGGGCCTGCCTGAAAGGTGAATTTTGGACGAACCGAAAGTTCTGTGTGGAAACAGAACTTCTGGGTCGAAATAAATTCGATACAGAATGCTATTTTTGGAAGTTTCGGTTGGACCAGAAGTTCCGATTGGACTGGAAGTTCCGGATAAAAATAAATTCGTATAGAAGGTTATTTTTGGAAGTTCCAGGCCTGGACCAGAACTTCTGGGTCAGACTAACAGATTAGATCTGTTGGGCTTTAATACTGATTAAAGGCCCATGAGAGGGCACTATATAAGGAGAGGAGGGGCTAGGACGAAAAGGCTGTTGTTGCTAAGGCTGCTCCTCCCTAACCCTAGCCGCCACCTCTCCTGGCTACACCGGGTTGTGGCTGTCTCTCCCCTAATCTCCCGCGTGGTACTAGCATACCGACGTAAGGTGATCTCGTTCCTGTACGTGTGGATACCGTGAAGGTACCGTTGCTACTATGGTGCTGATCTTCTCGTGAAGATCGTAAGGATACATTGACTTCGCCACTGACGATTGGACGGAGTCGAGCGGAGTTGATCGAGGACGCGCTTCCCCAACTCTTCTTCCGCTGCACAAGCGCGTCTCGCGAAAGAGGTAACGATCCATGATCCCATTACACGCATGGTTCCTGAGTGAACTAGGTAGAAAATTTTGAATTTACTGCTAGCGTAGCCTCCCCATTCCCCAACAGTATACTCTAGTCTTGTGATTGGATGCATGTGAAGTGGTGGTGACATGAATTTGTTGCACCATATCTATGTGTACATGAAATTGTAAGACAAATGAAACGAGAACCATCTTTTATCGTCTTTTGATCAAGTGCTTGAATGAATATACAGAGTTAAAGATGGATGAATGAATGTATTTGGAGCTCATCCATATCTCTGACTGAACAATCAACTAGTGTCGTGAGCAATAACCAGTTATTACTCGATGTATGTTGTGCACTTTTAGTGTCGGTTCTATTATGAACCAACACTGATAGTGGCTATCAGTATCAGTTCTAGAACCGTCAATGATAATCAGGGATTATCGTTCTAACTAATCAGTGGCGGTTTAAAACCCACCACTGATAGCGATTTTAACTCGACACTGATGATCGTGTCTGTAGTAGTGGCATCTCTATTAAGAGGCGCTACTACAAAAATGATTTTTTGCAAGTGCCTCCTATTTCAGTGCATAGGCGGTTGAAGAGAAAAATCGTCTATGTAAATCTCAATCCTATGTGGCCACTATGGACTATCTGCGGAAAAAGTTTTCCATCGGCAAGCACCATAACATGGCAGTATAGTAACCACCTTTGGAAATATGTATTTTTATAGACGGACAAGTAATATCGATTGTCTGTAAAAATATGTCAATTTCTACAGAAGGTTATGTAATGTTCACCACTTACAGAAATATATTTTCTATAGGACTCTTAAGATATCCATATATAAAAATAGACATATTTATACAAGGGGTTGTGTTAAGCTGATCACTTGTAAAATGGTTTAAAACCACAAAACCCATAATTAATCTCTCTCTCCAAAACCAGCAAAAGCACGTATGGGCCGCCAGCGCAGCCCAGCCAAGGAAAACCCAATCCCAAGAAATTCCAAGGAAGCTTCTTAATCAGGCACACAAAGCCACAATTGGTCCTGCCTCAACGGTTAATTCTTGGATTTAGCCGTATTCATTTCTGTCCTAGTTAACAATAAGCAATATATTAGTGCTGCTACTACACCAACGGGCTTCATTTAACGTGCCTAACATGGCATGTAATCGATCGACGCACACGGTGCCGGCAGATTCCCAATTCCTCGAAATTTTTAAGTCAAGATCACACCACCATTTGCAAGAATTTAATGCACAAATCAGGTCAAAACTTGCAGCCACTGCTAGTACTACTCTCCCAGAAAAAAATAAGTAGCCAGCTACTGCACTGTATCAGCTAGCTAGCCAGTGCAAAGTGCAGTGTAACTGTGTCAGTGTAACTAGTACTAGCTAGCTAGCCATCTCTCTATAAAACCCTACTAGTGGCCTACCTGATGCTTTACTCTGGAGTCTAGAGTCTGGAGCTTGTAGTGCAGCAACAGCAGAAGAGTAGCAGAAGCTGGTGGACATACTCTACTGCTACTGCTACTTCTCACTGGCAGCTAGTACTACTCTCCACTGTATCTCTACTATCCTCAACCAGCTAGCCTCAGTGTGAGCTGATCTAGACACCAGAGTGCTCTTGTGTGTGAGTGCGTGTGCATTGTCTCCTCCAAGGCAAACCTTTCTTGGATCTGAAGCTCGATCATAGGCACCTTCAGCTAGGATTAGAGTACCAATTCTTGGTTCTCTCATCAGATCGATCACAACAAAGAACAAGGTGAGTAGTTACTTACTGAATTATTCAGATTTTGTTTTGCCGTTCTTTTAGTTGATTTGATTTGATTTGATCTGTTGTTGTTCATATGTAGGAGGTGATTGTTGTTCATCAGAGGTAGGATTGAGAATTGAAGGGACAGCAGCAGTACCGGAAACACTTCACGGTAAAGCACAAGATCCTTGAGGGCCACGAGGCAGGCAGGATAACCTGGGGGAGGAAGCAACCTTCACATGGTGAGTTGTTGGAACGAAGCTTAGCAGCTGCACTTCCAAGGGCTCGTCTGCTCTCTGCTGTGAGGGTTTTTTCTCCGGCACGGCGGCACGGTCACCGAGGCGGCGGCGGCGCTTGAGCTGAGCTGAGTCATTGGTAGTTCAGCAATGGCGCCTCCTCCGAGCACGTACATGTCGTCGGAGTCGTGGTGGGGCAAGGAGGAGCAGCGGGGCACGCCGGTGGTGGTGAAGATGGACAGCCCTTACTTGGTGGAGATCGACGGGCCGGGCATGGCGGCGGCGGAGAAGGCCCGTGGCAAGAACGCCAAGCAGTTCACGTGGGTGCTCCTCCTCCGCGCGCACCGCGCCGTGGGCTGCGTGGCGTGGCTCGCCGCGGGGTTCTGGGCGCTTCTCGGAGCCGTGAACCGGCGCGTCCGCCGGAGCCGCGACGCCGACGCGGAGCCTGACGCCGAGGCCTCCGGCCGCGGCCGCGCCATGCTCGGCTTCCTCCGCGCGTTCCTGGTGCTCTCCCTCGCCATGCTCGCCTTCGAGACGGTGGCCTACCTCAAGGGCTGGCACTTCCCGCAGCAGCTGCCGGAGCGGTACCTCCGGCAGCTGCCCGAGCACCTGCAGCACCTGCCGGAGCACCTCCGCCACTTGCCGGAGCACCTCCGGATGCCGGAGAAGCAGGAGATCGAGGGGTGGCTCCACCGCGCCTACGTGGCGTGGCTCGCCTTCCGCACCGACTACATCGCCTGGGCCATCCAGAAGCTCTCCTCCTTCTGCATCGCCCTCTTCATGGTCCAGTCCGTCGACCGCATCGTCCTCTGCCTCGGCTGCTTCTGGATCAAGCTCCGTGGCATCAAGCCCCGCGCCGACACCTCCATCTCCATGACCACCGCCGACGTCGAGTCCGGCGACTCCGGCGATGGCGGCTACTTCCCCATGGTACTCATCCAGATGCCCATGTGCAACGAGAAAGAGGTCAGTATATATATAGTATATATAGCCATCAACACCATTCACGGCTCGACGTACGGCCGCCGCCATGCGCCATGGCCATGATCGAGCTTGGAGCCTTGGAGCATGCGTGCATGCATGACGACGATGGAGATGCAATATTATTGCAGGTGTACGAGACGTCGATATCCCACGTGTGCCAGATCGACTGGCCGAGGGAGAGGATGCTGGTGCAGGTGCTGGACGACTCGGACGACGAGGCGTGCCAGATGCTGATCAAGGCGGAGGTGACCAAGTGGAGCCAGCGCGGCGTCAACATCCTCTACCGCCACCGCCTTTCGCGCACCGGCTACAAGGCCGGCAACCTCAAGTCCGCCATGAGCTGCGACTACGTCCAAGACTACGAGTTCGTCGCCATCTTCGACGCCGACTTCCAGCCCAACCCCGACTTCCTCAAGCTCACCGTCCCCCACTTCAAGGTAACATACAATCACATTACACTAGCTAGCTTCATCTATAGCTGTATATTTGTATGCAACCATATAAACGTAAATTAATATGCCCAATGGAATTGAAAGATGCGTCTTTCTTCAGTTGCAAGTCTCAGATCTCAGTGGCCAGTGTTGAAGTGCGAGTAGAAATATTCCCTAATTAAGAGTTCGAGATCAATATTACACTTTGGTAGAAGAGCCTAATTAAAGCCATGATGACTTACAAGATGTCTAATCTCTGCTTGGTTAGTTTTATAGTTGTTAATGGCTTACGGCATTTCTATATAAAAGAAAAAAAGCGTTAGGTGTATGGATATGAAGTGGTGGGGCCGGGCTACTGTTTGGACTTTGGACAAGTAAGAGCTTTTGCTGTTAGGTCATGGACTCATGGTACCATGTCAGTCCAAATCTTAGATTCTGTTTACTTTGTTGGATTGGCTCTCACAGTCTCACTTCGACCCAATCTCTTTGTTTTTTCTAAACTAATTAACCAGTTAGTAAGTAATTAAAATTTGTTTCATGTAATTAAAATAGTGATTAGATTTCTTGGAAATTTGTA
>KE370809.1:78916-89506 GCA_000418225.1 Zizania latifolia
TATGCGAAGACGAACGCGGCATATCTGGCCTGAAGCAATTGACGAGGCAGGGCATCGTCTCATCAGCTCCGGTGCAGTTCAGCTTTATGGATGACAGTTTCCCTGAGCTTACGGTTCTGAATGATGAGCATCCTAGCTGAACTGAAGAGGAGCGCAGGCTGCGCATGCCAGACCTTCGGTGCAAAGAACTGGTATATTTGGAACCAGTGATTGCAGTAGAACCAGCATATTTGGAACCAGTGTTTGCGCCAGCAGTGCATAATAGAGCTAATGATTTGTTTGTCCATGGAAGCTCCTTGATTGGGGTTGTACTTGCAAGTCTAATGAACGAGACAACTGCGTGCCGGCACAGAGGGCAAGATATGGAGCCTGGCACGCCATGAATTGATGTTGAGCTGTTAGCGGTGGAGCACAAATAGAGTGCGCATTTGGTGCAGAACTCATGGCCACAACCTACATAAACATAGAATCATATGAATTTGAATGGAGCAGAATAGAAGCATTCAAACGAGGATTAGTTAGAGTACCTTCTGCAGATACTGTACATTCCATCTCCAAACATATGATGCATGGATCCTGACAAGTAGATGAGACAGAAGTTTTTCTCCACCCACATTCCCTGAAAAAGATCCACAAATGGTTGAATACACAAACTAAAGGACAAGGTTCTAAATATCGCCAGAAACTGGACAGTCAATAGCAAAAACTGGATTCCTTTTTGAACTGTTCCTTTCTCCTAATTCTTATATCTGTTAAACGTTGTTGGAAGTTTGAGTTCACTCAAAATTTCAAAAGTGAATAACAGGACAATCAATTTCAGTCAGGATTCACCAGCGATTGGACTGGTATCTGGCTCCCAGATAAATCTGAGAAAAAAAATTCCCAAGTGAAAGTTTGATCCCTGCTAAAGGGTGTGTCGAAATGGGAAAAAATGAAGCACCGCTTTATAACTCTTTGTAAATATTAAAACTTTAAAATTGGCCTCAGAAAAAAGTTTGTGGTACTCAAGATGACAGGTTCAGGTTCTTATTCTCAATATTTCTCACTTAGTGAACTGTGGTTTCACCTAGAGTGAAGTAGAGATTAGTTTGTGCTGTTTTAGCTCCTTAAGAGTTAAGAATATAGGCATATCCGTGTGTCTACTGTGAAACATTGGTCAATTTCACCCCTACTGGTGGAACAAAGGTTTGTGCTTCTGTAGGCAACACGTCAACACTACTTGCGCACAGATGTTTGACCAACTTTGGACATGTTTCATTTCTGTTACAGAAAGAGATCGGTACTGGTCCTGTAATTTCAGACATCACAGAATGATGATAAGATCAACCTATGACATCTCTTATTCAACTCACCGGGCAATTTTGACAATGCTCATCAGTGGGAGAGACAGATATGATGACGGAAGAATGCGTATCTGTGGTCCTGGTTGTTTGCTTAGGATACCTTCAATACTATTTTTGTGCCATGAACGAGCAACCATCAAAGGAGTCAACCTTCAAGCAAATAACAATGAAAAGAGTAAGCAATCCAAAAAAATTACAGAGAAATCTCCATAGATAACAAAGGACAAACAGTCCACTTTGTAACATCTCTTCATTCATTAGGAACGAAATGTTTCATGTGGGATGTAAGTCTAGATCAGCATATGGCAATAGAGTTCCAGAATATGAGTTAAACTCAAAATAAATATGGTTTACATAGGAAGACTTGACTCAAAACGAATTAGCATTTAGCATAATTAGCTTGGAAATTCCCATACAGAGATATAAAAGCAGAGTAAAATTTCCACAAGTCGAGCTCAGTTGAAAGATCAAATTTCCAGAAAATGTCTTAGATTGTGTGAAAATCGAATGCCATAATTGTAAGGTAACCTATTTTATGAGATGTTCAATTGATGTCATGCAGAAATAACAAATCTTTTATGATGGACTCGCCAGTGCATCTGTGCATACCCGTTAGTGTTTTGTGTTCCTATGTTTGCTCCTGCTGCAACAAGAAGCTGTTTAACAACAATTAGTAAATAGAAACTGCCAAATTGCTTGAAATCACATGAAAGGGAAAATTTGATGCATACTTGGCAGCATACAGTACTTCCACCACAAGCAGCATAGTGGAGAGGTGTGCTTCCTGAACCTGCAAATTGGAAGAAGAGTTAATCTATGAACATATAAAAATTTGGATATTTCCAGTTGTACCCATATTTTCATATCATAAAAAAACGGTACTTCCATCAAAACTTGAATTGAATTGAACATCTAGCCTCTTACCTATGAGATCAATAGTTGAACCATCATTGATAGTGACCTCTGAGACAGAGGCTCCAAGGTCTAACAGCAATTGCACACTCTCAGCATGCCCGTGAAGGGCTGCCAAGTGTAGCGGTGTGATGCCTCCATCAGACCTACTGTTTATTAGCCTCCGGAGAGCTCTAGAAATGAGAAGGTGTTGGGATGCAATTATTAGTCATCAGTATATGCCAACATAGACTAACATCAGAATTTAACATACATGGCATCAAAGGCTTCCTTGTTTGTTTCATCTGTGGATTTTGCGTGCATAACAGTCCAAAATTCTGGCAAGCTGGGCACGTAATCAGCCACAAGAAGCCGAATGCACCGAGTATGACCTTTTAGGGCGGCAAAATGAATAGCTGCCGCACCACTAAAACAATCTTTTTTGTGAATCTAAAAATGAAAAATACAGATTACTTGCATCAGTCGATGTTACAGTGTGCCTTGACCCAAGAACAAATTAGCTGAAGTTCACTTACATTAGCTTTAAAAAGAACTAGGATCTGTACAACTTTCCAATGACCGTATAGACAAGCCTGCATCAGAGCAGTCTGTGTGCAACAGTTTAGTGTGCATTAGCACAAAAACACAAACATTTTCTTTAGCACAACAGAAACGAAAAGAAAATGATGAGCTGATATACAATTTATCCTTTGAAGAGTAGTCCATGTGTTATATCTATACTACGACCTAAGTTAATTCATATGGTCCATTTTACCATGAAAGATGTGCACAGTTCCATGAGTGTATTTGTGGACACTTCCCAATCAATATCAGGACTATGAATATGATTCATACAGAAGAACACAATACAAAGAAAAAAATAAGTAGGTTTGCAGAAGCCAGATATACAGGATTTAGTTGTTGTGGCTTGTCAACAATTAGAGCAAATGGCCAGGGAATGTTTCACCTAGGAGCATGGGTGGCAATCTAACTTCAGAATTGATGACCCTTGATTTTTCATGTTTTTCTTCTCTTTTTTAGTGGGTTTTGGCTATGTGCATCTTAGCTATGCAGAGACTAAAAGCGTCTTAGAACAATTAAATCTCCTCGATATAATTGCCTAAGTTCAATAAAAACTTCCATTATCAAAAAAATATAGCTTGCTGCCCCTTTCTAACAAGAGCTACTGCTTCTCGTTCTCTTAACGAAATTAGCAACCTCACATACAACTTGAATGAACAGTTTCTATAATATGCAAACAGAGTATTCCAATAACATTTGTATATAAACCAGTTTTAGAAAAAATGATTGTATTTTAGTCCTCAATGAAACAATTTTTTATACTTGTTGATATTTTGATGAAATATTATAAAGCAATGAACAAGGTGAGAAAGAAAATAGCTTACCTGTCCTCTGCAGTTCCTAAGGTTGATATCAACACCGGACTCAATTAGGAGACAAACGATCTAATAGAGCAATGAAATAATTACTTATTATTCGACTGAACAAATCAAGAAAGATACCACAAAACTCAGCATATAGACAAGGAAACAGCTACATAGAGAAAATCAACACCTCATGGTGGCCCTTTGTTGCCGAGTAATGGAGAGGCGAGTTCCGGATCCCAAATGTTGAGTACCGAGCAAGTCGGGGGTTAAGCTCCAACAGGGCCCTAGCCTCCTGGACGTCTCCATCCCTTGCAGCAGATACAAGCCGCTCACCGGTAGCTGAGCACCCGAATGAGTCGCCCACCATACCTAAGAGCCCCATGGCACCTCTACCTATCAAAGCACAAAATATTAGTACTACTTTGAAAAGAATCGATAAAACTGAATTTAACTAGTTGAGCACCACACTCTGAATCTAAACAACAATCACATGATTCCTTACGCCAAGGGCAGTGAAGCAACAAGAATGGATACCACCCTACCAGAAACCAATGGGCACATATGGCAGCAAAGTTGGCCCCTTTCTATAAGAAATACCCTGAACTGAAACAATAAAGATAGAATTGAACAGATGTAGCATCATCCTACAAGAAAGTAACCCCAAAAGGATAGTACTCTGACCACTTGGCTACTCCACATGGATCAAAGAGAACAAACATCACCTTTCTTTAGGAAACTACCCCAAATTGACTGGAAACTCGAACGAAGGGGGGTAGAACTAAACGAACCATCTTTCTGAAAGCACTATACCCCCATCGATCCAAGAAACGGTAAGCAACGAAGTCCCCCATGAGCTACTCTCCTCTTGGATTGCTACAAGCCTACAATTATTAGTTTCTTACTAATCGGGATATCGGGGAAGACACAGGTAAAGGTAGAAGCAGTGGCAAAGACAGGTCACTGTCTCCGGTCCCTTTCATGACAAAGGCCCTATTTCTCCAAGGAGGAATAGCACAACTACCAGCGCCAGCGTTGAGCTCCAAAATTTGACTCGTAAATGGTGAAGAAAAGCAAGAACACGAAGGGGGGCAAGAGCTAGCGTGCATCAATAGCTCAATACAAACTCCTTCCTTTCTGACCGCTGATAAGTGACAAGGTAACCCATTTCAGAGCTAAGAAGCAACGAGCCCGGATCGCAATCTCCGCCCATCCGGAAAGAAAGTACATGAACACATTGCTACTCGCTACACGCCTAGCTCCCAAAAAAACCAGATCTTTAGGCAAAGGGGCGGCTAAAACAAACGGCTTTGCGCGGGTAGTCAGGATCAACGAGAGCAATTACTCATCCACGAACCAAGAAACGGAGCCACCCACCTCCGCAGAAACAGGGATCTTCAGGCGGCCGGCGCCGGAGACGCCACTCCCCGCCGCCGCCGCCAACTCATTAAGAGAGAAACACTAGCGCAGCTCAGGTGGCAGGTCCGAATAAGCCACCGCGAAATCAGAAAAAACTACTAATGGCTCCGGCCCGCGCCCGAGCTGTCCGCCTGTGAGCCTGTCCCTGTCAGGGGACGGTGCTGCCTTGTGTTAGCTGGGGTGGGGGCGAGAAGAACGAGCGAGGCGTGGCCGCGTGGGGGTTGTGAGGAGGGAGACACAGGACAAGGGCGAGCGGGGAGCATGCAGAGTGGAGAGCACGAGGTAGTAGTAGGAGGACGACGCGGAGGTAGAGAGGTAGGAGGAAGAGGGGGAATATAGTCATATACACATGGAATTTTGGCAATATGCGCCGAGTTTTTCCTCTGTTTTTTCTAGTTAGCCAATGCAACGCAGAACAGCAGAGGGCCGTGGAATCTGGGCTGGTTTGTGACGATTGTTCTTGGATGGTAGTATCAGAATTCGTAAGTTTGAGCTGTGCATTTGGCCGGATAACATTGTTTGGACAACTATCAAATTTCTATGGTTATTGGTTCAATTAAAAATAATAATACGGATAACTAAGGGTATATTTCAACTTAAAATTATAATAATCTAGCATATTGCTATAAGCTGAAACAAACATAACAACTTATTATATTAGCTTGAGATTATAGTAATCCAACTTATAGAAAAAAATAGATTACACCAGCTTATTAGATTGTTATAATCTACACTCTAAATTATAATAAACTGGTATAATAAGCTGTCAGTAAGCTGGATTACTATAATCCTAAGCTGAAACAAACAGAATCTTATTATGTCAGCTTATTATAATTCAAAATATAGATTATAGTAATCCAATAAACTGGTCTAACCTAGCGTCCTAAATAATAGCGAGACAATGGTGTTTAGATAACCAATTAGATTTATATTATTATTGATCTAAATAAAAAATTAGTAAGACAACTAAATACCGAACCCTGATTTTGACTGATAGTTTCTTCTCTGTTTTTTTCTAGTTTAAGGGGATTGATGGAACTAAAAAATTTTGTTTTCTGCTGCTAGTTCAACGACATTGATGGAACTACAAAATAAAAAAAAACTGAGCTTTGGTTAGATAGAGAAAGAGGGTGAATTTGTGCTGCTGGTAAAAATTTTTGTTGGCACACTTTTTAATTTGTTAGTTTGCCGTGCTACGTTTGTTCCGTTTCTTCATTAGATAAAAGGTATTATGCGTATAAAATTATTACACTATTGCTTAATTTAAACTGTAAGTTTCACTGATGACTCGTACCATGCTGCTTACGCTGTCTTCTTTTTAATCCTTTTACAAAAGCATGTTTATTAGTGTACTTGTATATTTTTCATATGGGATTCAATGTACTATCCATTATCATTATGTGGTTCCTTTATTGCACCATATGTCTATTTTTTTCTATTTCATTGATATGTTGTTAAGCTTTATGTCATTTTTCTTTTTTCCTTATGTATGATATCTATATATAGTTTTGCTTAATATACATTTTTTTACGAAAAATGTTAACATATGTCAACATTTTTCCTTATTTAATTAGTGGTATATTTTAGTAAAACTATTGATGAGTTTATTTTCTTTCATATGCAAGCTAGCTTTGCCATACGTTCCATTATTATACTTTAAAATAATTTCCACCGTGACCAAATCTAGAACAGTCCTATATGTGCATTGGTAAGCACAAGTTGACTTTCTATTTGTAAATTATGTGGCTGATGTATCAAAATGTGTTAAACACTAATTAATGTGTGGTTCAATACTTCTTCAATGGCATCGCACGTGTTGTTAAATTGAGCTGAGATTTTAATTCATATAATAAATGACTACTTATTTAGTTTTGCAAGCAAAAGACTTTTTATACAAGTATAATATTTTTTTCAACTATCAATAACTAATGCACAAAACGATGACTAACTCCATCTGCCATAAAGTCCTCTTCATCTTATGCAAGTACTACATATATTTCATATTGTAAGTTGTTTATTTAAAAAAAATCAAATTTCTTCTACTTTGATTAAGTTCAAATAAAAATATATTAACATTTATAATATCAAACAAATACACTATTAAAATATATTTAATGAAACTAATTTCATGATTCAATTATTGGTATATTTTTTTTATAAAATTTATTAAAATTGAAGAAGTTTGACTTTAAAAATAATCAAATGACTTACAATATGTAATGGAGGGAGTATAAGCCTTTTTGAACTTTTACATATTATTTACCATTATTTTATATCATTATATATTAATACAATTTATAAAAGACATGGTGATTCATAAGTAACTTCCATGACAACATAATAATACATTTCCATGTGAAAAACAGAGACAAATGGATAAACTTTTAGTTGTCAAAGTTTAAAACTATAACTACATGCATTCTATGAAGATTTTAATATTTTGAATTGGAGGAAGCTAGTATTCTTAGGAATTCTCGTTTCACAAAGTAAGTTTATTCAGAAAAAAAAAAACTCCTTGCAACCTTTAGTTTTATCTCCAACATTGTCGTGATTTTGTAAAGAACATGTTGGGTATTCGTAGAATAAATGTGATAAGCGTGATCTCATTAACTATTCTTATACATAGTAATCATTGTTTGGTGTGTATGATCAGTCAAGACTTGTATTGTGAAACAAATGGATGGAGAGCATTATATTATGCTGATCAAGCAAACGGCCATTTCCATCCACCAACTTGTTTTATTCCAAGTGGCAAACTCCATGAATTGACCACTTATTGAGTTCAACAAGAAAAATGAAAGGCCTTAACCTATCTGCTACTTCCCATTTTTCTAGTTAAGTATACTTTACTAATTCGAGGTTGATGATAACAATCTGATCTGTCTATTGATCTCAATGTTTCACTAAAATTCTAAAATTTTAGATCATAAGTCTGTGGTGATATTAGTGACCTAAAATTCTGAATCTGCTTATGCTCGTACGGTTAGCAACTGTATATTGTGCAAGGGGACATAGAGAGCTGTTGCTTTTGTTTTTTTCATGAACTAAAAACATATATTCTTTGTATTCCACCACAAGGCATTGCATGCATTGCCAACTTTATTATTGTGTGATGTAGAAACAAATAATTGCAGCCAAGAAGATGCAGATGGTGATCCAGCCCTACAAGGAAGGCATGTTTGCTTGCCTGCATGATGGAAGAAGGCCCCATGTTTCCATTGCGACATGGAGCTATGGTCTTGTCAATTTGACATGAACTTTGTTGGGGATTCAATCGTTAGATCAGATCATTCACATGGAGACCAGCAAGTCATGCGTCACAACTCAATCTCTTTGTTAGGCCTGTCGAAACACATGAATTTCATAGGTATTTTACGTGATTTTCATATCAATCAGATTAATTCTCACAGTAAGTGAGAGACAATTACAGCGTTCAGAAGAAAGCATGTTCTTTGGAACACATGAGTTTCACGATAGTTTTGTAGGCTTTTACATGAACCAATTAAATTTCAGACATTAATAAAGAAAATCTCATGTCCTAAAGGTCTTTAATGTGTGTTGTTTGTGGTTTACTTTCAATATAAAATGTTTTGAGATGCTGTCAATCAACAAGTGTTGCGCTAGTGGATCTAAAAACAGAGATTAAACAAATATGTTTTGAATATGTACGATCTGAGATTGTTTACTATTTAGAGAGAAAAATTGGAAAAATACGTAGGATCACGGGAGATTCTTGATGGATGTTGTAGATTGGTTAAGTAGTTGATGAAAAGATTAGTGATTGGGAATTCTAGCAATTTGCAGAAGTTGGAGGGTCATCATGTAGATATGGCCATGTTTGCAACGCAATAATTTTATTTTATTTCCTATGGAAGATTAACCGCTTCTTGCAAACTTTCTACAAAAATTAACTTGAAAAACTCTTAACGGTACTGCTTACTGCAGCTGAAATATTGTTTAAGGACATCTCCAATAGATTACCAATATAACTCTTTATAGATCTTAGATCTAAAATATCTCTTCAACGACTTTCCTATCTAGTTTCAATTTTTAGAATTCTAAAATCTCCCCGTATCATCTCTACTTGTAGAGAGTAATTCTCATTTTCTATCCATCGTAGCATCGCCCATTGGTGATACACGAGGGAAAAGAAAGTCAAAGAAGAGAAATATTACAAATAAGGTCCATCACCTGTTGGTGATACAGAGATGAAAAAGAATGGTATGTTAAAATACAGGAAATAGGTTATTTGAAGTCTGTTGAAAAGAAAAGAGATTTAGACGGCGAATTTTATTAGAAAAAGTGGATTTTTAATGTCTTGAAGATGCTCTAATATATTACTACAGTGTAGGGCAATAATAGGTTGCTAATTTACTGAATCTTGACTGTTTCTTTTTTTCTCATGACACAAAGGTCAACCTATTGAGATTAATCTAACATAAGACGTTATCTCTCTCTCCCTCGTTCTCTCTGATCCGCACAGTCTGATTAATTTGATTAGCATGAGATGGGTGGGATACCATAGTCCTAATTAAATTTAGTCTTAAATTATCTTCCCTCCCAAACTTGCTTGCTTTCCGTGTGCAGCCTCTTGCAAATGCAAATGAAACTTCATAGAAACACCACAAATTAAATGTCAACCAGAGAGCTTGAACGACTCCAGCTGGATTGGTAGATAAGCATAAGAAAATTACCAGCTGGGAATGAAAAAAGGTGAGAGTTGCAAGGGAAGTTCCTAGCTGAATGAATCATCTTTTGACAAACATCATAACCTACTTTTGCAGAGTTGGTAGCCCCCAACGTAAGTGGACGGCATGATTACTGCTAAATTAATTAAGCAAAGCCATTGTCTCAGTCCACAAGGGACATGCCTCTCATGTCGTGTTCGAGCAAATTCTGGCCACCATAGTTATTTCTAAAATCACTAACTCTCTAGTCGGTATAGATTCTTGCTTCGGATTGTCTAACTTAGTAGCCATAGAATTTATAAAGTAGTATGCAAAAGCTGGATTTTCTAGCTTCTTTAAATAAATTCTTATTAGCTACTTTCTCTATCCTATAATATTATAATTTAAGACTAAATTTAATATTTCATAGTATAACGATTTCGGATAGTTCAGACTCACTCACTAACTGTTTGTTTTTTTTGAAAATCCTGTGCCAAACAAGTCCTCATACTCTGAATCTTTAGTATTATATTCTTTCGTGTGATTGGTCTACTATGTGCAAACTGGCATTACTCATTAATGCTATAGCCCATAGGGAGGCGCACTGAGCCCAATTTGGGGCTGAGTTGATCTCATTAATTTCTGAAAATCCCAATGCAACTTTATATATATGTTCCAAATTATGTGTAGGCTATTAGATAATTAAGTAGATTTTGACAAAAATGTTGCTACTGATGCCATGCCAACAACAAGATCCAGATCAAGTTGGTATATGAAAGAGAGTGCATTTATTGTGGTACTAGTAAATTTAATTGAAATCCGTGCATTCGGTCGGAACGTACGTATAATTCGCGGAAATTCGAACACTAAGGACAGTAATTTAAG
>KE370810.1:26887-42541 GCA_000418225.1 Zizania latifolia
GCTTGTTGAACGTTCTGCTTCACAAGCAGTTGGAAATAACAAGAGAGGGAGATCGGGGAAACAGTATGGTGAGCAGCGAGCCCCGAGTGGGCTACAAATATCAACAACAACTCACCAATGCTAGAGCGGGTCATAGACTTTGGGTTAGAGTGATGAGAAGGCAAGCACTCGGGGTCGGCGGGAAAAAATAATATTAAAGAGAAAAATTGAAGGAACATCGTTATCAATCCAAGATAAAAATACGTAGCTTTTAACATCATGGGTAAAAGTGGCGAAGATGCTCGATATTCTAGGAATTAGAGACGCGTTGGCCATCTTCCCGCATCAGTCGATAAGAACCTGGTCGGGTTACTTCGGCTACTATGAATGGACCCTCCCATGGGCAAAGAGCTTGTGAACACCGACCGCTGACTGTACTCAGTGGAGGACTAGGTCGCCGACTTGAAATGACTGACCACGTATGTTGTGGTCGTGATACCGGTGTAGAACCTGCTGGTACCGATTGGACTGAATGGTTGCACCCAAGCGAGCTTCTTTGAGACTGTCGATGTCCTCTGCTCTTGTTTGTTCAGTGGTGCCTTCGTCATATTGCTGGATCCGTGGTGATTCATGGAGCATATCCACCGGTAAAATGGCCTCTGACCCATATATTAGGAAAAATGGAGTCCAACCAGTGGCTCGACTAGGCTAAGTACGAAGTCTCCAAAGAATCGCTAGCAATTTCTTCATCTACCGACCACCATATTTGTTGAGAGGGTCAAACACTCTGGCTTTTAAACCTTGGAGTATCATGCTATTAGCTCGTTCACATTGACCATTTGCCCTTGGATGTGTCACAGATGCATATTTGACTTGAATACACTGGTCTTCATAAAATTCCCAAAAATCATTGCCGGTGAACTGAGTCCCAAGATCAGTAATAATCTAGTTAGGAATACCATACCGGTAGCATATACCTTGGATGAACTCTGTAGCTTTCTTGGTTGTACTTATTCTTAGTGGCATAACTTTAATCCACTTCGTGAACTTGTCAATAGCGACGAATAGGCAATAATATCCCTGGGGGCCTTCTAGAATGGGCCGACCATATCAAGCCCCCAGCATGCAAACGTCCAAGAAAGTGGAATGGTTTGGAGAGCTTGAGCAGGGAGATGATGTTGTTTGGTAAAAAATTAACATCCCTGGCAACTCCTGACTAGTAGCTTGTCGTCTTCATTGGCAGTCAGCCAATAAAATCATGAACAAAAAGCCTTGCTGACTAGAGTCTGAGCACCGGCATGATTTCCACACAAGCCCGAGTGCACTTCTTTTAATATATCAAACCCCTAGGATCAACTGACACACTTCATGAGCACTCGGGTTGACGCGTCCCACTTGTATAATTCTATCCGTACAACAACATACTGCTTTCTTCTTCATGTAGGGCAGATAGCCAGATCCTTATAGTCAGGAGCTTTGGCAGTGAGGATGAAGTCGATGAAGGGTTAGCGTCAGTCTTCAGCATCGTCAGTGATAACTAAGATAGAAAGCGTCTCCTTGGTGTCCAATAGATCTAATCTGTTCGCCTGAACCCGAAACTTCCGGTCCCAACCTGAACTTTCGATTCGTCCAGAAAGCAGCCCAGAACTTCCGGTCCAACCAGAACTTCCGGCTCCTCTAGAAACCAAAACTGGGCTGGCCCGGAACTTTCGGTCTAACCGGAACTTCTGGATGCCCCAGAACCCAGAACTTTCGGCCCTCAGCCAGAAGTTTCGGTTCTCCCAGAATTTTTCTTGGGCATATTTCCATCGATCTCCCACTTACACAAGAGCCAATTTTTGCAAGTTTTAAATCCAATCCCCTTAAGCGTGCGACCCGATAGGTTCATATGCAAACGGCGGCTACCCCAAAAACTCTTTCCGAATCGCCGATCAATAGCGGTACCTAGCAGCACATATTGAACCCCGAAAGCATACAAAGTCAAAATCATACTTTCTGAACCTTGTTATACCCACCCACCAATCTCTTTACCACACGACATCAGTCAAGCTTAAGGAGAGATTCGTGCCACCCTTGTTGATAGCTCGACACTTCACTCGATTAAGTAGTAGATTCAATCATGATCAACTCTTTGATCATAGTGGCATGGCCATGCGCTTTCCAATCTGACTACCTCGAGAGGCCCAGAGGTGTCTCTCCCGTTATGTAGAAGGGGTAAATCCCATCTTGACCGCTCACATCCCACGACATGTTTCATAACACACCCGAAAGCAACCTTTATAACTACCCTGTTATGGAATAGCGTTCCCCTAAGTTCCAAACTTGATTCTCTCGCATGGATTCTAACTCAGATCTTATGGCTTCAAGTCATTTCTCAGAGTCTGGTCCCATCACTGCTTCCGTATAGGTCTTAGGTTCATCATTGTCCGACAATAATACGTCGCACTATCTAGTGGTTAAAAACACAAAGCGCTCGGGTGCACGACTCAACCTCTCTGACCGACGTGAGGCTGGTGTCTCGACAATAGGCTCTGCAACATCTTGCATGTCAAGTTACGGTTCAGTAGGAGGTGAAACACTTTCTAGGGGCTCTCGAACCTCTTCGAGACGCACCATGCTCCCACTATCCCCTTTTGAGAGAAACTCTTTCGCCAGAAAGACACCATTCCGAGCGACAAACACTTTGCCTTCTTCCTGGTTATAAAAATAATATCCTTTGGTTTCCCTAGGATATCCCACAAAGAAGCATTTATCAGATTTGGGAGTGAGCTTATCAGACGTCAAATGTTCTACATAGGCCTCATAACCCCATATCTTTAGAAAAGACAGCCCAAGATGCTTCTCAGTCCATATCTCATATGGTGTCCTCTCTACTGATTTAGATGGAACTCTGTTTAACGTGAAAGCAGCAGTTTCTAAAGCGAATCCCCAAAAAGACAATGGAAGATCAGTTTGACTCATCATCGACCGGACCATATCTTACAAAGTATGGTTCCTCCGCTCGGACACCCCATTCCACTAAGGCGTGCCAGGTGAAGTCAGCTGTGGAACAATTCCACACTACTTTAGATGATCATTAAACTCATGGCTCAAATATTCACCTCCACGATTCGATCGAAAAAATTTGATTGTCTTGCCAGTATGATTTTGTACCTTATTATAGAACTCCTTGAACTTTTCAAAGGATTCCGACTTATGCCTCATTAAGTAGATGTAACCATATCTACTAAAGTCGTCGGTAAAAGTTATAAAGTACTGAAAACCACCTCTGGCTGTAGAACTCATTGATCCACATACATTAGTATGTACAATGGCCAATAGCTCATTTGCCCTCTCACTTTGACCAGTGAAAGACGTCTTAGTCATCTTGCCAAGTAAATAAGACTCACACGTGTCAAATGATTCAAAATTAAATGACTCCAAAAGCCTATCTCTATGAAGCTTCTGTATGCGTTTCTCATTTATATGACCCAAATGACAATGCCAGACATAGATAGGATTCAAATCATTGAGTCGAGGTTTCTTCGTATTAATGTTATAAACATGTGTATCCTCAAGATTCAGAATATATAAGCCATTCAACAATGGACAAACACCATAGAGCATACCATTCGAAAATATCGAACAGCACTCGTTCTTTATTACGAATTCAAAACCGTCTTCCTCTAAACATGACGAAGGGATAATGTTTCTGCCCAAGGCAGGAATATAATAACAATTATTTAACTCCAAAACTAATCCTGAGGGTAACGACAAAGAATAAACGCCGACGGCCAACGTAGCAACTTTTGCACCATTGCCAACGCGAACGTCCAATTCACCTCTTGCGCACTTCCTAGTCCTTTTTAGACCCTGCAACAATTTGCAAGTGTGAATCATTGATCCGATATCAAATACACATGAATCACTTGGATGAGTAGCAAGATATATTTCAATAACATTTATACCTAAAGCAGAAGTCACACTTTTCTTCTTTTTTTGTTCTTCCAAGTACAACTTGTAATTTCTCCACCAATGGTCAGGCTTATGGCAGTGGTGGCAAGTGTCAGAGACAGCGGGACCTAACCTTGACTTTCTAGCCGAATTAGACTTAGAGCTCGAGATCGCATCTAGAGCTTTAGCCTTTCCCTTACGCTTTCTCTTCTTGTTTTCCTTTTGAACCATCATCACATGACTAAGATTTTTCTTAAGGCTCTCCTCGGCTGTCTTGAGCATCCCATGCAATTCAGCCAAAGTTTTCTTCATGCCATTCATATGAAAATTCATAATAAATGGCTCGAAGCTTGCAGGGAGCGACTGAAGAATCACATCTGTGGCCAAATCTGTATCAGGTTTAGATCTGACTTTTTCTAGGTTCTTAACGTAACCAATAATTTTGATTACATGAGGACTAACTAGACTGCCTCCTGCCAACCTGCACACAAACAAGGACTTTGAAACATTATACCTCTCAGTCCGTGCTTGGTTCTCAAATATGCCCTTGAGTCCCACGATCATACATAGGTATCCCTATCCTCATATTGCTTCTGAAGCTTAGAGGACATACAGGCAAGCATGAGACAGCTGACATCCACTAAATCATTGGTGTGCTTCTCATAAGCCCGTCTCTCAGCAGGTGGTGTATCATCCTTTGATTCATCAGAGTGGGGTTCCTCTAGAACATAATCTTTTTTCTTCTGGTTGAGAATAATTCTCAAGTTCCTGTACCAGTCAATAAAATTTGTTCCAGACAATTTCTCCCTCTCTAGGATAGATCGCAGAATAAAAACAGAAGTGTTCTTTGCAGTAGGTGCTATGATCTACAACAAAAATACAAGGTTCAGCACTATGCTATGTTGATCTTCTATCAAATAAAAGATGTGCCACAATATATAAAATGATCGCTTTTCCTCTAATGACACATTGTGGGACAAGATCCATATTCAACTAACTCCTAGTGAGCTTTGGCATCACTGCTAGAAGATTTGTGACATATATAAGCAACACTTGCTAATCACATCCTATGTGACTCTTGTTCGTTGGGGTAGCATCTAATGCCCGACTCCCAACTCCATGCCCTAAAACCCAAAATCGTTTTGATAGCTTTGTTAAGCAAACTAATACTATGCACGTGGTTGTCCGACATCCACCCTAACTAATTAAGATAAAAGATGACACCCTGCTTTGGCAAACCCAACATACAATGATCATAACCTTTGTAGGTGCAGCTATTGGAAAGAGCATCAATACTTAATTTTTCGAGGGAAACTATTCTAGCATGGTAACGATGCCTACCACACAAGGAACATGAAAGAATAGTATGACAGGAACATAAGTAACATCACAGGCAATCATATTGACTGTGACATAGTATGGCCCTTCTCACATGGTGATCTCCATCTCCATGGTTCCTATCCTTCGGGTCATACCGCTTCAAGCCTCTATGAACCTGTATCAGTCTATTACATCTAATAGCACTATACTAATTACATGAGCTGAAGCATCACATGTCGACGCGTAGGTCGTACAACATTTGAACAGCCTTGGGCTATAATTAACCATAACACACAGACCATGTTATTATATTTATGTATCTCATACATTTGCAAGGCCATACCAGTCACAATATTCTCTGCAAAAACAAGTTAGGCGGAGACTATGCGCAACTAAAAACAGACCCGAAACTTTCGGTCGAAGGGCTCGAAACTTCCGACTCAGGGCCAGAACTTCTGAAATCAACCTTCTGACTCAGATTTAAATTGGCTCGGAACTTCCTGGTCACACTCGGAACTTCTAAAAATAACCTTATGACTCGGAATTTATTTCTGTCCGGAACTTCCGGTCCAATTGGAACTTCTGGACCTAGAACTTCCGGGTCATACACGGAACTTCCGAAAATAACATTCTATGTTGAAATTTATTTTAGCCCGGAACTTTCGGGTCACACCCGAAACTTTCGAAAATCCGATAATAAAAACAATAGATCTAATCTATTTCCATCACATATCACATATATGTGATCGATCCAGATCGAACACTATGCACATAGGCTCTGATACCACTGTTGAGTTATGGGGAGGCTACGCTAGCACTTAATTTCAAAAATTTACCCTGTTAGCCCAGGAACCATGCGCGCAATAGCATCATGGATCGTTACCTCAAGCCACGAGACTCGCTCGGGCAGCGGAAGTAGAGTTGATGAAGCGCGTCCTCGATCTGCTCTTCATGGCTTTGTCTGTTCGTTGGTGGCAAAGTCGACATAGTCCAGTGATCTCCAAGGGAGAAGAACAGCACCGATGCAGCAACGGTGCCTCTACGGTATTCACACGTCAGGGGACAAGATCACCTCGCGCCGGCGTGCTAGCACCACTTGCGAGATCCGAGAGATCGATGACCACGATTGCGTTCAAGGAGAGAAGAGAGGTGGTGGCTAGGGTTAAGGCGAAGTAGCAATGAGCAGCAACCCCTTCGTGCTTGCCCCACCTCTCTTTATATAGTGACTTCTCATGGGTCTTAATTAGTATTAAAGCCTAACAGATCTAATCTATTCGCCTGAACCCAAAACTTTCGGTCCCAACCGGAACTTCTGGTCCTAACTGGAACTTTTGGTTCATCTAGAAAGCAGCCCGGAACTTCCGGTCCAACCGGAACTTCTGGCTCCTCCAGAAACCAAAACTAGGCTGGCCCGAAACTTCTGGATGCCCCAAAACTCGGAACTTCCAGCCCTCAGCTAGAACTTCTGGTTCTTCCAGAATTCTCTTGGGTATATTTCCATCATTGATGGCCGTCCGAGGCTTAAAGTCGAGGGTATATTCTCCCAACTCAATGGCCCACTTGACAATCTGACCGGTAGCATCCCGATTGCGGAGAATGTTACCGAGTAGAAATTCTGTGATAACATCCACTGAGTGCGCCTAAAAATAATGCTTGAGCTTTCGGGCGGTGATGAGCATAGCATGAAGGAGCTTCTGAATCTGAGGGTATCAGACTTTTGATGGCCCGAGTACTTTAGATATAAAATACACCGGTCTTTGTACCGGGTAGGCGTGATCCTCCTCTGGGCGCTCGGCGATCATGGCGGTACTGACCACATGTGTCGTGGCGGAGATGTAGAGGAGCAAAGTTTCTCTAGGAGTCGGTGCAACCAGAACAGGCAGCTTGGTGAGAAATTTTTTGAGGTCGACGAACGCCTGGTCTGCTTCCGGAGTCCGATTAAAATTGCCCTCTTTTTTCAACAATTTAAAGAATGGCATCCCCCGTTCGCCAAGTCAAGAGATGAAACGTCTGAGTGCCGTCATGCAACCTATGAGGCATTGAATATTTTTCACGCTGGTCAGCTTGGCCATGTTGATGATCGCTAAGATTTTCTGCAGGTTGGCTTCGATTCCCCGACTGCTAACAACAAAACAAAGCAACTTCCTAGTCGGCACCCTGAATATACATTTGTCTGGGTTGAGCCTCCATCGGAATTTGTGGAGATTGTCTATAGTCTCTTGGATGTTAGGAATTAAATCTTCCGAATGCCTTGACTTGATGACGACATCGTCCACATAGGCATCCACGTTGCATCCAATCTGGTCGGCGAGACAATGTTGTATGGCGCGTTGATATGTAACCCCAGCATTTTTGAGCCCGAAGGGCATTGACGTGTAACAATAGACGCCGAATGGAGTAATGAACGATGTCTTTTCTTGATCTTCTTCTTTTAGGCTAATTTGATGATAGCCCGAGTAGCAATCCAGGAAGCAAAGAAGAAAACAGCCGGCTGTGGAGTCAACCACTTGATCGATGCGCGACAGTGGGAAAGGATCTTTTGGACATCACTTATTGAGATCGGTATAATCAATGCACATCCTCTATTTTCCATTTTCCATTTTTCTTTTTTACAAGGATTGGGTTTGCCACCCAGTCGAGATGATACATCTCTTTAATGAACCCAGCTGCTAGCAGTCGGGTGACCTCCTCCTTGATGGCCTCTTTACGCTCTTGGATGAATCGGTGCATTTTTTGTTTGACCGGCTTGACAGTCAGGAAGACATGGAGTTCATGCTCGATCAGCTCCCTTAGTACGCCCGGCATGTCAGAGGTTGCCAGACGAATATGTTGGTGTTGGCACGGAGGAAGCTGACGAGCGTGTTTTCCTGTTTAGGATCTAGCGTTGTCCCAATTAGCACCGTCTTAGAGGGGTCGACATCCGAGAGCTGAATACTTTTGTACTCAGCTGGCGAGGGCGACATGCCTGATGTCGATGGTGTGGCAGTCGAGATGTCAAGATTGGTGGTCGGCGTGGTCTTGGCCGCCTGGATGGTCTCTTCCATCCGGACGGATATGTCCACCGCTTCTCCCTGGGCATGGCTGTCCTGCTCACATGCGTGAGAGGTGGCTACATCTCCTTTGATAGAAAAAGCCCCTGCTGGTCCTAGAATTTTGAGGACCAGGTATGTGTAGTGGGGCACCGCCATGAACTTGACGACGAAGAGGCCGATGCGGGTGAATGATGCGTAGCAGACGGTGGCCCAAGGCCAGCGGAGGGGCACGCAGAGGGCGGTGACGTGGATTTGGTCGGTGGTGGCGCAAATCTAGCACCAGCGGCTAGATCTAGAGCGGGTGGCACCGACCTCGGCTAAGGCATGGCCGGCGAAGTAGACCGCGGCACACACGAGTGGTGTGGGCAAACACAGCGGCGGTGACGTCTGAGCTACGATAGTGATGGCGCCTATGAGCCATGGGTTGACGCGTGCAGCGAAGGCGCACGGAGTCTGGTGCGTGGTGCGGATCTGGACCTAGCGCGGAGAGGCGGCGCTGTGTGCAGATAGGCGAGGATCTTGCTGAACTTGGGTTTCCTCTACATGATGGTGATTGAGACATCGTTGGGGAAGAGGTCCTTGAGCACGAAGGGATGGTACATGGAGATGGTGACGAGAATCCCACACCCGTGCAGTGCTACATGATGCCGGTCGTGGTGGCAGGTGGGGATCTGATGTCATGCACGCTTGGACGGTGGCCACCACTTCCTGCAGTGGCGGCGACAAATCCAAACTGCACTGGACTTCAACTAGAGGTAATTCTATCTCCTCCTCTTGATCCTCTTCCATCTTCTTCACTGCAAATTTTTTGAGAAGGCTGTTCTTCCTCTGCTCTGTCTCTTCATCCATCATCTTGATCCTCTCGTCCATCATCTTTAATAGCAGATCGAGCTTCGCGTTGATTCTAGATTCGATCTCCATCAACGAGGTTCTGATACCAATTGTTAGCGTCCCAGACCTTAGCTCCCCAGCCTCGCCCCATATTTGGGCATTCATGCGCATACGACATAGCCTTACAAGCGGAGAGCTCTCTCACATCCTAAAAGACCAGTCCAAGAGAGAATGACTACTCTTCCTTATAAGCTGCTCATAGCCCTCTTCCATAGATGAGGTGGGACTAAAGTTGCTGGCAACGTCCAATGACCCAGGAACCTAACATCACATCCCATAGAAAGCCCCCTAGATAGGCATAGCGGCTGCTAGCTCTGATACTAATTGTTAGCAACCTCGATCTCGAATCAAACACAGAACAATCAATCACAAAATCGGAATCACAGCATGGGAAAAAATGAAACGAACTCTCATGCAAGAGCACTGCTCAAGCCGAGCCACCATCTTCTCCTTCCAATTTTTAGCCTCCTTGTTATAACGTTGCTCACATGTATTTATACTCACACTACTCATCTGAACTCACGATAGACCCATACAGCCCACTCTGGCCCATTCACTGCAATACTGTTTGGTTCCTGACACCCGGCCCAGGGCGCCTCGCCTCGGTGCGCCCTGCCCCAGCCAGCGGTGCCCCGATGGCCCAGCCCCCACACCCCGGTGGCCTCGTCCCCGTGCCCCCTACAGCCAGTCACTAACGATCTTCTGTGGGCTGCGGTTAGGCGCCGCCGCATCGCCCTATGCCCCTGCATGGGCAGCATGGCTACACCAAGAGAACGTCAACCCTGTGCCCCTGCATCGCCATGCCTCGCCGCTACAGAGATCAATCTGTTGTTGAGGTCCTTCAAAATTTTGTTCCTTTTTAATTATTTGCATTATGTTGTATTGCAAAATATAGTATCAGATAGTCATCCCTAGTTTTCAAAATCCTGCCAAGATGTTATAGTCGTGTAGACTAGCTTTTATCCCCTAAACAATTAATTTTACAAGCAAAACCTAATTTCGATTAAACCTTGTGGCCGTGTATGTCTTTGTTGGTGGCATGGATTGTATTGTATAGAAAAATAGAAATAATCAAATTGGTATAATGTTTTAGATTGGGGAGAAGGTGGAATTTTGAACGCTAGGCCAAAGTTTTTGTGTATCCCCTTGCTACATGGTGCTATCTGATCTTGATGTCTAGGTTCTCAAATAAAATAATTCATTTTCATATATATAAAACTGTTCTTGTAGTGGTATAAACTGGAGATTTTTAGTTCCAACGTGACAATTATAAATTGATAATAGATATTCGATCCGTATTTGTTTTGGCTGTGAAATGTTCTAAACCCTTTAATCTCAGCCCCCCTATGTTTAAGGTCTACCTCCACCACTAGTCTACGCTATTGTATAATTGACGAGTTGATTCATCTATCATCATCTACCTTCTGATAAATCTTAACCCTTCTTTCGCTTCTGTTAAATCTCAGCCTTTCCTTCGCTCCTACTAATTCGGCCCACCTAAACCTAATTCCTGCCGCTCCTCTAATTCTCTTGCCACCGTCGACGCCTACGTCCTCCTCTTCGCTTCCCTCTCGATCCCTGGTCACCAAGCGCTACCCAGCCCAGCCGCTGCTGGTGCCATCCCCTCTCCCTCCCCCGCGCTGCTCCCTGTCCAGTGCCAGGTCACCGCCCCCTCTCTCACTGAGCGGCCATCTCCCTGGTCGCCGAGCACCACCCAGCCTGGCCACCGTCGACGCCATCCCCTCTCCCTCTTTCGCGCTAGTCCCCCTCCACCACCTGCAGTGAGTCAGAGTCCTCACCCGAACTCTCCCGCCTTCCTGCCTTCCTCTTTGATCCGCCCGGCCCACTGATTCCTTGCCCTCCCACCGATGGCTAGGAACTAAAAGGTCTGCGTCGACCTGTCCTACTGGCTTGTGCAGTTCCACAATGCCAACTGCTCGTTGGCCTTCGCAAAGGACAGGGTCTATCTCAAGAACCTCTTTCACCGTATCCGTGCCCTCCTCGCCCTCAACTGTAGCCTCGTCTTCATCACAGGTAGGCTGTTAGGTCTCCAAATGCAATGGCACTAGCTATGATAGAACCATTTGTTGATTGCTGCTTTGTTTTCTCAAATGGGGCAATACCTATGCTTAAGCTTGCCACCTATAGGCGTTGGCTAGGATCCAGCTCTAATGTCAGTGCTTCTTTGCTTATATTTGTCTGACCCTGAGCCCCATGCTTTAATTCTATGATAGCTAGCCATAGACACTTTTAATAAAGGGTATGGACTTCACTTTGTTTTGTTCATTACTTCACTTTAGGCTGCTCGAGAGTATATGAGTTCACAACCATTGACTTCGCTGCGTTGGAACGAGGGTTTTAAGTTCTCATGTATGATTAAAGAATCCAAGCATCTCAGGGGCCGATGGCTCTGGGCGTCCCTTGCTTGGACGGGTACATTTCTCTGCTCTAATCTATTTCTTTTTAATTGCTAAGTATTAACATTGGTTTGGCTCCTTGTCAAATGCTTCGCAAAATGGTAATCACTGTTAGAACCGATCAAAAATCGATCAGCTCCTCTCTAACTCTCTCAACGCACAAGCACTTGCTAGCTTCTCTTTTTCACTTGTTTATTTCACTGCACACCAAACAAGCTAGGTACAAAGCTTAAATAGGCATTGCTCACAGCACGTCTGGCCGCACGACTCACCCGGCTAACTAACTTCCTTGCATGCAGCCACGTCTCTTTACATGCAGAAATTCACTAACCACCCTACTAAGCACTGCACTAACTAAATCAGCTAAACTTGATTCACTCTCAAGTAAGCCAATGCACTAACACTCACGCTATCTTTCTGCATGCAACAAGTGACGCAACAAAACTAACTTACTCAATAAACAAATAACACGTAACAACAAGATTAATTCTAACAATCACATCTCCTAACTCCTTAATGTAAAAGCAATTTAGTTTTCTAAAGCTGCATGCCTATGTTCAATTATCTATTTGTTCTCATTTAGCCTGGCTGTGGCTGCATATGAGTAATGTATTTTACTTTAAGAGCTTATGGATTATATGCCTTTTGTGTCACCATTGTTTTCTTTTACAGAGTGGAGGAAGCAGAAGCACAGTGTGCACTGCTAAATCTAGCCTCATTGTGCGTAAGTGTGAATGTGTGATACTTGGTCTAATCAGTAATCACATGGACAATATCTATTGTTTCTCATTTATGGCTTTTGTTATTTTAGGATGCCTATTTCATTTCAGACTCAGATGCATTTCTCTTTGGTGCTAGGAGAGTTTATATAGATGTTTTCATAGGTGAGTCTAATCATTTATTGACTCGACGAATTTCATAATCACTGCTTCTGTTTCTGCTCAGTAAATGTGCTGGCAATTTTCTCTATTCACTGCAGCATTTTATTGCCTTCATCAGAGTGTTTATGTGTTGTTTTCCCATTCACCGCTGCAGGGACGTCTCCATTTCCCTTTGCCGAGTTGCTGCCATTCTCCATTCCTCTATGTGCTTTGGCTGCAGCCGCATCATGGCTGTCCTCCCTGCAGTCAATATCAGAGCCCTAGCTGTTTTGTCAATTGTGTTTTCATATCCTTAATATCAAATATTTTGGTGTGCTTGCAATTGCAGGAGGGCATCAGATAATGATTTCACAGGGAAAATACCTGACTATTTTGGGAGCTTGACTAATTTGGAAGATCTGCAAGATTATTTATAAGTAACACATCATCTGGTGTGTTTTATTCTGATAGAGATTGAAATTGTGCATCATCAATTTTCTGCATATGTTATTTCCATTTGAACAGGGACTGAGGCTGAAATCCTGAAGTACTCTAGATTAAGTGTATGGGCATGCTACAATCAGTAATGACCATCATCCTGTATTTGTCAGTTGACTTCATCCAAATAATTTCTCTAATCATCGTGGCTGTGTGATTCTACTATATTTCTCATTTTACTGGAAAATGAAATAGTGAATAATATTACTGGTAATGGGGGTATTTGACAGGATCTTCCTCACACATTTCCTTCTCATCTATGGTTAAACAGCGAGGATGGTCAAACATCTCTTCGGCGTGTGCTTGTTGGGTACTCAATCCGTGAATCAAAAGATGGATATTGCCGGTAGACATAAAGCAATGCTATTCAAATATAACTGTTTCACATAAAATCTCTGTTACTGACAACATGTAATGCAGGGTTTAAATTATGTAGATGCTCTGTTTTTGCTTGTTATGAAGATAGAGGAAGATGCATTCTAGATGCTTGTTGTACTCCTGGAAAATGTACTTGTCAACTACTGCTATGCTAATAATCTATCAGGTTGCCATGTTGAGCAAAAAGTGTTCAAAGACCTCCTAGCTAAAAAATACTCCAGGTACTTTCCCACTTTATTGTTATGCTGTGATTTTTACTAGTCACCAGCAACAATGATCAGAAACATCATGAGGTGATTGTGGCTTATTGGTTTGGCCAAATAATACTTGTGTAATATGAATGATTGTTTTCTTTCTCTTGCTTGGAATTAGTATGTAATGGTACTAAAAATATTTGTAAATAGAATTAATGGGTGGTTAACTGGTAGCTCATCATGTGTTTCATGGCTTTGATTTAACTGGTAGCTCTAAACGGCTTGGACGACTCGATGATGATGCTGGATGCAAAAAATAAATTTCTTATAGGAGGAATTTCAAACTTCTTCATGTGAGACCCCCATCTGGATTAGTATCACATAAATAATTTTGATGTTTTCCTTCTAGTGTGTGTTCTGTTTTTTTCGATCAATGCCATCGATCTTTCATTTGATGTACCTCTGCACACATGTATGCGGAAATAAACTATCAGCTGATTATGAAATCTTAAGCATTTCTCTTTTATCGTTATATTAGTAGCTGTGTTACAGTTGTTTCAGTTATTTTTATGCATGTAATGGCCATCTGGGAATAGTCCATGGTACAAAGGAAATAAATTCCGTAAGATAGGCTTCAAAGTTCTTTTTGTGAGGACCATATCTGTCTAGATTATCCACGTGTCATCGGATTAGCTTATTCATTTAAGTGGTGTCAATTCAAAGGGGATTCTCACTTCTTGTGCCCTTTATCATCATATTATCTCAGCCTAGGTGTAACACCAATTTAGACAGCCACATATAATATTTTCCGGTAAGAGAATTCAGTTTGGCCAATTTTTTCAGCTATTTTTCTGAACGAGCTTGCAGCCATCATGTGGGATGGTGCGTCTGTTGCATGTTTGCATGTAACAAACTCCCCCAAAGAGTAAATGATTGTTTGGTATAGTTCTAGCTCTAATATTTCTTGGATCTAGATTTGTCTAACTCTAAAAAATCTTAAATATAAAGTTGTACCAAACGTAGCTTAATGGAAAGAAACCTTAATGGAAAGAAACCGAAGAAAAGCTTCAAGTTATCTGCATCACCAACTCTCTGTTTCATTCTGTTCTTTCTTCAGTTTTCCCACATTGTCGTATGGACTGTAGCTGTCCGACAAAATTCCAGCCAGTGAAACACAGTGAGCTGTGAGCGTTTCTGTGAATCTGTCATAAACAACTCGATCATACGTTGGATTGATTCTATTATTTATAATCCGTATTCTTTGGTTATTTAGAATTACCGATTTGGATTAATAATATATTATGAGCTCGTTTAAGTTGTTCTTTTCAACAGGGGACAAGACATTTTGCCTAATCATGATAATTGATTATTACTTAAGTTTTTTACAAAAAAAATAGTTTATTGCTTCCAATAAACAGATAACAGCTCAAAAGGTAGAGCGCGAATGCAGATTATTGCCCTCACAAAACTTAATCACGCATGCCAAAAATTATTTAAAAATTCATAAAGAAGTCGATTCTTTAATTGATCTTCTTGGCAGAAACATCCAAAAAACCTCGGAAGCTCCAGAAGCGTTAATATTCGCTGCAAAGTGTAAAATTTTTCTCCCTCTAGTCAACTTTCAGGATGATGGATTATGGATGATGAATGAGCTTGTAAATTTTTCTCCCTCTAATCAACTTTCAGGATGATGGATTATGGATGATGAATAAATTTAATAATAAAAAAGTTGATACATAGTTTTAAAAGTTGATAAACATCCAAATATGAGGTTCCACTATTGATGACATCGCATGAAAATGCCGTTTATAAAAATGCAACATGTTTCTTACATGAAATAAATCTTTGATAGTATAGGGCTTCCTTAAGGCAAAGAAAGTAGATGGTCCTTGAATGTTCGTAACGATGGTATGAAATGTTACAAGAGTAAATTTTACCGATCATATGCAAACCTGACACCTTATTGGAAAGAAGTAAATGTGCAACGTACATGCACGCAGGCAGACTTTATAGAGGAATAATGATGCAAACGAATCAATCTGCAACATTTAGACAATGACATCTGCAACATACAGCATCTTCTGGTGCATTCCGTTCTTGTTCCATTGTGTTTTGAAGTCTTCGTGCAGGTTCGTCAGGCTGAGCTTCTTCA
>KE370810.1:56497-78682 GCA_000418225.1 Zizania latifolia
ATTTGCACGGAGTAATATGAGTATTTGTCCATGGCGTCCTCAACACGATAGGCCACCTTCCTTACCTCCCCAATCCAACCCCTGACAACTTCATCAGTGATGTATGTCGTGCCTATCTTCTGTATAACATTGTTCATGGTTGTCAATTGCATCCTCATTTTCTCAATCTTCTCATCCAGATACCTTAGATCATTAACTTTTTCTGAGAGTTTCGCAAGCAAGTTCTTGATAGCTTCATCTGCTAAAACATTACCGATCTTTCTGAGAGCAAGGAGTACTGCTTCTGCCATTTATGCTGAACAAAATAAACATAGGATCATGTTAATGGGACATAGAAATGTCACCCAGAGTTCTAGGTCTCAGTTTTACTAATATGTTGAAACTTGAAAGAATAATTTTCACTTAATTAATAGCAGTTTTTCTGGATGAAATTTGTGGCTTATTTGACAAAACAAGTCTACTAGTCCTCTGTATGAAAATTGACGCTTAATTGATAAAAAATATACTAGATTCCCGAAAGAAATTTCTGCTCACACTTACAGAAACATATCAATCAATTATGATCGGAGAAATATGGCACTAGTTTTCAGAGAGTACCACTAAAAAGGTATATAAAATCTCCATTCATCATCAAAGATCTCATAGACCATATTCAGAATATGATAAGCTAATGGCACTACTGAATGGGCTGATAGAGTAGAACATTGCAATCAGTTCAGTAACCTGAACCATGAACCCATATTAGATCTATGCTATATTTTATGCATTGGAACTACCTAGGAGATTCAACAAATGCTCATGTGACACGAAGGTAGTAATTCAATCAGAAGAAAATATTTTTTGGAAAGAAATAGGCTAGATAGAGCTAGACCAGTCAACCAAGATGAAACTAACTCCAATGTACTGAGGTGTTAAAAGAGAATCCTAGGAGGAACTAGTTAAGAAGAGATTAAACAAAATTTGAGCCAGAAGGGAACCAAACTTGAGTCGTGAGGTTCAGTTCCTTAACTCCAATTTTAAATGTTTGAAAGAAAACGTAAGATCTTTCATTAGATGGTGTACTTGCGAACCAGATGGGGGGAAACATGGGGCTCACAGATCTTTAAAAGGCACACAACAATTGGAATGGAGTGTTTTCAAATGAATTTTGGAGGATTTAGTTCAACTCGTGTGAAAATCTGGTAAAATTCCTGTGTCACAAAGTAACCCTAGAAGTGTTCTTGGCAGGAATAAATGGACCACCAGGAAGGTTCCACCAACCCAGTAACTGACAAGTAGAGCATAAGGAAAGACAGTTTATGTTTAACCACTCAAGAAAGTCTTACTATTCTGTTGGCAAGTGCTTGGGTCAGTAAAAGAAACATTATTCTTCATGAAGGAATGGAATAGCAATCCTTCATCTGCTTATTTACATCAAATTGAGTATTTATTTACGACAGTTTGGTAACTGACATATATCAGTTTGTCCGAAGCATTTTCTGTGCAAAACTTACTTGCTATATGTTGAAACAAAATAACAAAACAACAAGCAAGGCACTGAACGATAGAACTAGTAATTAGAGAAGCAAGTAGCATATCATGGAACATGGTTGAACTTGTAAAATAAAGAAAAAGGAGTAGTTTACTATCTTAAACTATTTCTCTGGAGCACTTAATCCCCTAAACTTTTTTCCGGTTGACTTAACTCCCTTCTTGCACTTAATCATCTAACTGCCTTGTTGCATTTGTATTTTTTGTGTTTTGTTATGAATAGTGCTTGTATTGATCTGAGGGCTCTAGGCCCGGAGATGTAACAGGGAAATACAAAACTCTCGTATAACAAAAAACCTCTCATATAACAGGGAAATACAAAACATACTACATGTCTCTAACAGAATTTCGTAACAGAAGTTTTATTTTCAGTATAAATTTTGTGAGATTATAGATGAGATCGTAAACAATGATTATCTTTGTAGATTTGGAGCACATAAGACCAGTTTGATGTCTAATATATGAAAATACATTAAATGGTCATGATTTAAAAAAAAAATATTTAGTAATATACTTTATGATGCCGCCTATCACACCCACAAATTTTGAGATTAAAACATTAGTCACCTAATGCTTCAGCAGAATAGTTTAGGAGAGCAAAGTGGATTTTTGTTAAAACAAGTAAGATTGTTAGCATATTTTGTGGGGAGGTTTATTGCTGTGTTTATTGCTGTTTATTATTGTCTTATCCTTATCCTGGTTGGGCTATATATGTAATCCATTCTTACTATTGCAATACAAGAAATCAGCTTATCTTCTTCTATCATGGTATCACGAGACCGGCCACCCGATCTGTGACATTTGCTTCCGCTCATCCCTGTCGACGTCGGTCACCACCCTCTACAACGGCGCCCAATCTGTCTCCACGTGCCACAAATGCAGCTGCCCACGCTGCTCAGGACGCGGAGGCTGTCGCAGCGCGTGCCGCACTGGTTGCCGCAGCCAAGGCCACCGCCGACGTGCAGGACCGCGTCCACGCCGCTCTCGCCAATCTAGAGCAGGAGCGCGCGGTTGCCGCTGACCTTGCGCGCTAGGCTGTCGCCACCCGTGACCTCGTCAACCCGCCTCCACATACCGACGACAGCACCGATGATTCGTCTGATCCATATGAAGCTGACACCATTGCAAACCTCCATGCCCAGGCGACAGGCATCTAGAATATCAAGGCACTTGTACTTGTTCTTCTAGACCCCCTCTCCTCCCACCACAATCGCTGGCGTGATCTCATCCTCCTCACCCTCGACCGCTACGCCCTTGTCGACCATGTCTTCTCCGACAAAGCACTGCCAGGAGCTTCATGGCGCCGAATGGACGCTGTTGTTCTCTCCTAGATCTTCGGCACGATCACCACTGATCTGATGGAGACTGTTCATGCCAAGGGCAGCACCACGCACGATGCGTGGCTTGGCATCGAGGCGCAGTTTCTGGGAAACTGTGAGACTCGTGCGCTCCACCTTAACACCGAGTTTCGCGTCTTCATCCAAGGAGACCTCTCCATCAGCGACTACAGCCGCAAGATGAAGGGCATGGCCGATGCTCTTGGTGACCTCAGTGAAGTCGTCCATGATCGTACTCCTGTCCTCAACGTCCTTCGTGGCTTGAATGGGAAGAACGACCATATGAAGGCCCTTCTCAAGCGCTCTCGTCTGTTCCCCACCTTCAACGAGGTCCGCAATGATCTCCTACTCAAGGAACTCTCCATTGGACAGATCGCCACGGCGCCCCCCACTGTGCTCATTGCCTCTACTCCAAAAGGGTCTGGCGCCCCGCCGTCAGCTCCTTCAGGCCCCCTTGCATCCTCTTCATCAGCATCCTCTGGTGGAGGAATGAACCGATCCACCGGGACTCCCCCTAGCGGTGGATTTGGTGGCTCCGGGTCAGGACGACGTCACCAACGCAACAATGGTAGCAAGGGCAGCAGCGCTCCTTGGTAGATTTAGAGCTATACCAAAACATGCATGCCCTAACACATACTGAAGCACACAACATCTGCTTAGCTAAGCTGGTAAGATCCATTGATTCGCAAGCGAGGACATGGACGCACCTGCTGATCACAATGGAGATCGTTGTTGAGGGAGGAGAGAGGAGACCTTGACTCTCTGGGTCTCGGCCTCCCGCGTGAGAGAAGAGAAAGCCAGCTGCCTCCAGCTTGGTTCTCTCCATTTTATTCGCTTTCCTAGGTCAAGTCAAGTCAAGTCTGTCCGTTTCCGTGTGTTGGACAAGTCAGCCGTCCACACCACACGGTAGGATTACGACCGTGTTGGGCGAGTTCATGTTCACTTCCCTTTAAATAATTTCAGATTTTTTTACTAACTCCATTCTATAATTTTTAACATTTTAGATATATTCTTACGTCGTAAGAAACAATTAGTTATAATGCATATTTTCTATTTACATATATATTAAATACAATTATATTATACTTCTAATTGATGAGTTCGTATTCATGCAGGTGTATATGAGTCTAAACTCTAAAGTAACGTCTTAATCACTAAAATGTTAACAATTAGTATTCAAAGACTCTAATTGTTGGGGAATATCCATTCAGTCCACCCATAGGGTACCCGAGGTGATGAATAGATTGTAGAGAAGTGTCGGGGATATGACCTCCAGGTACCCCACGTTGGGCTTATCAGTCCGGACCGAGAGCAGGTCAAGACCAGCATTGCAATCTGACATGACCCATGAAGAGGGTTCGGTTCTGATAAGGAAGATTGAGTCCTTATCGAGGAACAGAACTTTAGATAGGGTATGAAGAGATATGCTTGTACCAAGAATCCTTGTAATTAAGGAATTATCACCCGAGTTCGATAGACAATCATAGATCTTCAAGATACCGACTCGAGATAGAGTCATGGGTTGTTGGGCTCGCCCCTTTAGTATATAAAGAGAGCGAGGCACCCCAGAGACATCTTATTCTTCTTGCTTTTGATGCCTTAAACCTTCATAGTTTAATTGCGCTGTATTGTAAGTTTAGACACAGCATAATACACTAAAACACTGAACGTAGGGTTATTATCTCTCGAGAGGCCTGAATCAGTATAAATCTTAGCTCTTGTTTACTAGAGTCAATCATCGGGTTCAAAGGCGTGGCGCTTCCCTTACACATCTAATCACCACCTCGGGTACCCCTTAGGTGGACTGCTCGGTGATTCACCGATAGGAAACATGGCACTCTCGAGTCTTATGGTCGACTGTAAAGAACAAGAGCCAAAGTTTATACTGTTTTGGACCTCCTGGAGAATAACAACCCTACGTCTAGTGTTTTATGGATTATATTAGTGTCTAAGCTTACAAAGCAATGAGCTTGAAAACTATGAGCCTAAACGATGAAAGCATAAAAGCATGTCTCTAGAGGGTGCCTCACCCCTCTTATATAATCAAGGGGCGAGCCCAACAACCCAAGACTCTATCTCGAGTCGGTTTCCCAGATATCCGGGATTACATACCGAAGCCAGGTTCTATTTCCTAATTACAATGATCCTAGTACAAGTATATCTTTTCATATCGGATATAGAGTTCGGTTACCAGATAAGGATCTGATATTTTTTATTGGAATCGAACATCTCTTCATAGGCCATACCGGACTCTAATGCTGAGCTTGGCCTGCTCTCGGCTCGGGCTGATAAGCCCATCGTGAGGTACTGGGGATCATATCCTTGACACTAATTTAGAAAATCAAAAAATATAAAATTGGAAGAGTATATTATAAAATGAATTAGGTATAGAATACATATGGAAATAAAATAATATTTGAAAACTTTCTATATAAATAAAATAATATCTAAAAACTAAGAAATAACGATTTTTCTAGATTCTCACTAGTTCAATACTCACTACTGGTGGCTTATCTTAAGATGTCCCCACACATATCTAGGTTGCTCGAAAAACTTTCTATATAAATAAAATAATATCTAAAAACCGAGAAACAACGATTTTTCTAGATTAAACTAGTTCAATACTTACTATTGATGATGGCTTATCTTAAGATGTCCCCACACATATCTAGGTTCCTCTGGCAATAATGGCCCTTTTTTACATTTGATCATTGATATAAAAATAAAAAATGGAGCACATTGATCATGCAAATGTTTTTCGTAATTTGAACGGTAATACATTCTCGTGGTAGGAGCTATGCACATTCATTTATTTCACCCATTACTAATAAGATGCCCCAGACAGATCTAGGTTCCTCGTGACAATAATAGCCCTTGTGCATCTGATCATGGATTTTAATAAAAAATGGAGCACATTGATCCCGCAAATGTTTTCAATAATTTGAATGGTAACACATTCTCGTATAAGGAACTATGCACATTCATTTATTTCACCCATTACGGATAACATATTATTATTGATGAGTGAGCATTCATCACTAATAATCTATCATAGATTAGGCAATGGGTAGGTCAGATACAAGTTGGCTATTATCATCTTTGGACTCGCATTCTTTTCTGTGATTGAAAGGCCAACTCAGACCTGGTCTCGTCAGGTCGTCGTGATGGGCAAGGACGGCGTGATAAGGGCTTTATATTGGACTGATTTTTATAATTTGTGGATGAGAACTACGAGCTAAACGATAAACTCCACTTCCATTTTAAGGGGCTTCGATTCGATAGACCTATGTGTCAAAGAAAATAACCTAGCCCTAGCCCTATTCGTCAAGTTAACTGTCATCCCTAATCTATCATTAGTGATATGATAAGTACGATAAAGTTTTTGCCGATCATTAATGATCTTTGCATACACCTCGGTCTGGGATGTCTTCGTCAAGTTTGGGATTGCTCATCCCAAATATTCTGAGGTTCACAAAAGGTTTTCTAAAGTTTCAGGTGAAGTACAAGAGTTACCTGCTATTACTATTTTTCGTTCCTGAAGTGAAAGGGATTTGCTAATTGTTTCGTATCAAATAAAACAAAATTACAAATCATACTAAAAATTGGGGGAAAATCATGCAAATTCCTTACCTCTCAGTCTTCCCTACAATTAATTCCTGCCACAGTGACCTTTCCTAACAAACCCGTTTAGGGTGGTAGTTTCTCCAGTGACCTGCCCCGATGAGGGTAAGGACATGAAAACTTTTTCTTTTATGGAAAAGTGGGGCTAGAACTTCGAAATTAAACTAAACATGGATAATATTGAGTTTGTTTCTCCACATACGAGAATATGTGGGATCCTTACATAGACCCCTAACACTTCTGCCTGTGGCCACCGCACCTATGCTTGCGCCCACCGCTACTTGCCTCCACCGTCACCAACTCGTGTCCATCCGTTTGTCGCCTCTTCCCTGTGGGCTTGTGGGGGCGGGGATATAGTTAGCACTAGAGGGCATTTCTGCTCAACTGACTCTCACCTTGCCATGTGTTACCACCCTTAAAAAACCTTGGTGAAGTCCAATGACGAAAAAGTAAGTAAATCAAACCTCTACATGAAGATACCGTGATGCACAATGTTCATTGTGTCTAACAGTTTGTAAAAATAAACTGGTTATACCATGAGTGATTTTATGATATTTGAGAAGGCATTATATTTCTAATATAAATTTTGATGCTGTGATATCTTATGTACAAAGAGTTATCAGAATTAGAGAATTTTATGCTGTACCAAGAGGTTCCACATTGCGTTAATTTTATTTACACTAGAAATGTGGTACCCCTCAAGAACCGTAAATTCACTCCCAAAATTAAAATTAAATGTTATGAGACCTCTCAATACCTTCTCAAAACCTATAAAATTTCTGTTTTACCATAGGTACATTATACTGTTTTCTAGCATGTCCATGTTTCTTTTTGCTGGCTGTTGTATTTACTTAATTTTATTATTTCTACTAAAATCTTGTCCGAAAATAGTCATGAACTTGGGAGACAGTTTTAAACCCTTAAATGATGTCCTTTCGTTGCCTTAGAAAACAATGCAAAAAGTTTTAAACACTATGAAACAATTAGCCAATGTTATACAATAGGTACAAATAAGCCCTTTAAATTTCAAGTCTAAACTCCACCTGATTAAGCTTTGTCTAATCAATTAAGCAAGAATAGCAAGAAAAACCAAAGTACATTACACTGGTACTGCTATAAAATCTGCAGGTAGATTCTGGTTACTCCAATACTTTTATCTTGTCCGCTTGATTCCGATCAATCTTCCTACATAGAGAAGCGTAGAACAGAGATGGAAGACGATCACGTGCAGCTCGTCTCGATGCAGACAGAGGAAGCAACGATGCAAATCAGGAGACACAACTGAACCGAATTGTCTACTTCATTGGCAGCTTTGATATCTGATTCTAATTGTTCATAGCTTTGAAGCAGATGTACTCCATCTTTCTTCCCCAGTCAAAACGGATACCATTCAGTTTAATTTGCACGCCTAAACATCTGTAAATTTCAGTTCATCTTCAAACTCCATAGAAAATGTCTGTACAAACATGACAAATTCAGAGGTATAAAAGGGACTAATTTAATTGTCAATATTTTACAAAATACCTGCAAATGCATCGTCTTCTATGATCCTAGTACACAGCAAAGATTACATCGGGAGATGGTCTGCATAGCCGGAGGCATGGCAATGGCATAAACAGGTGGCAAGAGGTAGATCTCTGCTCTAAAATTCAGCAGCGGCTATTGCTCTTGCTGCAAGTCCTCGACGGCGGAGGATGGCCGCGCGGGCTGCAGGGACCGGCGCCGGCGGCGTCGGTGAGCATCTTCACAACGTCCCTCATCGTCGGCCTGCCGGCCGGCAGCTTCGCGGTGCAGAGCACGGCGACCTTGAGCACCTTGATCATGTCCTCCCTGTCCTTGGCCGACGCCGCCACGCGTGGGTCCAGCACGTCGTCGAGGTTCTCCGAGGCGAGCTTGGTTGACAGCCAGAAGACGATGTCCTTGCCCTCGCCGAAGGCCGGGTCGATCGGGCTCCGGCCGGTGATGATCTCGAGCAGCACGACGCCGAAACTGTACACGTCTGTCTTCTCCGTCACCTTGAGGGAGTAGGCGAGCTCTGCAAATGTGAATTGATTCGAACTTAGAAAAATGGAGTTTTTTTATTATTTTGCTTGAAATTTTTGTGGAAAAGTGTCGAATTTGGGACTCACCGGGGGCGAGATAGCCGTGGGTTCCGGCGAAGCAGCTGAACTCGGCGGAGTCCTCGGCGGCGACCTTGGCGATGCCGAAGTCAGCGATCTTGGCCTCGTAGTCCTCGTCGAGGAGAATGTTGGTGGACTTGATGTCGCGGTGGATGATCGCCGGCGTGCAGTCGTGGTGGAGGTACATTAGCCCCTTGGCAGCGCCGACCGCGACCTTGCACCGGCGCGGCCAGTCCAGCTCGGCGCCGCCACCGCCGCCGCCCTTGCGCTCTCGCCGGAGCGCATGGTACAGATTGCCCCGCGGCATGTACTCGTAAACGATGAAGTTGAGCTCGCCGCGCGACAAGCAGGCGTGGAGCTTGAGGATGTTCCGGTGCCGGATCTTGCCGAGGATGGCCATCTCTGCCGCCATCACCCGCGCCGCGTTGCCCTTCCACAGCCGCTTCACCGCGACCACCGTGCCGCCTCCGCCGCCCTTGAGCACCATCCGGTACACGCGCCCCGTTCCGCCCGACCCGATCAGATTCTCCTCACCGACGCCGCATATCTCGTCGGCGTCAAGCTCCGGCGGGTGGAACGACTCCAGCTTCCACTCCTCGCCGCACCCGTCGCCCTGCTCCATGTCCCTCTTCTTGAACTCCTCAAGCTTGAAGCTCCGGTAACTCACGAACAGTATCCCGACCACGAGCAGCAGCATCGCCGACACGAGCACCGGCACGAGGACGAGTGACCTCCGGGCGAAGCCGTCGTGGTGGCCGTCCTCAGCCTTGCACACACCGAGCTCCGACCTGCCGTCGATGCAGAGGCCGGGGTTCCCGGCGAAGGCCTCGTCGCCGGTGATCACGAGCAGCCCCGGCGGCACGTTCCCGGTCAGCCGGTTCGACGAGAAGTCCACGGAGCTCAGCTTCAGCACCTGCAGCTGCGTCGGGATCGTGCCAGTGATCGCGTTGTGCGACAAGTTGAGCGAGTTCAGCGACGACAGCGCCGATAGCGTCGCCGGGATCGGCCCGGTAAGCGCGTTCCGGGAGACGTCGATCTCGACGAGCCGAATGCAGCTACCGATCCCGGCTGGGAGCCAGCCGGTCAGCGCGTTCTCCTCCAGGTGCAGCGCCGTCAGCTGGGACAGGCTCCCGATCTCCGGCGGTATGTCGCCGGAGAACAAATTGTTGGATAGGTACAGCTTCTGAAGCTGCCCGAGCCGGCCGATCTCTGCCGGGATCTCACCGTCAAGCTGGTTGTTCTGCAACCAAAGCTGGTTCAGGTTCTGCGCCATGTCGATCGCCGGCGAGATGTTTCCGGTGAACCCATTGTCCGACACGTCGATGATCGTCGCGGCCGGGAGCGCCCATAGCCCCGCCGGGAGGCTGCCGGTGAGCCGGTTCTTGTTGATCCTGAACCTCTGTAAGCTGTGGCACGCCGAATACTCCACCGGGAGCTCGCCGGAGAAGCCGTTCTGGAGGGCGAGAAGGTACTGGAGGCTCTTGCGCTGGCAGAGATACCTCGGAAACGGCCCGGAGAAGCCGTTCTCGGAGATGTCCACACTGTTGAGCGGCGAGAATCGGCCGAAGTTCGCCGGAAACTCGCCGGAGAAGCGGTTCTCGTAGACGGAGAAGCTCGTCAGGAAACGGAGATCGCCCCACGCCGCCGGGATCGGCCCGGACAGATTGTTCCGGTAGAGCTGGATCACCTGGAAGTTCTTGAGCGCCGCTAGCTCCGCCGGGATCCCGCCGCTGAGCTGGTTCTGGGAGACGTCGAACTCGCGCAGCTTGGTCAGCTTCCCGAGCTCCGGCGGGAGCTCGCCGGTGAGGTTGTTCTTGTACAGCTCGATCTTCCACAGCTCGCGGAGTTTGCCGATGGCCGCTGGGATCCCGCCGGCGAGATTGTTCATCGACATGTCCAGCGTCTCCAGAGCCGTGAGATCGAAGATGGATTCAGGTATCTCCCCTCTCAGGTTGCAGCTCGCCATGTACAGATACGTCAAGTTCTTGAGGCTCCCAATGCTCGGGGGCGTCTCCCCTTGGTCGTAGCTGTTCACGCCGACGCTGAGGACGACGAGCCCGGACAGGTCGCCGACCCACGCCGGGAACCGCCCCGAGAAGTCATTGTTCGCGACGTCAAGGGTGTCCAGCACCTTCAACGCCGACAAGTCCGGCAGCTCTCCGGTGAGGCTGTTGAAAGAAAGATTCAGAAACCTGAGCTGGGTGCAGTTGTTCAGCTCAGGAGGCACACTTCCCGTCAGTGAATTTGAGTCCAACTCAAGCCGGGTCAGGACCGGGAGCCCTGAGATCGCCGGCGACATCTTGCCGGAGAGGTTCATGCTCGACAGAGATATCTCGGTGACCATGCCGGTCACCGGGTTGCACCGGACGCCGAGGAATCGGCACGGCGAGGTGCCATTTGTCCATGTCTGAAGATTGTTCAGAGGGTCAGTCAAGCTGACCTTGAATTGGAGAAGTGCCTGAGTTTGCAGGTCTGATTGGCAGCTTGAGTTGATGGAGAGGGAGAGAAGTATGATGAGAAGGAAGCAGACAAGGATGTGCCTTCTCATTTCTAGGGATGGTGCTGGTAAATCTGACAGCAGCTTGATTACATTTGTGTTCAGTATTGTCCTGGTGTTTGCTTCAGCAGATCTGAAAGAAAAGAACAACAACACATGTGAGAGAATTCATCATTTGACATGACTGAATGGTTTGGAAGATTCTACATGAATGCCCACTATCCCCTAGTTGTTCAAAACATGAAATTTCCAGCTAGGACTAATTGTCTGCTGACATTCATGTACATGATCAGCACTGCAAAAATGCAGAGGATGATTAGATTCTGCTTTTCTTGTTGCACTTTCTGGAAGTTGAGAGTATGCTGACAAGCTAAATAAGAAAGCACATTTTTTTTGTCTTCAAAACAAACAGCCTGAAAATTTACACCTGAAACCATATTAAAGATCCTTGTTTCTATTTTTTTTTCTAAAAAGTTGTAGCTAAGGCGACTTATTATTCAAAATAGGAGAAACAAGCACCCCAAGCTGAAAAATATCTCAAGCCATAACCATTTTTTTAGCAATGTGAACTGTTGAACATAAATGTTCTGAATGATGTATGCATTAACTTTCTCTTTAAACACCTTCAACTCAGATCCATAGGGCCTTCATCAAATGTCTCATTTTATGCATAGTGAAAACTTTAGCTCATGCATGATCATAATGCAAAAAAAAGAAGCTAATGTCAGACTCAAACAGTGTGCAGGTGGCCAGAACATTGTATATTTGGTGTGTGATTTGGACATTACAAAGTTGCTTTGGTTTGTTAACCACATGTTCAGAGATCATGACCTTCTAGCTACCATCTTCCAATCCCTACTCTGTTTCAGCCTCACTCCATCAGAACCAAAATTGCTCTAGATTGTCACCACATGGCACATGAAAAATTTTGCACTAAATTAATCAAGTCATAGAGCAGAAAAGCCATAGCACTTGCAAAATGTAATGGGACCAGATGATGAAATGCACGCTCTTGGGAAGAGAAGATGATCAAGGGCAATGTAAGTGGGTATATACTTTACCAGTTACTATTTTAGTGAGACATCAATGTCTAGCATGGCAAATAATGGCCTAAACACTAATGGTTGTTTGGATAACAAACTTAGTGGTGAAAGAATTTTATCCAGTTTTTATATTTAATATAAACAACTTTTGACCTAATTCTTTTTGCCCAAGATTATTTGTGCCTATGATCTTGCTAGAAGTACATAATGTTTAGTTCAAACTACATAGATTGATCTTCAGAGACTGGTGATTTAGTTTTAAAATATTTAGCATGAACACTGCTCAAAAAACTTAATCAATCTTCCACTTTTGGTTGTATGACAATGGTTTAAAATATGATGATATATGCCTATTGGATGGTTATTTGACTAATCATATCAATAGGATATTGGTTTGTTTGTATGCACACAAGAAGGCTGTTGTAATCAAAATTTCCTTTTCCATCCACAACCAAAATACTATAGATCATTATATTTTTTTATTCATGCTGGACATAGATTAGTTGTCAAGTATTTCTTTGTAAATATTTTGCACTAAAACTATGTAAATATATTCAAAAAGTGGTAGACATTTCGAAGGATCTGCGCATTTCTTTCATATTCTAGTTCATATATTATAAACTTGCTCATACTTATATATATTTCGGATTGTTAACTGATATATCTCGCAGTGTATATATCTGTTGTTTTAAACTTTACTAGTCGTGCCGATGCAACACTACCAATACCGAATAGGTATATTTTAAATTTAAAATATGAAATGCTAGAAAAGAAAAATAATTAGCCTCAAATATAAAAATTATACATAATATTATGAGACCAATCGACCACATACTTATACTCACACGCAAATATTCAAATATCTTCTGTAAAAATAAAAGATGAATGCCTAGTATTTCCATCTACAAAAGATAAAAGATGCATGGCAGAATCAACGTAGGACATATCATGATCACCAATTCCTTCTTTTAAAAGAGTACAAATATTTAAACCGGATCCGTCCTTCTGTTCAAGAGAAGATATTCAGGATTTCTTATCACACTCGGTTGCAGAAATTTTATATACTCTTCAATCTTAATTTGTAGGCAGCTCTAATGTATGCATCATAGTCGGAAAAAAAGGCTACTTGTCAGTTTTGCTCAAATGGCTTGTAAACTTTCTAAGGTTAAAACGAAAGCTATAAATGACAATTGATAAAGCAACTATTTTTAAGATAGTGGAAGTAAGCTACTACTTCATTAATTAGGATTTAGGAACAAATTCATGAGGATATGAACTCCAAACTGAAATCATGGATAGCTCTAGGGTCAATAGGAAAACTGAAAGAACAGCTAATTGTGCAATCAAACACACCAATTAGTCCTGAACGAGTTCTGTCACCAGCAGAATGCAAACACAGCAATTCAAACAGAGACACAGAATTGGTAGCTCAATTAAATACCTCTCAGCATTTCCTGAAACTGAAACTCCGACTCTGTTCTTCCTCCTATCTCTGCTTCACTTTCCTCAGACGAACACACCCAGAGCAGCAGCAAGAATCAATGGAAAAGGCAAGCAACTGATGCTGGAAGAGAGGCAGTTCTTCAGAAGTTCAGATAAAAGCATGCAGGCAACCAAGGCAGCTTGGTTCAGCTTGAAGAAGGAGAGTTCAGAGGAGAGGAAGGAGAGTTAGCCAACCAGCAAACAGAGCTCAGAAGCTTCCTGTTTGAAGTAGAAAACTAGCTTAGTCAGGAGTAGGAGCCATGCATGTTTGCTCACTCGCTTTTCTTTATGATGCAAGGATGCAGTGTTGAGGTGTGCAACATGCAGAGGAGGCATCAGAGGTTGTTGCTTGTGGGAGTGCCGTTTGAACTGTGGCAGCCGAACCCCATTGGCTGGCCAGACGACAATTTTACCCGTGGGTTGCCTATGAGTGTTCATCGGGAGTATAGATTTGAGCTTAATTTATACCCATGAGTTCGTGGGTTTAAGTACCTATTCAGTGTCGGGTTAGGTATCGATTTAGTTTTAAACTTGTGGATATCTATAGGTTTATCCTATTTTTTTTTTAAAGTCGAGTAGAGTGTAGCAGTCCAATAGCGTTACTAGCAGTCCAGTCTAAGCTCTGACTAGCACTGTTAGGGATGGCTCATCCCTAACCCTAACTCGTATCCTACCATCAAGATCCACCATCGCCCGCAAATTTTCTATCAAATTTCGGATACTAGATGAGTTTAGACACTAGTTTGACATGAAACCCACGAATTTTATAAATACATGTTTTAGAGGTTTCACGAACAGGTTTTGGGTTTTAAGGTTTAGACACATTGTCATCCCTATTGGTGTGGCTACTAGGGGCAGGATTGTCTGCAGCAGCGTAAGAAAATGGATGGTGATCTTGGCTCAATTTTTCCTTTCTTTACTAGCATGGTGTTTGCTTTAATACGCACTCACATTTTACTGATCAGTTCAGTAAAATTAACTTTTGTGAAAACAGGGAATAGTGAATGGAAAACCTTGAAGGCAAAATGCAACAATGAGTACAATAAACTACATATACAAAGAGACTCCTGAATTGAGTGCAATCAAAGGTAGGTATATGAGTATAAACCCTCTCCAGTGTTATGACCTATTACCATAATGTGACAGTGGCAGAGAAAGAATCTCTTATTAGCGCCGGTAAATATAACTATCACAAGTATTTTACTACGCTCGATTTATGACTACGCTATGTGTTCCAGGGCATGGAATGTACCATTTTTTTTGTCAGAATCTAGACAGTAATGTCTATGTGAGATTCTCGGGTCAAAATACGGGAAAACTCCATCAAATTCTTTCTGGAAACGGAGTTTTGCGAATTCTCCCCGGGACTGGAAGATCAACCGAGTTTTGCGAATTCTCCCCGGAACTGGAAGATCATCTCGAAATTTTTGAGCATATTCGATGGTAGTATGCGTTATAATCTACTACATCCATTTCTTATAAATCGTTTGACTTTTGTTAAGTCAAAGTTATCTAATTTTAAGTAAGTTTAAAGAAAAATATATTATCATCTACAATATCGAATTAAATAAATAGAATATTAAGATATATTTTATAGTAAATTTAACAAAACTAATTTGATATTGTAGTTGCGGTATATTTTTCAATAAATTAGTTATAATCAGAAAAATAACTTATAAAAAAATAAACAGTTATAATACACGGAGGAGTACCAAGAATTTTTTCCGCTTCACCATATTCTAATCAGCTACAGCTCCACAATCAGTTACTTATGCCCTTTTTTATGGCTTGCTTTATTTCTTAAATTTGGTTATATTTATCAAGCTCTTAAATAATGTAATTTTTATAAATATCTACGTAAAAATTATTAAAAAATGGTTTTAAATTGTTCACTATGGAAAAATAGCTCTTTACCGAGTGCCCTATAGTTTGACGAGTGTATTTTCTTGGGTACCTGGCAAAGAGGGTTGTTCACTGAGTGCCGGCCAAATACACTCAACGAACAAAAAACGCTCGGCGAACAGCAAAAAATACACTCGACGAAGTTTGACACTCGACAAAAAATGAAAAAAATCAAAACCAGCAGAAGTCGCGATGGCGTGTTTGGGAGGGAAAAAAAGAGGTTACCGGATTTGCCTAGTGTTTTTTGAAAAAAACACTAGCCAAACCCTAGAGACTCATCATTTTATGTAAAAAAAAATATTTCGAGCCCATGTGATATCTACAAATTTATTTGAACTTGAAAATTTTTCTACAGTCAAAATACAATATAGCTTATCTCATATAAAAATTTAGTATTTTTCTAGGTCAATTTTTAATTTTTAATTCATTAAGTGTGTTTCTAGGATTTAAATTGAAATAGGTGAAATTTGAACTGCAAGTGCTTGAAATAATGAACAACAATTTATAGAAAAATCATATTCATGTTTTTGAGTCCATTTGTAGGCCGTACCCACTAAATTCAAAGAAAATTTAAAAAATCTAGGTTGCGACACTCGATCGGCAATATAGAGCTTAATGATTTTTTAATTCTAAAAAAATCAAATGAAGTCTAAAAAACACAAGACTTGTCATGGTATTATGATATGATAGGGAGATACTATGATAAAAATTTAAAAATATTTTAAGAAAGTTGTCACGTAAGATGTTAAGAAACTAAAGATTCTTCAAGGAGAAATTAAAGTTTAGAGAATGAATGAGTTGTGTTTGAAAGCAAATCGGTAGTTAAATCTTCATTTGAACTTGAACTTTTCTACAATCAAAATACACCATACCTTATGCCATGAAAAAATTTGGCATTTTTCTAAATCAGTTAGCTATTTTTATTTAATTAATTGTGTTTCTAGGATTTAAATTGAAACATGTCAAATTTAAACTACAAGTGCATAAAATAATAAACTAAATTGTGTGAAAAAAAATCATATTCATGTTTTTGAGTCCATTTTAAGGCCTTACCCACTAAATTTAAAAATATTTCACAAAAATTATCAAGTAAATAATGAAAAACACATTTGACAAATTTTAAAAAATAAAAAAATGTTTGCCGAGTGCCAAATTTGAGGCACTCGGCAAACAAAATTTTCGCATCCCGGCCAGCCATTTTTTCACCCTCCGTGCCCTTTTTTCAAAATTTTGCCTTTAAATCTGCTCCTCTGCGCTCGTGGTCTCCTCATGCTCCCTCCCCCGCAGCACAGTCTACGCCCCTCACCGTCGGCGCCGCTCTCCGTCGCCCTCCCTCGCCCTCCGTTGTCACCATCGCCTCCACGCTGCGCGTGGCCCCTCCGTCGCTGTGTGGCACCTCCGTTGTCACACCGCCCCTCTGCCACCGTGCCACGCTCCTCCGCGCCTCGCCGTGCCGTTGTTTGCCGAGTGCCAAACTTTCGACACTTGGCAAACTGTCTGTCACGCCGCTGCGCACACTATTAGACACTTTTATCTGACGAGTGTCTCGTGTGGCACTGGCAAACTCGTTTGCCGAGTGTCCGGTAAAAAACACTTGACGAACCCCTGTTCGCCAACAGCGGGTTCGCTGAGTGCCGTAGGCACTCGGTGAACTCCTGTTTTTCCGTAGTGGTTTATCAATTTTTAGCACTAAATTTAAATTTGTTTGAACCCTTAATTAATTATTATATATTATAGGAACCCTTAATTCCAACTGAATTAACGTAAGATGAAATATTTTCTTCATAATTCATATGAAATACTCCATTGAATAATCTAGAGCTCTGTATATTTCTCGATGGATATATATAATGTATTCTCGATCCTTTTCCTCGCGTGAGCATTGTCCTATAATCAGATTCTAGTGTTAATAGTGAACAAATTGCGAACTCATAATTTTACTTAAGATCGTCCAACATATTTCTCATGTTGCATCAAGTCGCCATATCAAGCTGGATTTCTAATTTTAGGCCGATTGATCGACTTCGATCAAAGGAGCGATAAACGCACTGAATTTGCATGCGACCATGCCAGTTTTTGCAATTCCTTGGTAAGTCGATCTGCTGGGTTTGTTCCACACGAGATTTACATATATTTTTGACAAAAGATTTATAGATACATGAAAATACCATAATTTTTCATGTGATGCGTTGTTGTGAATTGCTGCTATAATAATAAAAGTGAGAGATTTAATAATTTATCATCGGTAAAGAGTTACTTTGAATTTTTTACATCCTAGTCTACGTATCGATCGTTAACTTAGATAATTCTATATGTTATTATCATATGATAGTAACATAATTAAGCAATTCATACTGACAAGTAATTAGTTTTTTATATAAAAGTTGACTCGAATTCGTTTCGGTGAAAGCTAGACGTGCATGTCGGGGCAATGGTGCAAGTCGCCGGCCGGTAGGTCGGCGTCAAGTCGGTTAAAAGAGATATGGAAATGAGGTCAGCAATGAGGCATTCATGCATCTGTGTAACCCCTAGCTAGGGCTCACATGACAATTTGCTGGCCTAGGTCGCCGTGATTAATTTCCTAGTGTTTTTTGGTCTTTTCTCTTTTGACTTTGGTGTCGTGTTATTATATATATAATATATAGACTAATGGCGAACTATTAGTGTTCTGGTATCACTCATTAAAAGTACTTGTAGTATTATAATTTTATTATATATAAAGATGAAGAAATAAGTGAAGAGCATCTCTCGAAGCTGATATAAATGTGACCTTTAAATTTGGTGCCATTCGAACCCCATTTCAAACTTAGTATTGTCCTATTGGTCATATGAACTAGTTTTATACTCTAATATTATTTTTTTCTCATAGATAAAGAGATGAACAGACAAGTGTACACAAGGCCATCCTTATCATATATATGGCTCTTAAATTAAACCAAATTCAATACTTCATTTCTTAATCATCAAGATTGTGAACACTTGTGCGTCGTAAAAATGAGATATCCTCTTATCTCTTTGGTCTCGTGTCTCTTTGGATTTTGGCACAATACTTTAAAACCACTAGACTAATATATAAATTTAATGTCAGTAGAACCCCATCTCTAACGAATTGTTGGGTAGTTAATAGTATAGCATTGCAATATAAATAGGCAGTTGATGTTCATTAAAAAGGCATCACTGCATGGCATGATTTTGCAAGCGCGAGATAAACCCATCCATCAGTCCATCGAGAGCACAAGCAAGGCTACATAAGTCCCGTGATGATTGGTACAGCAACGCAGACTCCATCAACACGCAACGACGCCTGCAGATTCTATATATATTTTCAATTTTGCTATTAATTAGATACACTAATTAAACCTCTCCTGCTGCGTGCTCGAAAATAATTAACCGATTAATTAGCTGTAGTAATATTCTACTACTTGTTGGATTAATCATCAGTTGTGTATTAGAGAAGGTTTCTTTTTTTAGCTGGTCACTATTAGCTTAGCTGGACTTAATGGCGCCTCATGTATAATCGCCACGTATTAATTATTTACTAGTGGTGCACCATCTGCCCGTCGGCACAGGGCGCTCTCCCGTTGGCTGTGCTGTCCTACGTGGATAATATCTCTGCCACGTCGACAATGTCCAGAGAGAGTAACGTACTTCCGCATGGTTGACCTGAGCAAGTGTGCATTGGTACACTGGCTGCGTACACGTGTCACGGTGTCAGGCTTATTGCTTGGTCGTCAGCGATGTCATCACTTGCCACGCACACACCATGTATTCTTCTTTTGAAATATAATTTCCACGCCAGAAAGCACCGATAATACGGTGGTAGAGCCTTAGATGTATGACTTCATCTACCATAATTAAAACTTTAGTGATCACGAATATTACTATATATCGGTGTAATTTTAATATGAATGTAGTGCGGTCAATAATTTGTCGCTAACTTAACCTCGGTCTCTTCGAGCTAGCGTGTGGTATCTATAATGGTGTGTGCGTGTGTATGCTTTTAATAGAAAATTTTAGTGATGTTAGTGATTTACTGTGTTGACCTTTGTCTATTTGAGCATGTGGTAGGAAGCACGCTCACGGTCTCATATGTATGCGTGTGCGTCTTCTATATATTTTTTACAAATATAGTTTTTACGTTTTGTAATTAATTAGAATGACTTAGAAAGATAAGAGATATAATCAATCTCAGCCATTGGTTAGAAAAAATAATATGATCTATTATCTTTTAAGAGGTAATACATCGATTTTTTTAATTATCGTTGCGTAAGAACAACAGTATCATATGGAGTTACCCACGGATGAGATTTGTATAAGCGTATAGGGAAGTCTGTGATCGAAATTCAATGGTTGCCTCACAAACAAAAGGAGACATGGATTTTTAGACAGGTTCGAGCCTCCCTAAGAATAATAACCATAATCCTGTGTGTAGGTATGAGCCAAAGAGCCTGAAATGAGTCTTGAGCGCATGTGCGTGAGTCTGAATAGACGTTCCTGTAAAAGGTGCCCCCAATCCCTTTATATACTGTGGGGATTGGGGGGTTACCGTTCAGGGTTTAATCAGCCCCATTAATCCCTTTTAAATTGGTTTAAATCACTTAGGATCGTGGGCTAATAATTACAGCGGTTATTCGCTACATTGATTTGACTGTTACGGCCTAGAGTTTATTGCCATTGATGAGGTGGACTGACTGTTGAACGGACCCCCGAGTCCTAGCGGACGGGTGTACTCCCGAGTCCCAGAAGCCGGGCACCCTCCCGAGTCCTAGTAGTCGGGCGTCCTTCTGGGCCCAGGCAGTCTGGTGTCCTTCCGGGCCCTAGCAATTAGGACCCCTTCTAGGTCATATTTAATACCCTGTCTTCCCGACCCCGTCTTCTGTCTGATCACCATAAATGCACTCGGAAAATATCCCGGGGTCATATCCCCGATAGGAGCCCCCGAGCTCTTTGCGACAGAAAGGCGATAATTCTCTGGATGGAGTCGAGAAGTTATAAAGAGCACCAACTTTGATAAATTTTTTCCTTTTAGACTAGGCAGGGCACCGGTAAGGTGCACCTACCGGGTGTAGCCCACGAGCTTGAAGGTTTGTTTGGAGAAACAGGCTTCAAGCTCTGAAATCTTGTTCCATTTTTATTGAAGCGGGAGAAATTTGAGCCCCCGAGCGTTTTGACGATCGGGCTCTCATTGGAGTTGAGAGATATTTTAAATCTTAGGTGTTTTGGCGAAAAGGCGTTTACTAGAGTCTATTAGCGTATCGGAGTATATGAGCCCTTCATGGCGTCATTCAGAGTTGATAGGAGTAGAGGAGTAAGTGGGCCCCACGGCGTCAGGCGAAGTTGTCGGAGACGGAGGAGTAGGTGGGTCCTATAGCATTTTGGTGAAAAAATGCACTAGTTGCTGCAAAGGAATGTGGGGCTCACAAAGATTTTTGTGAAACAGACGCTAGTTGCCGCATATTGGCAACTACAGGCGTACGTGGGGTCTATGGAGGTTTCGACGGGAAAAGGTGTGAGACTAGCGGCTGCATGAGTAATGGCATACATGGGATCCACGGCGGTCTTCGTGAAGTGGCGCCTGGCCGAGGGGACGGGATCTTGACAGATTCGATTTGATGTGCGCAAGTTCGCAGGCGCTCAGGCAGGCGGATGTCAGTTGGAGCGACAGGTGCCAATTTAGCTCCCGTGTGCAACCGTCCGATCTGCTTTGAGTGGCCAGATGAGGTCGTCGCGGCGGTTTGATCGGTGAAAAATAATTGTGGGCTTGTCCCGAGGCGATTACGGCGGAGTAGGGGCCCGAACCATCGCACGGTCGGCTATAAGTAGCCCCTTTAGTTCTTTGTTCGCCACACGCTTCCGCTGGTCATTTTCTTCCTCTCATGCAAAGCTTTCCCGCTGGCACCTCACCGTCCCAGTCACCATTGGCCTTGGAGCAGAAGATTCAGTTATTGGAAAAGGCAAGAGTCCTCCCGGCGAAGGCGCTGTCCTTGTGGCGCGCAGCGACAGGAGAAAACTTTCTAACCCCGAACACCAACGAACTGGTGGTGTTCGAGTCCTTTTTTCAGCGCGGGTTCAGCATGCCGACGCACCCTTTCCTTCGAGGTCTCCTCCACCACTACGATATTTCTCTCTGTAATCTCACCCCCAACTCCATTCTCCACATTTCTATTTTTATCCATCTTTGCAAGGCCTACCTCGGCATCGACCCCCACTTCAATATTTTTTGCTACTTCTTTTCTTTGCGGTTTTTGAAAAAGAATGTTGTTGGTGGAGCTGGGATTCAACTCCGTGACGGCAAGGCAGCGGAGTACATCGTCGTCCCCCTCCCGACATCGAACAAGGGCTAGCAATCCCAGTGGTTCTACGTCGGGAACCACGAGCCGGCCCTTTCGCCGGAGATCGATCGCGTGTCAATCCAGGCCTTGAGCTGGTCGGACCATTGCGGGTCGGAGGATCAGGCCCAAGTCACCGAGCTTATCTGAGAGATCGGCGAGCTTCAGAAGCAGAAGCTGATTGGGGTCCATGTGGCCCTTAGCTTTGTACTCTGTCACGTTCAGCCTTACAAGAGCTGAGCGCGGCCGGGGTATGAGTATGCGGGGCGGTCGGATCCCTCTCGGGAGTCCGTCGAGCCCCTATCCGCAGAAGAGAGCACCAAG
>KE370810.1:78692-88698 GCA_000418225.1 Zizania latifolia
ATGTGGTCCTTAACTTTGTGCTCCGCCGCGTTCAGCCTTGTAAGAGCCGAGCGCGGCCGGGGTATGAGTATGCGGGGCGGTCGGATCCCTCTCGGGAGTCCGTCGAGCCCCTATCCGCAGAAGAGAGCACCAAGCGGGTGCGGGACCTCCTTGCCCCCAAGACGGCAATCGGGAATGAGGACAACCCGCGTTCGTACAAGTTGCTAAATCCTCGACCGGCGGTAAGACCTTGCTTCTTGTTTGTTATTTTTGCATTAATGTTTGATAATATCACCTGCCGGGTGCTAATGGAGTATGTATTGCAAGGGCGAGAAGCTTATTGCTCGCTGGCGCCTTTGCCCGAGCAGCCCCACGTAGTCGGGCAGAAGGACATCGATCGGCCGATCGGGCCGATCGGAAAAAAGAAGAGGAAGGACAAAGACGTTTGTCCTCCTGCGGCGAAAAAGCCACGCACGAAGGTGGCATCGCAGGGGAAACCCAAGGTGCCATCTTAGTTTCCTGGAGAGGCTGGTGCCGACTCGGAGACGTCCGATGTCGGGCCAGCTAGTGAGGCGAAGGTGATGACGTCATCGTCGTCATCGCCCTCACCTCCACCTCCGCCGCCTCCTCCTACGCCATCGGGAGGCCCTTCGGGTAAATATCCCTAGGTGAAGAGGAGCGCGTTCTGGAAGTCCACCTGGTAAGTCGATGCCTTACCAATATCGAGGAACACCATGCAGGCAATAGGTTTAACCTTTGTCTATTTGACAGCGCGCCAGAACCGTTGCCCGATGATGGTGGCTTGACTAACCCATCGGCAACCAGTGGCTCTGGGGTGGTCGGTAGAAGGGATGACGTGGCGGCGACCACGCCGGCTGATGTGATAACGACTACGGCAATGGTGGTGACCACTGATGTGGTTCTCTTCAAGGCCACTACCGGGCCGACTGCAGCTGCGCCAACCCTTGAGGGCCAACCAACGAAGGCCCTGATTGCGAGGGCGCCACTGCTGCTACGCTGAGCAGCGGTTCCCCGACCGATGTCAAAGCCATGCCGAGTACGGCTGGGCTGACTGGCGACGTAGCGACGGAAGAGCAGTCGACCGCTGACCCCAGAGTAGAGGAGGCGAAAAATGAAGTGCCCCCAGCAGCAGAAGCGACGGGGTCGAGAGGCGGCCCAGCCCCCATTGGCGATGAAGTGCATTGGGGGTTGGCAGAATGCTCTGACGCACTTAGCCGTCTTGGCCGTGCGATCATCGTATGTCAGGCCTACATGAATTTCTATTTGTAATCCGTCATTTATAACCGACCGTGTACTTGCTGCAGCGATTAATGGAGCAGCTGGCGAGGAGGGAGGCCGCCTGGAGGATGGCAGAGAAGGACAATGAGATCCTTCGCACCCAGTTGGACATCCGATCCTCCGGTAAGTATCTAGCCACTTCATAAGCTGTTGGTGGTATCTGCGTTGCATCAGTCTAATCATGGCGATTAATAGACTAGGCGACCTGGAGGCCCAATTAGAGACGACGACTGCCATGGCTGAGTACTCGGTCATTGTGGCGGAGATGGCCGTGGCCGAACATGATGAGGCCAAGGAAAGGACGACGAAAGCTGAGGCCGAGGCGATCGAGCTGAAGAAGAAGATCACCGCCTCCGAGGCCGCCACCACAGTCGCTCAGAAGAAGGCCGATGAAGAAGTCGGTGAGTACAAAAGTACGGTCGTTTAATATCATCGTCAATAATTTTGAATTGGAACATTGGCTGACACTTGTCTTGATGCATTGCAGAACTGCATTGGCGGGTGAACGCTCAGTTCGCCGACCTAGAGAAGCATCTGAGCAATACTCAGGCACGGCTCGACCACGTCCGGGTGGGGGCAGAGACGCTCGTCAAGATGATTGACAGTGAGCCTGCTAACACCGAGTGGACAATGGAGCACTTTTTGGAGCGACTCCAGGGGTCAGCGACACGTCTGCGGGAGCAAGCCCAAAACTTCATACGATTGGCGGCCATGCACACGCACGGGATAGTCCGAACGCTATACCCGACTGCTCGGATGGATTACATCCAAGCGGGGTGGCCGGCGAATGTCGAGGAGTCTGACGTGGAGCAGATCTACGCAGAGGTGGAGGATACGACGGCCATGCTTGTTCAAGACTTAGAGCCGTATCCGAAGGAACCTATCGGGTAGATAAAAAATATGTAGCGGAAAGAATTATGTATATAGTAAAGTTTTAATGCAATTATATTTTGGAATGAAATTTGTACTGTATCCGACCACCATTTTTTGATTTCCGAGTGATTGTTATAACTGTTGTTCGCAGCGTAGGAAAATGAGCCACATACGCGCATATGGAACGTTCAGCTTCATAAGTAGTCGAAAATAACAAAAGAAGGAGGTCGGACAAACAGTATGGTGAATGGCGAGTCCCCGAGTGTGCAACAAATCTCAATAAGTACTCATCAAAGCTAGAGCTGTCATAGGCTTTGGGTTAGAGTGATGAGAACGCAAGCACTCGAGGTCAGGTGGAAACGAAGAAATAATAATAATAATAAAGACTTGAAAAGAACATCTTTATTAACCTAAGATAAGAATACGTAGCTTGTAACATCATGGGTAAAAACGACAAAGAGGCTCGATATTCCAAGAATTAGGAACACGTTGGCCGTCTTCACGCATCAGTCGATAAGAGCCTAGTCGGGTAACTTCTGCTATGATGAAGGGACCTTCCCACGGAGCAGAAAGCTTGTGTACACCAACTACAGACTGTACTTGGTAGCATATACCTTGGATGAACTCCGTGGCTTTCTTGGCTGTATTGGTTCAGAGTGCCATAACTTTAATCCACTTTGTCAATTTGTCAATTGCGACGAATAGGCGATCATATCCCTGGGGGGCCTTCTGGAATGGGCCAACCATATCAATCCCCCAGCACGTAAACGGCCACGAGAGCGGGATGGTTTAGAGAGCTTGAGAAGGGAGATGGTGCTGTTTGGCGAAAAATTAACAGCCTTGATAGCTTCGAACCAGTGACTTAGTATCTTCGTTGGCGGTCGGCCAATAAAAGCCAGACCAAAAAGCCTTGCCGATCAGAGTGCGAGCGCCGGCATGATTTCCACACGAGGCCGAGTGCACTTCTTTTAATATTTCCGCCCTTTGGGATCGGGTGACACACTTCATGAGCACTCGGGTTGAGGCAGTCCTTTTGTATAAGTCGATCCCTACGACAACATATTGCTTGGTCCTTTGGGCAAGATGGATAGCTGAATCTTTATATTCAGGAGCTTTGGCAGGGAGGATAAAGTCGATGAAGGGTTGGCGCTAATCTTCAGCGTCGGTGGTGATAACCAAAATAGAAGGCATTTCCTTGGTGTCTAAGGGTTGCGCGTCTTTAGCTTAATCCGACGGTTTATGGAGTTCTTGGAGAAAAACCCCTCTCGATATTGATGCTCGGGAAGATACCAGCTTAGCGAGGAGGTCGGTGGCCAAGTTCTCCTCCCGTGGGACATGATGGAACTCAAGACCATAAAACTGTTAGGTTGTGGGGAGGCTACGCTAGCGCTTAATTTCAAAAATTTACCCCGTTAGCCTAGGAACCATGCGTGTAATGGGATCATGGATCATTACCTTGAGCCTCGAGATGCGCTCAGGCAGTGGAAGTAGAGTCGATGAAGCGCGTCCTCGAGCTACTTCTTCCGGTTTCGTTCGTTAGTCGGCAATCCGGTGATGAAGACGATGCGATCCTACGATCCGGCGATTTCCACGGGAAGAAGACGTGCACCACTATTGGAGTGGTGCCTCCACGGTATACACACGTCTGGGGACAGGATCACCTCGCGCCGGCGTACTAGCACCACTCGCGAGATCTGGGGAGATTGATCACAACACTTGCAATCGAGGAGAGAAGAGAGGTGGCGGCTAAGGTTCTCAACTAGGAGTAATAGCAGCAACAACCTTTTCGTGCTAGCCCCTCCTCACTTTATATAGTGCCCTGTCACGGGCCTTTAATCTGTATTAAAGCCCAACAGATCTAATCTGTTCGTCTGGACCAAAACTTTCGGTCCTAACCAAAACTTCCGAAAATAACCTTCTGTATCGAATTTATTTTGACCCGGAACTTCCGGTCTAACCGAAACTTTCGGTTCGTCCAGGCAAGCCCGAAACTTCTGGTCAAACCAAAACTTTCGGCTCCTCCAGAAAACCGAAACTGGGGCTGGCTCGAAACTTCCGATCTAACCAAAACTTCTGGATGCTCCAGAACCCGGAACTTCCGGCCCTCAGCCAGAACTTCTGGTTCCCCAAAATTCTCTTGGGCACAATTCCATCAATCTCCCACTTGCACAAGAGCCAATTCTTGTAAGCTTTAAAATCCAATCCCTTTAAACGTGCGACCCGATAGGTTCATATGCAAACGGCCGCTACCCGAAAATTCTTCCTGAATCGCCGATCAATAGCGGTACCTAGCAGCACATATTGACCCCCGAAAGCATACAAAGTCAAAATTATAGTTTCTGAACCTTGATATACTCACGCACCAATCCCTTTACCACACGACACTAGTCCAGCTCAAGGCGAGATTTGTGCCACCCTTGTTGATAGCTCGACACTTCACTCGATCAAGTAGTGGATTCAATCGTGATCAACTCTTTGATCATAGTGGCATGGCCATGCACTTTCCAATCTAACTACCTCGAGGGGCCCAGAGACGTCTCTCCCGTTATGTAGGAGGGGTAAATTCCATCTTGACCACTCACATCCCACCCGAAAGCAACTTTTATAACTACCCTATTACGGAACAACGTTTGGATGCCCCTAAGTGTGCTACTACACATTCTGGAATCAATAACGATCTCAGGTCTAAGGATTCTGCAGGTACACCATTTGAGATGACAACTGATGTCACATATGAAATAACAATCCCAGCAGTATCTCAAGGTGGGTCTATCCAACTCTATGTTCACTAACATGGGTCCACATCACTGATTTGACATCTTCATGTCTATGATCTGTGAAACATGATCATTAATAGACAGATGTGGTAATCTATTAATCATCACTGTCTCACATAACGATATGAGATTAGGGATCATTTAGAATAACATCATAACACAAAGAGTCTCACAAACAAGTCATCAACTTGCTGATCAATGTAAAATATATTTATTCAAAGAACAAGATAACCAATTATCCAAATGTACATCAGCATAGACAAAATACTTTCTCTCACATGCACTGGACTCACTCACGCAAGTATCTAATCCCCATAGAGCTCAAGTGCGCCTCATGCCTGGGCTGTGAGAGAGGCTTCGTTAACGGATCGGCCATGTTCAAATCCGTGTGCACCTTGCATATCTTCACATCACCTCTATCTATAATCTCATGAATCAGGTGATAACGCCGCAGTATGTGCTTGGACTTCTGATGCGACCTAGGCTCCTTGGCTTGTGCAATGGCACTACTATTATCACAATAGAGGTCCACTGGACTAGACGCACTACGGACAACACCCAGTTCAGAAATAAACTTTTTGATCCAAACTGCTTCCTTCGCAGCTTCTGAAGCTGCAATATACTCGGTATCTGTTGTTGAATCTGTAGTCGTTTCTTGCTTGGAACTCTTTGGAACTCTTTCAACTCACCGCGCCTCCATTGAGGCAGAACACAAATCCAGACTGCGATCGCGAATCGTCCTTGTCGGTTTGGAAGCTGGCATTGGCGTAACCATTTACAACGAGCTCCTCCTCGCCTCTATAAACCAGAAACTTATCCTCAGTTCTTCTTAAATACTTAAGGATACTCTTTACTACCGCCCAGTGACTTTCATCCTAGTTTAACTGATATCTGCTCGTAACACTTAGAGCATAAGAAACATCTGAACACGTACAAAGCATGGCATATATGATGGATCCGATTGTGGAGGCATACGGGATCGCACTCATCTTCTATATCTCATCAGGTGTCGAAGGACACTGACTCTTGCTGAAACAAATACCATGTGACATTGGCGGAAAACCTTTCTTGGAATTCTGCATATTGAACCGTTTCAATACCTTGTCAATGTACATTCTTTGGCTTAATCCAATTAACCTTCTCGATCTATCTCTATAGATCTTTATACCCAAGAAGTATGCTGCCTCTCCAAGATCTTTCATTGAGAAACTTTTTCTCAATGAATACTTGATAGCATCTAGCATAGGAATATCATTTCCGATCAACAATATGTCATCTACATATAAGACCAGAAACACAAGTGAGCTCCCACTAGCTTTTTGTAAACACAACGCTCTTCTTCGTTCTTGATGAAGCCAAACCCTTTGACTACCTCATCAAAACGAAGATTCCAACTCCGAGAAGCCTGCTTCAGCCCATAAATGGATCTTTGCAGCTTGCAAACTTTCCCAGCATTCTCTGGATCATCAAGACCTTTAGGTTGTGTCATGTACACATCCTCACTTAGGTTTCCATTAAAGAAAGCCGTCTTGACATCTATTTGCCATATCTCATAGTTATAAAATGCGGCAATTGCTAGGATGATCCGGATAGACTTTAGCATAGCGACAGACGAAAATGTTTCATCATAATCAACACCTTGAATCTTCCTAAAACCTTTCGCCACCAATCTTGTCTTATCAAGTTTAAAGCCAAGCTTGTCCAGGTTCTCAACGTGACCAATCATCTTGATCACATGAGGACTTACTAGATTGCCTTCCACCAACCTGCATACAAACAAGGACTTTGAGACATTATACCTCTCAGTCCATGCTTGGTTCTCAAACATGCCTTTCAGCCCCACGATCATATCGTAGACATCCCTATCCTCATATTGCTTTCGAAGCTTAGAGGACATACAGGCAAGCATGAGACAGCTGACATCAATTGAATCACTGGCGAACTTCTCATAAGCATGCCTTTCAGCAATTGGTGTATTATTCGTTGGTTTATCGGGGTGTGGTTTCTCTAGAATGTAATCCTTATTCTCCTATTCAAGAACGATTCTCAAATTCCTGTACCAGTCTATAGTGTTTGTTTCAGACAATTTCTCTCCCGGCCTACGTTGTTGCTGCCCCTGCGCCCATCCTCCTCTCTCTCCGGTGCCGCCCTGCCACCGTCTGCCCCTGCTCGCCGTGCCCCCTTCTCCTCTTGGCCGGAGCCTCGTCACCACGCCGCCCTGCAGCGCCTCTGCACGTCACCGTTGTACTCCCTGCCGAGCACTCTCCACCGCTCCCTGTTGCTCGCTTGTGTTGCCCATCCAACGAACCAGAGAGGTGTTCAATAGAAAAATTTGCAGAAATAAAGAGAAAAGCAATGAACGCTGTTCATTGATTCATCTTCATCGTCGGCCGTTTCCTCACCTCCGATCTTCACCGCACCACCTTCCCTTTGCCCCACCGTGAGAATCCCTAACCTTCTCTTTATTCTCCTAAAATTATGTTGTATCATAGCCTTGTTCATCGTTCTATTTCCTTATATCATTTTATCGTTCATTGGATCCGATCGATACAATAGATTATTTTTGTATCTTATCATAATCTTTGTTGTAACTCTATTTCGTTTATCGTATCATTAATCTTTCATTCCAATCCGTCATGTAGTATTGTTGATTATCGTTTACCGATTCTGTTCCTTGATTATCATCATGTTATTCGTTGGATCCATGTAATAGTTCTTTTTGTATCCGTCAAATCATGAAAATGGAACTCTTTAATCCTAGGACACGCGGTGCTCTCTTCGTTCCACCGTGTTCTGTCCCAGAGATCATTGTTCATCGTGGTCAAGCGTCACCATGCTCCCTTTTCTTTGATCCAATCTGTCGGTCGTGATTTGCTTGACGTCCGGTAGTCAGATTTGAGACGTTCATTAATGGTCAACACCGATCATCGTCGGTTGTCGCCGTTCCCATCAACGTGGTTGCTAAGGCTCAATCAGTTAAGCCTTTACGTATACCTTTTGTCAATTGTCTAATTTATTTAAAGATGAGTGAGCTAGGTTGTTTAATGGCCATAGCTCATCCCGCTCAATCAACTATGTTCATTAGTATCCTTTTGTTTTCGGTCGTTCATTGTGTTCGGCTAATCTTTCATTCATTAGTCGAATGGAAGTATTGTTCGCCGATAACGACTTAGTTGACATATCCTTGGCTTAACTCAAGTTCAATAGTTCTGTTCCAATCTATCTAAACGAACATGTTCAATCGCTTATCGATCGTCTCGTTAAACCCGAGGGAATAATCTCGTGGATAAACTTTCAGCAACAGCCGGTGATCCAGTCAGTGACCCCACTCAGTATCGCAGTCTTGTTAGAGCCCTATAGTATCTGACATTCACTCGACCGGATATCTCCTATGCTGTTCAGCAAGTATGTCTCCACATGCATGATCCCTGAGAGCCTCACTTATCTGCTGTGAAGCGCATCCTGCGCTATCTCCAATGCACTATTGATTATGGCATGCTCCTTCACCGCTCTGCCCCGTCCAACCTTATGGTGTACTCTGATGCTGACTGGGCTGACTGTCCCGATACACACAAGTCCACCTCAAGCTATGCCATATTTCTTGGTGACAACTTGGTCTCCTGGTCATCCAAGCAGCAAAATACGGTCTCTCGTTCAAGTGCCGAGGCAGAATACAGGGCTGTTGCTAATAGGGTAGCCGAAGCTTCCTATATCCGTCAACTTCTGCAGGAGCTTCATAGTCCTCTTTCAAAGAGCACACTCATTTATTGTGACAACATCAGTGCTGTCTACCTGTCGACGAACCCTATTCAATACCAACGCACGGAGCATGTTGAGATTGATCTCCACTTCGTTCGAGAGCGTGTTGCCGTTGGTGCTGTCCGGATTCTCCACATGCCCACGACCTCCCAATTCGTGACATCTTCATGAAGGGTTTGCCAACCTCGGTGTTTCAAGAGTTTCGGTCTAGTCTAAATGTTTATTGCCCCGACGCTCAGACTACGAGGGGTGTTAGCATATGTTGTGGGGAGGTTTATTGCTTTTTATTAATGTCTTATCCTTATCTAGGTTTGGCTATATATATAGTCAATTCTCACTATTGCAATACAAGAAATCAGCTTCTCTTCTTCTATCAAAGATTAATAACAACTACTGGGTCGAAAGCAATGGTTTGAAACTGACCATGCAACTCATGTACTGTCACATACCGGTGTCAAATCTAGGATTTAAATCGTAATGACCAATGAGCTGTGTGTACAAGCATGACGCAGCTTAGCAATTTGGGCAAAAGCTTCGGAATTGTCCAAGATTTGGCCCAAGAAAAACTGTCGTGCCATCTCGGCGCAGTGGAAGCGACACCGCACTCCACGCCGGCGCGCAGGCTGGCCTCCGAGCGCCGCCGCGGGGGTAAAGCCGCCCGGTCGCCAGTGGCGCATTCTGACGAGCATGTCGCGGGCGACTCAACCGCCACAGATGGCGTTCTCGCAAAGGCGATGGGTTACGTTTTCGCTAGTTCAATCACAGGAAAATTCATGATGTCTATATACAGTTTTAATAGATAAAAAAAATTAACAACTACTTATATATAGTACTAAATATTTATGGTAATTTACTTCGTGATCGATTTGATAGCCGGTTGCTACATATCTTTTATCGGCTGCTACATGTCTTTTACCAAAAACCAGAAGTCTTTTACAACTTGCATATTTAGGCTAGATAATACAGATAACATGCAACATCATTCTTTACACTTTTGAATAAAATAAAATTATATAGAATTTGCATGATTAGAACATCGTCACAACAGTTAACAAATTAGCTGCAACATCACTCCATTTTATTCGCTTTCCTGGGTCAAGTCAACTCTGTCCTTTCAGCGTGTTGGACAAGTCAGCCGTCCACACCGGTATGTGGGGCCCGGTCGTCAGTGGAGCAATTTCCGGGCACATAACACACGGTAGGATTATGACCGTGTTGGGCGAGTACATGTTCACTTCCCTTTAAATAATTTCAGATTTTTTTACTCACCCCATTCTATAATTTTTAATATTTTAGATATATTCTTACACTGTAAGAAA
>KE370810.1:114660-130071 GCA_000418225.1 Zizania latifolia
GGTTTTAGAGAGAGTTTCGGTGGTGTCTCCATATTGTTCTCTAGATACACACCCTCTTAACTTCAGTCGAGACGTGTATTTGGAGAACAACAGATAAATGTTGTCGAAATTCTCTCTAGAACTATACAGGACCATGAAGCCCAGCTACACGGGCTGCATATCCCTAGATGGGATTTAGGATCTACCCTTGCCTATTATTACTCGTTATATGTTTTAATCATCGTAGGTCGTAAATTTGGATGGTTTTTTAAAAAAATTGTAGGTGTTAACAAGGAGTTAGATGTATCTGGATTGTAGTACTTGTAATCAATACTTGAGTGACACTATCATAGAAAATCCTATTAGTGATAGGTAATAACCTCTATTAGTGATGGGCATGTCTCCCATCACTCTTATCGCGTCAGTGAAGCTAGGTCATTAGTGATGGGTGTTCGCCCATCACTAAAGGGTTAGTGAAGGGCGACAATATTCACCTATCACTAAAGAGGGCCTGTCGGCTCACCTGTCATGACCCTTTAGTGACGGGTGGTAATGTCACCTGTCACTAAAGGACCCTTTAGGGATAGATAATTATTGTCGCCCGTCACTAATAGTATGGTCATTTTTAAAAAAATAATTATTTATAGGCTGCATACTGAATCAAAGTAAAGATTTGGCAGCCAACAACATCTAACATTACAAACACATCATAGATCCATATTTCATCATAGAACATAGATAATCCATCACATAATTTCTAGAACTAAATTAATATCACATATATTAACTTCTAACTCGTTATCTCAAAGAAATTGGCTAAAACAAAGTTCCATAAGATTCAAATGTAAGAAATAATAATTTACACCTTACATAACTTTCTCAATTGCACCATTGTTGATGTTGAAATGGAAGACGCATACTGTGCCAACTTCTAACTCGTTATCTCAAAGAAATTAGCTAAAACTAGTAGTTAGGTAGCACCGTCTATCTGTGGATTTATGCACTGTAATTAGAACTGCTTCACTACTTGCTATTGTCAATTGAATATGTGTGGTCTGCTGATGTAGGTGAGGTGTGATATACTTTTCACAATATTGCCTTGAAAACTACTACTACAGTAAATTTTGTAAAAAGCTAGTTAGATAAGGCCAAGTGTATGTATGTAGATGTTTACTTTTCTGACATGTGCAAAGTGCTTACCACTGACTTCTTATTGATGATTGAATTATTTATTGTGCAGACATATAACTGAGTCCTGAAGGATAAACCTACCAAGATGTCCTATAGGATATCATTCCTTGCTAGAGTTACATATGTATGATTGCCAAAATAATAGATGTTCTTCAATTAGTCCATTTGATTGATGTCGCCCTCTCTGGATATCTGCTTCCCCTTCTTCTTCTCAGCATTGCTAGGACACTAACCTGCCATTATAAAAAAGTCGATAAGTACATATACAAAATATGTATGTCTACTAAGTAATGTGAGTTTGCTATAGATACTGCTATCACTATTGTCTACTTTTATGGCTTGTACGGTCTTCTCTTCGCTATAATTATTGACAACAGTAGCCATAGTAAACAATGAGGGTTCCATTGTTAGTACCACATAGTTCCTTCTACTAGGTGGACTCGGACACTAAATGCACCCCACCCTCTATGGAGGCATAACCTGCCAACACAGCTCACAACCTCAACCATATTGGTGCACCTATCTCTTGTTGATATCTTAAGGGTGTCACCACCGTAAATGTTATGGTTAGCGACAAAACTTTTTTGTAGAAACTATAACAGTGAGATAAAATCGCATCAGTTTGTTAGTTTTGTTATCACATAAATAGAATATGCAATGTACAATGTATGTACCATGTGACGCCCGTGAAAATGACCAACTTTCAGAAGGCAACACTTAGGACCATAAGTCCATACTACAACTACACATAGTACTTGCAGTATAGGAAATCAAAAAAGTACAATAATACCGTAGGGGCCCACCTACTGCTGAAAGCATGGTGTCTAGTGGAAGTGCCCCGTTGATCACGTGGAAGGCTTGTCATGTCCTTAATTCATGTTATATCTAACAACGATGAAAAAAGTATAATAATACTCTTCTAAACCCTAATTCATGTTGAACAAGACAAAAACACGGATTGCTCTCTGATGTCGAGCTACCAACTTAATGGCCTCCTCGCCACTAAGCTATATTTTAATTCACAGGTGTGTGTGATAACTAATTCATTAAATCTTACACCTAAATAATATATAAGAAAAAATGACGTAAATGACCAAACTATATGATTATGAGCACATAATGTAAGATCATTGTATGAACAAAATATGACTAACAATAATAGTAAGCACATAATGTAAGATTATTATATGAACAAAATATAATTAGCAATAGTAGTAAGCACATAATCTTAGATCATTGCATGAACAAAATATGACTAGCAATAATAGTAAGCATATAATATAAGATCATTGCATGAACAAACTTGTCAAAAAAATGAGCCTACTTATCACACACATCCTCATACTAATAGCCTTCTCTTCATTGAGTGAATATGGGAACATATTCACAAAGCAAAATATTCATAATTTAATTATCCACATATTCACAAACCCTAGCCACGACGAATAAGGAGGAGGAGGAGATGCACGATGAGGCGGCAGCGAGGAGGGTTGATGACAAAACAGTGGCCACACTCGATGGAATGGAGGATAGCGCAATGGAGGGCGCAATGGAACAGAGGTAACGAGGGAACGAAGGCCACGATGGAATGGAGGCCGCGACGGTGGAGGAGCACGACAAAGCGTGGCCGCTAGGATTTAGGGTTCTACGTGATATGAAAGAGTGGCCGGTTCACTATTGGCCCCACCTATTTATACACAGGAGGCATCTATAGTGACGGTCTATAAAAACCGCCCATCACTAATGATCGGCGGTGTCATTAGTGACGGGTGGTAGTTACTGTTCGTCACTAGTTTTTTGACCCTTCAGTGATATATTGTAATGTGACCCGTCACTAATGGGGATGCCACCTCTTTAGTAATGGAACACATTATGACCTATCACTAATAATGTAGTATTACTGATACATGTAAAATAGTATGTCACTAAAAGTGTATTACTAACGCGCGTCATTGATCCGTCAGTAAAGCTTAGTCACTAAAGGTTATTTTTGTGATAGTGTAGGATGAAATCTTTCATGAGTGCTACTATAGCAGACATGGAAACTAAAGAAAAGACTGCAATGTGGTGTCCATGTTATGATTGTAAGAACAAAAAAGTTTCTAATATCTGATTATGTCTACGACTATTTGCTAGGACGTTGATTCAAGGAGAGATATCAAATATGGAACAAGCATGATGAAGATGGGCTAAACGACGGTGAAATAGATCAGATTGGTACTAATGGCAGTCAAGATAAAGTTATGGCCTGTTATATGGATTACATGAGCGATAAAGACATATCAGGAATTAATAAATATTTGTATATTGATTTAGTGGACAATGTTGACCAGATAATCTGTGATGCGGAGGAACAAGTTACATATTCTAAAGGAGAGTTTGCCCAATTTCAGAAACTAATTTGAGACTCAAAAACACCGGTCTATCCTAGTTGTAAAGAGAAGCATACATTGTTATACATTGTCACAAATAAAGGCAATGTATGGATGGTCCGATGTGACTTTTAAAGTATTATTGAATAGGTTGAGAGACATGCTACTAGAAGAGAGTAAGGTGTGTACCATCGTATACGGTGTTAAGTCTGTATGTCCACAAGGACTAGACATAGAGAAAATATATGCATGTAGAAATGATTGTGTTCTGTTTCATGGAGAGTATATAGACCTTAATAGATGTCCAACATGTGGTACCCCTCAGTTCAAGAATAGAAAAGATGATAATGAACTAGACGATGGGTGTAGGAGAAGAAAAGTTCCGAGGAAGATGATATGGTATTTTTCTATAATCCCCGTCTAAAGCGGATGTTTGCAAACACAAATAAGTCTATATGGCTCATGTGCCACAAAGAGGGTCATAAGAATGACTCGATGATATGACACCAAGCAGATTCTACTCAGTAGAGAATAATTAATGCCACATTTTGATAGTTTGCTAAAGATTACAAAAATATTAGATTTGCCATGAATACGGATAGCATGAACCCCTGTGGAAACATGAGTAGTGCACACATCACCTGGCCAGTGTTGTTGTCTGCGTACATCTTCCACCATGGTTTTGTAAGAAACGTAAATATATCATGTTGTCGATCTTAATATCAAGTCAAAGACAACCTAGCAATGATATCAACGTATACCTTAGATCTTTGGTGATGATCTAAAAACTCTATGGTACCTAGGTATTGAGGTTTGAGACCAATACATACGAGGGTACATTCAGCTACATGCCTTGTTGTTTGTCACCATAAATGATCTGTTGTCTTATCGTAACTTATCTAGGCAAAGCAAAAAGAAAAGGTAAATCTTGCCCATAGTGCTTGGAGAAAACATCAAGCATATGGTTGAATTATTCTAAGAAAACAGTGTACATGCGCCAATGATGTTTCCTTCCAAAGAAACACCCATAAAGAAAAATGAAGCCGCGGTTCGATGGCACTATGGAGAAAGGGGCACCTCCAAGGCACTTTATTGGTGTAGAGGAATATGAGCAGGTTAAAGACATAAATATTATTCTTGGCAAGCGAAAACGTCCTTCCAACAGCTGTGATAGAATGTAGAACAAGAAATCAATTCTTTGGGAGCTTAAATATTAGAAATACCTGGACATTCATCATGCCATTGATATAATGCATGTGGATAAAAACATGTGTGACAGTCTCCTCAGAATAACACTACTACAGAACGCACCATTAGTACCAGTTGTAAACCCCCCTTTTGTCTCTGTTTTTGATCCGGTACTGTTCATCCAGAACTAAAGGGGTAGAACATTAATACCGGTTATTCAACTAGCACTAATACACCCATCTAGTCTCGAGTGGGGAACCCAACTGGGATAATTCTCCATGGATTAGTATCGACTGAGACGCACAACCGGTACTAAAATCTATAACTGTAGTGCCGGCTTGACTTCCTAGCCGGTACTAAATACACAATTGTTTATTTGTTGTCTACTGTGATCTTAGTTAACTAGTAATGATTAACATTATCTTAATTTTAATTATTTACGCTAAATTCTGGTCTGTTGATAGATAACTGGTAAAGTTTAATTTAATATTTCTGTCCGATGTAGACAGGTAAAGTTTAATTTAATTTTCGCTATTTTTTTGTTTAATTTGTATTGTACGCAATTTTTTGTTTCATTTCACACGGCAAAAGAAGAGAACATAGTATATTATATACACATACTATATACTACTCGTGTCGCCACTGCCCAATGACGAGCTGCCACTACAGACGTCGCTGTCGCCATCGCCGTCGTCCCATGCTGAGTCACCACTGTTGACGTCGTTGTCGCCATCGTCGCTGCCACCGTCATCGCTCAAGCCATCGTTGACACCGCCGTCGTCCCCGCCGCCGTCATCGCCATCGGTGCCGTCGCCATCGTCGTCGCTGCCGCCGATGTCTTGCCGAGTAGCGCTATCGACGGTGACGTTCGGTATTGCGTCGGCGCCAATAGCACTGATATTCGAATGGGCAAAGTCTTGCTCTGCCAAGTTCCTAGCCCAGACAGCATCGTCTTTGGCCAGGAGGACCCTAGCGTCCTCCGAATCCTCCTGGGCCTGCATGACCCGCGCAATATACGAGTCATTGGTGGTCATCGAGAAGCCTTCCTTAGACGTCCACGACCACGAAGGCGATGTGGAGCGAAATGACATGACTGAACATAGAAACAAAATGTTAGACGAACAAAATGTAGGGCTAAAGACGAACAATAGAACAAGACGATAGCGGATTGGACTTACCGAAGCGGAAGATGGTATGAAAGTAGTACATGAAACAACGGAGTACATGTACCTCTTTATATAGTCGTGTCATTAGTACCAGTTGCAAAGACAAACCGATACTAAAATACGACAGGCTCAGGTCCCAAAGAGATCCAGGTGGGAAACTTTCGCATTTTAGTACCGGTTCACATTATAAACCAGTACTAAATTTCGATCAGCACAGATAATGAGGAGACGCACACCATATTTTGGCCAACTGCTCCATTACAGACGGAAGTGAAACCACATTACAGACGCGAGCCACTATAGCGATCGTCATTGTATAAAGTTTTTGGATTTCTTTTTCTGAATTAAAATTTGTAAAATGAACTTACATTGAATCTTCTAATGATCGATCACATACACCGCATTTCACAGAATAACAGAGTTCATTAAGTTGAATATAATACTGCTCCACTTCATTTAAACAATGGGTAATACAAAATTCCAAACTATATCATAGCTAATTAATTACAATAGTTTAACGATAATAGGGCTGTGCTGGCAGACGCGAGAAGAACAGATGGCACTCGTGCTCGACTCTGCATTCCTCGCTGCACAAGGAGAGCATCTTCGGAAGCCATGGGTTTTCGCAATCGCCGCAGCCACCGGCGCCATTCATGCAGATGTGCAGCATCATTGATATGCTGGGTTCAAGATCCCACCACCCGCCAACTACTCGACAGACCCTGATAACCGAGCATTCATGAAGATGCCAGCAGTGCTCGTTAGTGATCAACCTCCTGTGCCGTCGCACGCCATCGATGATGGAGGCCGCTTTGTTCGCCGCCTCACCTTCCACAAGCCTTATGAGCCGTAACGTGAGCTTAGTTGTGGTATCCTCGTGGCTGTACTCGAGGAGGGCGAGCATATAGGCAGCCATCTTGTGTTCGACCTCGACGGACGTGAGGGAATTGTGCCCAAGAGAATTCTGGGGGAACCGGAAGTTCTCGCCTAGGGCTGGAAGTTCCGGGTTCTGGAGCATTCGGAAGTTTCGGTTAGACCGAAAGTTCCGGGCCAGCCCCAGTTTCGGTTTTTGGAGGAGCCAGAAGTTCTGGTTAGATCGGAAGTTCCAGGCCTGCCTAGATGAATTGGAAGTTTTGGTTAGACCGGAAGTTTCGGGTCGAAATAAATTCGATACAAAAGGTTATTTTTGAAAGTTCCGGTTAGAACCAAAAGTTCCGGTCCAGGCGAATAGATTAGATCTGTTGGGCTTTAATACAGATTAAAGGCCCATGATAGGACACTATATAAAGAGAGGAGGGGCTAGCATGAAAAGGCTGCTGCCGCTACTGCTTGATGTTGGTATGACCAAACCCTAGCCGCCATCTCTCTCCTAGCTACACCGGTTGAAGCGTTCTCTCCCCTTGTTAGACGTGTTCCGGTCGATGATGAGTCAAACTGGTCTTCCATTGTCTTTCTAGGGATTTGCTTTAGAAACTGCTGCTTTCACACTAAACAGAGTTCCATCCAAATCAGTAGAGAGGACACCATATGAGATATGGACTGGGAAACGTCTCGGGTTGTCTTTTCTAAAGATATGGGATTGTGAGGCTTATGTAAAGCGTTTGACGTCTGATAAGCTCACTCCCAAATCTAATAAATGCTTCTTTGTGGGATATCCTAGGAAAATCAAAGGATATTACTTTTGTAATTGGGAAGAGTGCAAAGTGTTTGTCAAACCCAGGTGAAAGTCATTGGGCGGTAGTTAAAAGTATCCTTAAGTACTTGAGAAGAACTGGGGATATGTTCCTGGTCTATAGAGGTGAGGAGGAGCTCTTTGTAAATGGTTACACCGACGCTAGCTTCCAAACCGACAAGGACGATTCACGATCGTAGTCTGGATTTGTGTTCTACCTCAATGGAGGCGTAGTGAGTTGGAAGTGTTCCAAGTAAGAAACGGTTGCAGATTCAATAACAGAGGCCGAGTATATTGCAGCCTCGGAAGCTGCGAAGGAGGCAGTTTGGATCAGAAAGTTTGTTTCTGAGCTGGGTGTTGTCCCTAGTGTGTCTAGTCTAGTGAACCTCTATTGTGATAACAGTGGTGCCATTGCACAAGCCTAGGAGCCTAGGTCGCACTAGAAGTCTAAACACATACTTCGACGCTACCACCTGATCCGTGATATTATAGAGAGAGGTGATGTGAAGATATGTAAGGTGCACACGGATTTGAACATTGCAGATCCGTTGACGAAGCCTCTATCACAGCTCAAGCATGAGGCGCACTTGAGCTCTATGGGTATTAGATACTTACGTGAGTGAGTCAAGTATATGTGAGAAGAAGTTGTTTTGTCTATGCTGATGCACATTTGAATAATTGGTTATCTTGTTCCTTGAATAAATATTTTTTACATTGATCAACAAGTACGTGACTTGTTTGTGAAACTCTCTGTGTTACGATGTTATTCTAAATGATCCCTAATCTCATATCATCATGTGGGACAGTGATGATTTATAGATTAGCATATCTGTCTGATTGATGATCATGTTTCACAGATCATAGACATAGAGATGTCAAATCAGTGATGTGAATTCATGTTGGTGAACATGGAGTTGGATAGACCCACTTTGAAACTCTGCTGGGATTGTTATTTTATATGTGCCATCAGTTGTGATCTCAAATAGTGTACCTGCAGAATCCTTAGATCTGAGATCGTCATTGATTCCAGAATGTGTAGTAGCATACTTAGGAGCTTCCAAACGCTATTCTGTAGCAGGTAGTTATAAAGGTTGCTTTCGGGTGTGTCACGAAATATGTTGTGGGATGTGAGCGGTCAAGATGGAATTTACCCCTCCTAAATAACGGGAGAGACGTCTCTGCGCCCCTCGAGGTAGTCGAATTGGAAAGTGTATGGCCATGCCACTATGATCAAAGAGTTGATCATGATTGAATCTACTACTTGATCGAGTGAAGTGTCGAGCTTGACTGATGTCATGTGGTAAAGGGATTGGTGCGTGAGTATATCAAGGTTCAGAAAGTATGATTTTGACTTTGTATGTTTTCGGGGGACAATATGTGCTGCTAGGTACCGCTATTGATCGGCGATTCAGAAAGGGTTTCTTGGTAGCGGCCGTTTGTATATGTACCTATCGGGTCACACGCTTAAGGGGATTGGATTTTAAAGCTTGTAAGAATTGGCTCTTGTGCAAATGGGAGATTGATGGAATTGTGCCCAAGAGAATTCTGGGGGAACCGGAAGTTCTAGCCTAAGTCCGAAAGTTCTGTGTTCTGGAGCATCCGAAAGTTTCGATTAGACCAGAAGTTCTGGGCCAGCCCCAGTTTCGGTTTCTAGAGGAGCCGGAAGTTCTTGTTGGACCGGAAGTTCCAGGCCTGCCTGGACGAACCAGAAGTTCCGGTTAGACCGAAAGTTCTGGGTTGAAATAAATTCGATACAGAAGGTTATTTTGGAAGTTCCAGTTAGAACCGAAAGTTTCGGTCCAAGCGAACATATTAGATCTATTGAGTTTTAATACAGATTAAAGGCCCGTGATAGGGTACTATATAAAGAGAGGAGGGGCTAGCACGAAAAGGCTGCTGTCGCTGCTGCTTGATGTTGGTTTGACCAAACCTGAGCCGCCACCTCTCTCCTAGCTACACCGGTTGAAGCAATCTCTCCCCTAATATCCCGCGCGGTACTAGCATACCGGCGAGAGGTGATCCCATCCCTGTACGTGTGGATACCGTAGAGGTACCATTGCTACATCGGTGCTGATCTTCTCCCGTGGAGATTACCGGGCTACGTCGACTTCGCAGCAGACGAACAGACAGAGCTAGGAGGAGCAGCTCGAGAACGCGCTTCATCGACTCTACTTCCGCTGCCTGAGCACGTCTCGTGGATTGAGGTAACAATCCATGATCCCATTACACGCATGGTTCCTAGGCTAACGGGGTAAAATTTTGAAATTAAACACTAGCGTAGCCTCCCCATAACCCAACAGGATGTACGCAGCAGTACTTCAGAACCAAGAGATGGTGGCCCTACACCGAAGGCCAGATACATGCCCACTATGAAGCATGCCTTCGTGTGGCCCACGTCGGCCAAAGCAAATAGCAGACGTTAGTACCGAGGATATTCGCGCCAAGACATCTAGGGACCCTCATGTGCCAGGGCAGACCTCCTCCTGACGGCGCGGTCATACCATGCCTAGTGCATGGTTTGGCACACCAGGCACAACCTCTAGAGGTCAGCCAGTGGTACATTGGAGGTCTTGGTGATATGCTAGGCGATCTCCACGGCGATATCATAAGGGAGCCCGTTCCACCGATTCGGTGCCATGGTCACCGCCTACTATAAGTTGATCTCTCCGCCGGCGGTCTAGGAAGGAGGAAGGGGGCTAGAGGAGTGCTAGTACTAGTAACGGCCGGTGATTTTAACGTGCGATAATTACTGCGATCAAGCATCGCTGGGGAAAAGAAGTAGTACGGTTGTCATGGAAAATGAACCGTCGCCTTAGGACTGAATGAAGCAGTTCCATCGTCCGTCAGCGCGCATGGCTCAGCGCGTTTGCGTGTATTAGTGAAGCAATGATTTAGAATCTTTAGTACCGATTTTCTTTGTTACCCGGCACTAGAAATACCTTTAGTACCAGGACATAAATAACATCGGTACTAAAGATACATGATTATGAAAAAAGCACATAGTTCATTTCAATTTCTATAGAAATTCTAGTAAACTAAGTTGGATTTCATTTTAATTAAAATTCTAGTCAACTATGTTGGATTTCATTGCTATAGAAATTCTAGTCAACTAAATTGGATTTCATTTCAATTGAAATTCTTCACAACTAATTTGGATTCCATTTTAATTGAAATTCTAGTTAACTAAGTTGGATTTCATTTCAATTGAAATTCTTCACAACTAATTTGGATTTCCCTTCAACTAAAATTCTTCACAACTAATTTGGATTTTATTTTTATTGAAATTCTTCACAACTAATTTGGATTTTATTTTTATTGAAATTCTTCACAACTAATTTGGATTTTATTTCAATTGAAATTGTAGTCAACTAAGTTGGATTTCATTTCAATTGAAATTATAGTCAACTAAGTTGGATTTCATTTCAATTGAAATTATTCACACCTAATTTGGATTTCATTTCAATTAAAATTCTTTACAACTAATTTGGATTTCATTTCAATTGAAATTCTTCACAACTAATTTGGATTCCATTAAAATTAAAATTCTAGTCAACTAAGTTGTATTTCATTTCAATTGAAATTCTAGTCAACTAAGTTGGATTTCATTTCAATTGAAATTCTTCACAACTAATTTGTATTTCATTTCAATTAAAATTCTAGTCAACTAAGTTTGATTTCATTTCAATTGAATTCTAGTCAACTAGGTTAGATTTCATTTTAATTAAAATTCTTCACAACTAATTTGGCTTCTATTTCAATTAAAATTCTTCACAGCTAATTTGGATTTTATTTTAATTGAAATTCTAGTCAACCAAGTTGGATTTCATTTCAATGGACATTTTCACAATAATTTGGATTTCAATCGAAATTCTAGTCAACTAAGTTGGATTTCATTTCAATTGAAAATCTAGTCAACTAAGTTCGATTTTATTTCAATTTAAATTCTAATCAACTAAGTTAGATTCCATTTCAATTGAAATTCTAGTCAACTAAGTTGGATTCGATTTCAATTGAAATTCTAGTCAACTAAGTTGGATTTCATTTCAATTGAAATTCTTCACAATTAATTTGGATTTTATTTCAATTGAAATTCTAGTCAACTAAGTTGGATTTTATTTCAATTGACTTTTTGACAATAATTTGGATTTTATTTCACTTGAAATTTAGTCACAATTAATTTTATTTCATTTCACTTCAGATGTCCACCGACGAGCGACACAAGATGGTTTCATTTTAGCCAATCACAGTATGTACCAATAATTTACAGCACATAAAAGATATTGTTCTAATCTAAAGTATATACATAGTTGTCTCCAGTGCACCATTGCTAATGTAGAAATGAAAAGTGCAAATTATGCTGACAACTATCTCATGTGCTTGCAGAAAATGGCCAAAACCAGCTGTTAGGTAACAGCGCCCATTTGTGGATTTGTGCACTGCAATTGGGACTAGTGTGCCTCCTGCTGATGTCACTTGAATCTCTATGGTCTGTTAGTGTAGGTGAGGTGTGACGTATTTCTCATAATACTTCCTTCAAAAGTACTATTACAACTAAATGTTCTGGTAGCTAGTTAGCTGAGTCAATTGCATATAGCTAGGTATATATATTTGCAATTGTGACATGTACAAAGTGTTTACCATCTTTTTTTCTTGATGGCTGATGGATTGATTGTGCAGATGTACAATTAAGTACCAGAGGATGTCGTAGCCAAGATGGCTTGAAGGTGATCCTTCCTTTCGGCCGTTAGATCTATTAGATTGCTAAAAAACAGATGGTGTTCAGTTGGTCGATGTTGCCTGCTTCTCTGGATTTTTGTTTCCCCTTCTTCTCAGCTGGCCGTGTAGATCCAATAACGTCATCTATCATTATAAAAAAGCCTGTAAGTACATATTCAAAATAGGCATGTATGTATAATAATTAATGTGAGTTCGTTATATATACCGCTATCATTTGAATCCACTCTTATAGTTGGTGGGGCTTTCTCTTCACCAAAATTATTGAAAAGGGTAACCCTGGCGGACAGCGGGGAACCCATTATTAGTACCACATAGTCCCCTTATACTAGACGGACTCGACAATAAAATTCATACCACCCTTTACACATGCAAAAGGTGCTTCTATATTTTTCAGCATCGATCATATTTGTGTAGCCATCTCTTATTGATATCTCAAGAGTGTCACCCTCATGCATGTTATGGAGATTGTCGAAACTTTTTGGTAGAAACTAGAACAGTGAGAAAACATCACATTAGTTTGTTATGATTTTATTACCACATAAATAGAAAAATGCAATGTATATACATACGATGTGACACTTTCGCCAATGACCAATTTTCAAAAGGCAATCCCTCGGCTCATAAACCAGCACCTAAAATAGGCAATTATCAAACCAATTTCACTTGAGATTATACAAAAGTTGACGAACTAATACACATTGCATATTTATCTGCATTATGTCACTTGCATTTGTAAATTAAACTAAGATGCATTGCATAACCGGTACTAAAGATGCAATATTTCCATTGCATATTTGAGTGAGGCGTACTAGTCGACCGGCACAGAAATAGAATTAATAACATGTGCATTGCAGTACTAAGATTATTGACAGAGATGACTACATCTATACATAGCATTTGCAGTACAGATCGGCAATATAACAACATCTCATAATGTAGTGTTCAATCAACCCTAAAATAGCCAAAAAATAAGGAAAATAACATACCCTGGTGGCGACCGGCCTACTGCTAGAAGCACGATGTTCGGCGGCACTACTTGGGAGGCTTGCCATGTCGTTGTATAATCTAGAAAGCCGATGAGCGATTGGCTGGGCTAAATCCTAAACCCTGAACTAGTCACACGGGTGGAAAAAGAGCTAAAGAACAGAGGCGGAAATGAGAAATAGGAGATTTTTGGGGATATCGGATACATTAGGAGAAAGATTTAGTGCCGGTTTGGGATATCACCTGGTGCTAAAGTTATTAGCATCGGTTGGTGTGTCGACCTAATACTAATGCGTAGGCTTTTAGTATCAGGTGGGTACCCTAATCGGTACTGATAAGTTTAGTACCAGGTGGTCTCCCGACCTGGTACTAAAACTCTTTATTAGTACCGGTTGTGTCTACTCACGATGTTCTCTCTCTTTTCTGACCGTTGCAGACAACTTTCGGTACCGACTCCAGTTGGAATGGGTACTTAGTGGGGTGGATAAAAGGCCACTTCTCTAGTAGTGTAATGCTAAATATGCTAGGAAAAACAAAAGATCATGAGAATGCTAGATCCTACTCTGATGCCAGTTGTGGTTCTCTAGCAGAAGCAAAACAGATTTCACAGGACTGATTCAACCACATATAACAAAAGCATTCTAAACCACATAACACATTTCAACTACATAACTATATAGCATGAAAAATACAACACATTCAAGTTGCACATCGATAAAAGATTGTTCTCTTCCACATCTAGACACAAAAATATCATATAGAACCACATGACGTGAAGTTCCACATACAGACATTTGTTCCACATCCATAGGAGTTCAAGACTGATAGGAGTTATCAACTACATACAAGTTCAAGATACATCGAAGGAGCAGATTGTTCTATTCCTATTGCTTCTTGAACTCCTCAAGCTCCCTTTAGGTCTTCGCCAGCTCTTTCTCAGTAGCTTCACACTTCTTTAGATCATCTACTTCTTGATGGAGAATAGCTACACCATATTTTTCAGCTGTAAGCTCTTCACGAAGTGATTGATCACTCAATGTCCTAGGATTTGTGGAGCTGATCCATAAACCAGCATTCTTCAAAAAAGTGTTGTTTGAACTATTTTGGGAGAGGACATTGAAAACAATGTCAGCTCTAGGCATTGATGCCTGCCCAGCAACAATAGGTGTTGTCTGCATGGTTTCCAAAGTAGTATGGAACATTCAAGGATTTAATAATAGCTTACTAGTATAGTGGAAAAGATTGAAAATGAGCATTGAAGTGACTTACAACTACTTTTCTTGCCACATCACTAGTACCCTTTTTGTTGCTGGTATGGCAGACCTTGAAGGCTTGAAGTTTTATCCTAAATCATAGTGTGGTCCAAAGGAGATCAACTCTCTCCCCACAACCAATATATGGGACTATTGCAACAATCTCCACATCATACATTGGTGTCTTTTTAGCCTTACCGCACTGCATAGTCTACTAGCCCTTACCACCTTAGTGCACTCTCAGACCGACCACACGGTCTCGCTAGACGGATGCTGGAGATTGTTGATTAGGCTCTGATACCATTTGTTGGCCCACTCCAAGAGAAATTGATCCAGCCTTCAACCAACATTGGAAGGAGCCTTATCTACACCTCAAAAGTTAGCCCTAAAGGTGAGGGACTACCCACTATTTAGTTAGATCAATTCTTCCCCATAATCAATGTGGGACTATTCCAATAGTATGTATTTTTAATTAGGGTATGTTTCTTTGGGCCAAAATAAGAGGTATATTATTAATCAGGTAAACCCACAGACGTCCATGGGCGAAAAACTAAATCCGCATCCAAACTAACCATATTTGGAACTTGAACTCGTAAATTCTTTGTTGGCATAAAATTGAGCACAAACCTATGTCCATTGGATTAGTGTAGGACCGAAAAGGAGACCAGAGGAGGGGTGAATGGGCGCAAATTAAATCGTAGTAGAAAATACAACTACCCCAAGAAAATACAACTACCCCCAAAACTTCTAACAACGAGAATATCAGCCTTGCAAGTGACTCAAGAAAGCTCAGCACAATATTGTGCGATAAAGATCACACCAGGCAAGCTGATATCTCAAAACCTCCTCAAAAGCACTCTTCAAGAATA
>KE370811.1:18719-45447 GCA_000418225.1 Zizania latifolia
GGCGTCCCCGCGTCTAAGCCGGCGGCGGTCGAGGCGGTCTCGCGAGGGCAGCAGCAGCTTCAAGGGGCTCTCGTCGGCCGTGGGGTCCTTGTCCAAGATTGGCCGCGGCTCCAGCAGATTGGCCGACGGCGGCGAGCTCGTGGACAAGCCTGAGAACGACCTCTCCGTCTCTGTCTCTGTGTGAACAAGTCAAACTCATCGACCTTGAACTCCTTCCGTCCTCTAGCACTCTAGCACAGCAGAGCATATGGGTGAAGCGCCGCCATTTTTTGACGGCGAGTCTCATAAACAGATCCAATCCTCATCATCTCATCATCTTACAAGGTTTGTTGATTGCCACTCCTACATGCGTACCATTCTAATACCGAAGAAACTCTATCATATTCATATACCTATAGGCAGACATGAATTACTGGATATTTCGATTTAAATTGAATTTGTAGTATTTTCCCTTGTTTTTAGCTTTACATGGTATATAAATATACTACTATTCATTGTACCATTATCAAACAATTACTCCATATACAAATGATTTGGTAACTTGGATTTCCATCCTGTTGCCACTCTTGGATGTGTGTAGCCTAAACTTACATACTCAATAGCATAACAACGCAAGCGGGTCGTGTTATATAGATTCATAGTTAGATGTCATTAGTGGGATGCCACTCTTTCAATACGGAGAGATTTGATCATATACTCGTACTTTAGATGAAAATTGAGATTTCATCGTACACATCTCACTAATATGTGAAATCATCTCAGATCAATGACATGTGGGCCAGAAGGGTAAATCCTCAATATCCATCTAAATAGAGGATATATGATCAATTTTTTCTTTAATACTGACTAGTTTAGTTAGAGCATTTTAAAAGATGTATAAAAATACTTTCAATATCATTATACATAAAACTTTGTAATAAAAAATTACTCTAGAAATTTTTCATTTCTCTTTAACAGACTCTCACTACTATATTTCCTATATCCTAGTTTTGTATCGCTAATGGGTGGATTCTATCTACCATATCTCTTACCAGTCTATTTTTTATCTCGCTCGTATCACCGATCAGTGAAGTTAAGACGGATAGAGAATGAGAACCGTTCTCTAAAGGTAAAGGTAGATATAACTGAGGTGAGTTTTGTGAATCTCTGGATTTAGGAACTAGATAGGATTAAACCATTTAGATATAAAATCTCTAAAAATAGAGAGGTAGTACTACATTGAACATCACAGCGTTTCAAACGGTGACCAATAACAATTAGATTCAAATTCGTGTGTGCCTTTTTGTTGCTTGCTTGTTAATCGTTATACTCTAGTATGTATGAAAAGGTTAATTTTTTCGAAAGGATCAACAGATATTTAGAGAGATAGGCGGTGATGTAAACATTTTTTTCATAATGGAAAACACAAAAGTTTGGTGCCTGAATGTGAAAAAAGTGGAGGGAAAACTGAAAAGGCTTTCGTTGCTGAAAGAGAAGGGTCCATCCGGAATGAATCATGACCGCCCGTTGCAGTCAGATCCAACGGCAAAGACCTCATGTCACGCGGATCACGGTCTCGTCTGGGATCCCCGCGCTCTCTATAAAGTAGCAGCAGAGGCGAAAATTCAAATGCAAGCCAGCCAATTCATTCGAGACAATCGAATCGAGAGAGTCCGCCAAATCCACATTTGAGTCGCGGAGATGGACGGCGCCGGCGCCAAGGTGAAGAAGGGGGCGGCCGGAAGGAAGGCTGGTGGCCCCAGGAAGAAGACCGTCACGCGCTCCGTCAAGGCCGGCCTCCAGTTTCCCGTCGGTCGCATCGGCCGGTACCTCAAGAAGGGCCGCTACGCGCAGCGCGTCGGATCTGGCGCTCCCGTCTACCTCGCCGCCGTCCTCGAGTACCTCGCCGCTGAGGTTTCTTGTTTGCTTTCTATGACTATTTGTTCGTTGCGTCGATTGGAGATGACCGCGAGCGACTAACTCGTCAACGGCTGGCTGGTCGTCTTGTCTCAGGTTCTAGAGCTGGCTGGCAACGCGGCGCGCGACAACAAGAAGACCCGCATCATCCCGCGCCACGTGCTGCTCGCCATCCGCAACGACGAAGAACTCGGGAGGCTGCTGTCCGGCGTTACCATCGCCCACGGCGGCGTGCTGCCCAACATCAACCCGGTGCTCCTCCCCAAGAGGACCGCCGAGAAGAGCGGCTCTGGAGACAAGGAGGCCAAGTCGCCCAAGAAGAAGGCCGCCAAGTCGCCCAAGAAGGGCGCGGCCGAGGAGTAGTTGCCTCGCGTAGCTTATTAATTAGCTCATGGCTGCTTGCTGGATCTTTTGCTTCTTTGTATGTACTGCTAGCTATCTATCTTTTTGGTAGCGGATCTGAGACTGAGTATGTAGGAGCTCTGCCTTGATTGCCAATGGAAGCAGGCAGCTGCTTTTGCCATCATCATTCGCAGCTACTTTTGTGAGCCCTCTTCGAGATCCTTGTTTGATCCATTTACAAGCTGATCCGATTCTGTTCGCATTGAACAACTACCATGCAATTTTACCACCGTCTTTCAATTCCTAAAATATTGAGCTTTCCCGGGGTGCGGATCGTAAAAAATGCGATGGTCCCGAATGGAATCTGGTGTGAGGCGGCGGCGGAAGCTCCTCTCGTCTCTAGGGTTTAAAGGCGATGGTGCATTGGAGAGGGAAGATTCAGTTCGGGAAGGTGCTCCATGATCCATCCAAGTACATGTGCTTCTTCCTCCTGCTCCAAACTCTTCGTTGGCGGTATTCTGCCTCCCTGTTCAGTTTCTTCCGCTCTTCATCTGCAATGTCCTGAATCCAATTCTTGTAATGCAGTTTTCATGCAATCACCGCTCTGCTGCTTTATCTATCGAATTTCAGGTCTCTCTTATGAGACACATGAGACTGCTCTCATGGATGCATTCTCTCAACATGAGATGCTATTAGGTGCCCGAATCTGTGTTTTTGTGTGAATTGATATGATAGTGTCCTCTCCCTGATTAATGTGTATTACAGTGGAAGGTAATATGCCACCTAGTGACGGGGAAATCCAAAGGGTATGGTTTTCTCAAGTTTGCTTCAGAAAAGGAAGCAGCTGCACCATTGCACAAGATGAACGGTGAGGTAGGCTTGCTTTGTTGCGTTAATAGACACCACAAGTCAACATCTTTCGGTCCTTTTGCTACTGCAATTGCTTGAGGTAATTGACGGAAGGAGCATAAGGGTGATCTGGTTCCAGTACTTGTTTAGATGAGTAAGCAGTTTGTCTGGGGAGCTTTGTCAACTACAGCTCTTATAGAATCTAGAATCTAAAGCTGCTAAATAGTCGTAGAATCTAAAAATAAACTAAAATCCAAATTGTGTTTCGGATAAATGAGGGGCTGAACTATGCCTGCATTTGCAGATTGACATGCCTCTGCACGACTACTAATACACATATCTACAGATGATGTTAGTTTCAATCTTGTCCTATCTTTCCAATAGGTAAGTCCCGTGATATCTCACCTAAACATCACCCGACTGACTTTGGATAACTGAAAATATGACAGCACATCTATCTTTTCCCACATCGACACGGAAACATAACAGCGGGCTTTGTCTCCTTTAGCTCAACATGGACCCTGGTTGGGGAATAATTCCATGTTCCGGTTTGAAAAATTGAATATGATTGCCCTAGTTAGCCATCAAATACAATTGCCCAAGTTCGACAAACTGATATTTCTATGTGCTACAGATGCTATCTTATTATGGGCATATCTATCGACATGGTAGCTGTATTTCTTCAAGCACACTTGATTCATCCAAACTTTGCTCAATCAGTTGTTCATATCACATATAGGAGCTGGAAAAAGAATGCCTTCTTTGATGAGCTGTAGCTCACTACTGGTACAAACTATCTATGTAGTAGCTCATAAGCAGCAATGGCAGGCAGGAAATCATTGGCAGACCTCCTTATTCTCATTCTTCTTGCCTGTTTTACCTCATTAAAGAAAACATTTAACTCAATTAAGATAGGAGCACTCAAATACACATGCAAACTGGTCAAGATGTAGTAACTGACAACCTGTGCAACTGCAAGAGATACAATTACTATGCATCCATTTAAAAACACAAACTATATGCTCTTTTCCTTTCAAACATGAAAAACTACAAAAACTAGTCATACTTTGGTACTAAATGAATCAATTAAAAGCTCGCCGAGACTGCGTTAGTAGAGTTCCACGAATAATTTGTTCTCTATGAATGCTAGCACCTAGCAAATAGAACAAACACATTGAAGAGGAAGAAAAAGGATACAGTCCTCAAAGAAACACTTGACTTCAGCTAAGCGATGAGGTGGGAAATCCTTGATATCATTGTAGTGCCTGTACTCAGGATCATCACACAGACTGCAATAATATTATCATCTGCCTCTCCCTGGTTAGAACCTTGCAGCTTTAGAAATCATTTCATTCATTTTGAAGAAAGCGCAAGAGCACACATGAGCGGGGACTAAACCTGATCAAATATGGGCATGACACCAATGGCCTTTGCCTGGAGGCTGGAGGAAGCAACCTGGGACTGGCTCCTGTACGTGTGCAGAAAACATTACTTCAAAACCACCAGATACGTGGGATATGAAATCAATTAATTTTAATGGATGTGAAAATGATTGATAGTGGATTACTTCTGGTGGAGATGAACTTGATTATGCAACAAATTTCAGTGAAGGGACCATCCTCTTTTTATAAATGGACTATAAACAGACCAAAAACTTGTATTCTGACTTAGATACATGCGGAGGAAATACCTGCATTATGACCAAAACACATCCTATGGATCACTATTGTCGCACAGCGTGCGAGGAATGAATCCGTAGCTGTGAGGATAGACAACAGATGAATAGAGAAGTCGGTCTACCTGCACATGTTACATGGTACAGAGAGGGAAGCCGTAGGACTATAAAAATATGAAAGATGTAGGAAACATATGCTCTAGCTGTGTCTTTACTTTGATGAGCCCAGTTTTCTTATCAAATTCATACTTGACCTTGCTGTTTCTCAGGATTTCAATGACCTGAAAACAAAAAACAACTCACTATTATTTGTCTAGTGTGTCTTTGTGAGGCAGCAGTGGATTGAGGCTGAAAACAAAAATAGTAGGCACTCCGTATGGATTGTATTGTGTAGTTAACCACAATATTTATGAAAATAAAATGCAATCACAGAAAAGAAATGTCTTATGCAGTTGAATATGATTGGTGCCCCATGCCCTGCAAGTAAAGGAAAGGAAAAACGATGAATCTATCTCAAATTATTAATAGGAGTAAGTGTGAATAATTGTATTACCTATCTCAAGGTGATGCCAGGGGTCGGCTGCAACAGACTTCCTGGACATGGATGGGCAGGATGGCAGTATCCTCTCATTCAGAGCTGGTGCCTTGCAGTTGTGGGTCAAGCTCACCGTGCCCACTGCGACTTGCAGTTCCAGTGGGGTTGCCATGGAGGAATGTATCACTTAATTTGCTGGTGATCTGAGATCTGAGATAATTGGATGGGTTGAGGTAGATGTAGCTATCTTTGGCGACGAGAGAGATTCAAGTGAGACATCCAAGAGGAGAAGCAGTAGATGATGACGGGGAGACAGGTGGAGATGTTACTTTTATAGGGAGTGATGAAAGAGAAAATTAGTAACGCTTCATACTCGGCCATTCATTGCCACGTCTTGTATCGAGATGATCATCTTGCATTGTCATCGACCTCCATGAATGGATGAATTCATTCATTCATTCATTGTTGGCTGACTTCACTTGATTTGAAGCACGTAGGAGGTAGGATGGCCTAGAATCAGGTCCGGTTCTGTCTAAGCTGCTATGCACCTCACCTCACATTGGTGCGCCAAGTCTACCTGATGAAGAAGGGAAGACCCAGTAATTATATAGTGGATGGATTTCTTGTCCATTCCATCATCTAATCTAACTAATAGCTAGAGCTATACAGCTGCAATTGGACCATGAGCTGTTCCTGAGCATTATGGAGCTCTTTCGGTAAGTGTCAACGCCAACAGGACCGGACATTAATAAAAATCTTGCCTTGCGACTCTGGTTTCGGGTTGGTCTTAATAGCTAGGAGTATTAGTGGGTTTCCCATTCTCAGTTTACCAACCACTCCTTCCTACGTATGCGTGTGCAAGGAGTAGGGTAGTTAAGGTACTAGAAGCTTGTTGCCCTGCCCTCCTGCTTACTCAAAACTCAAAAGACATGGAAGCAAGCACTGCACCTACTGTAGAGGTCTCTGCCTGTTTGGCAACAACCAACAGTACATTGGTCAGCTTGGATGACGGTTTTTTTGGCCGCAGATTATAAGCAAGAAACACGCAAACTAGGAACGGAAAATAATTTAAGGATATGACTCTTATACTTCCAAAAGACTATGACTGGAAAATAAGAAACAACCGAAAAGAAAACTCGTAAATTAATTATAAAATTAAGTTGTAGCTGCAAGCAAGCACAGTAAGAGAAGGCAACAAATTTATAATGAGTTGGTAGAAAAAGGAGTCATTTGCAGTTTGAAGGCTCCTGAAACCAAAGTGAGAAAGAAGAAGAACGGGAAGGGGATCTACAATATCAAGAGGGGGAAGAGGAAATACTGAAACTGAAACCAGAAATCAAATGTCATCTGTTGATGTAGCCTAGGAGGAGTCTGAGCCTGAGTCGTTGTCGTCGTCGGTGTTGCCGAACTTGTGCTTGAAGGCGTCCTGGCGCTGCATCCACATCATGTGCCCCTGCCATTGGTTCGGTTCCTCCCATGGGTTCAATCCAACTAGTCGTAGTAGAGCAGGAGAGAGAGAGAGAAGGGGAGAGCTGACCTGCAGCGCGGCTGCCCAGGCGACGAGGAAGGAGGCGACCCAGAACCTCTTCTCCTTGAGCAGCTTCGGCATGCCCTCCGCCGCAGCAAACCTTCCCTTCGGAGTCGATGCCATTCCTCTCAACAAACTCGACTGTCGTACAAGGGAAACAACAAACATGGCCGGCCGGCCCATCAACAATCTTGTACACTTCTACCTAACTCAACCGGAATTATTCACAAAAATTTTATTAGGCACCGAATCGACCGAAAATAGAGCAATAAGCTCTAGGAATGTCCATGGTATCCGATACTCATTTACCCATAGATAATTACTCTATTAAAGTATGTATATAAAAAAAATTAATACCTATAAATATAGAAATGAAAAAAATAATACCCGTCGAGTAAATTGGTATGGACATGAAAAAGTAGTATCCATATTCATTTATATGTATACCCAAAAATTTTAGTTGAACCAAAATACCAAAATCCCAAAACTAACCAGTCCAACACAAGCCTTAATACCCTCATTTCTTCTCCCCTCTCCACCATTTTCCTCATGGCTCCTGCCGCTTGCGCGCCTCCTCCTCCTTTAGTCCTGCACTTCTGCACTCATCGCCTCAAGCTCTTGCAGGTGTCGCCATCGACCTCTCAAGCTCCAAGGCACAAGCCGCCGTCGGCCCCTCGTGCTCTAAGGCACGCCACCGCTGTCTCCTCACGCTCCAAGGCGTGCCACCGCTAGCCCCTCCCTCTCTAGTAGCATCGCCACTGGCCCTTCCCTCTCCAGTCGCGCCGCCGCCGATCCCTCCCAGTCATGCCATCGCATCCAGTCAGGTATGGAGTTGGGTATGGGTACCCATTAGGTATCATGTACCCTTGCGGGTACGGGTACGAGGAAATTTCTATACCTGCTCACGGGTATAGGTACGGGCACGAGTATGAATTCTTTTAATCGGATACGGATATGGGCAAATAGTACCCACGAGTAATTTACCCGTTGCCATCTCTAATAGGCCCAATGCCTAGCGCCAGGGAGGGAGGCACTTGCGAGGGATTTTTTTTTCATTTTTGGGTGGAGTTTGGTCGGTTACTACTACCATATATACGCAACATGCAGAATTGGAAGCTGCCGATGCATTAGATATATTAAGCGAAGAACTACATCTGACGCTGCTCTTAGTCGTCCGGTTTTCTACGCTAAATCCTGACCGTTCGATTAAACTTACAACCACCAACGCTGAAACATTACGTATAATTGTGTGAAACATTAATAAGAACTGATTAAAATATTATACGTGAACACTTGAAACAAATTATGTTTCTAACTGAAACATGAGTTACATATATTTTAGAAAATACTACTAATATATAAAGTAAAACATTATTTAATAAACAAAATACAACAACTATTTAACTATTTGAAGCATAATTGGAACTGTCCTTAGCTTGCAAACCTAGCTATATTTAATTAATTTAAAAGAGAAAAATATGGTATTTACACGTGCGTGGGACAACTCATGCAGCATGCACGCTTGGCTAGCGGGTATGAATTCTTCCCCATACCCATATACGCAATGTTGTATGGTGCAAAATGTTTGGACTAAAAAAATGACGTGTTCAATAGTTGAGTTTTGCAGAAATGTGTATGTTGTGTTAGATTTATGGGCACACAAGAATAGATCTAGTCCGAAACAACGATATAAGTGATAGGCTAGGGGTAGCACTAATTGAAGAAAAGCTTGTCTAACACCGGTTAATATGGTTTAGACATGTTCAACGGAGAATCCCAGAGGAACCGATGCACAGTAAAATCCTAAGACATGATAATAGTGTGAGGAGAGGCAGTGGAAGGCTAAAATTGACTTGGAAGAAGACAATAAAAATAGATTTAAAATGATGAAATATTTCTAAAGATTTGGTCTTAAATAAGAGTGCATGAAGAGAGGCTATTCATGTACCTGAACCTTGATTAATGGCTCCTGTTGGGTTTTAACTTTAGCCTACCCCAATTTACTTAGGATTAAAAGGCTTTGTTATTGTTGTACCCATACCCGAAGCAGAAAATAAACAAATAAGCAACAAATACCTTACTCTATGGTGACAGGAGGCAAGACGTGGCGAAAAGTGCAAGTGGGTGACGAGGTTAGTGGCGGCATGACAGGAGGAGCGCGAGGACAGTGTCATTGTAGCGTAAACTTATCAATTCCGTTCTGGTACCGGTCGATATGTACCATTCTATCACTTAAACCGGTACATATTAAGTGGCGTACTATTTTAGCTTCAATACCGGTCATTTTGGTCAATACCGATCCCATATCAGCCAATACAGGTCATTTCAGTCAAAATTATATTTTGAATTTTTTTGAGATACGTGTTACATATTACTTATATTAAGTTATATATTATATTGTATTCAAGCTATATATTATATTTAAGTTATCAACGTATTTAAATATATCATAGTTAATCATATTGATATATATTTTAAATATATTTATATTATTTTATTAGATCTCGAAACGGTACATCGATATCGATCGGTACCAAAATATTCTAAAAGCCAAACTGGAATGGTCGCCAAAATGGAATTAACAAGTTTGCTGTAGCGGACCAACGGTGCCACGGTGGAATGTAAGAGGAGGTAGGGCAAGGACACCGTGATGGGAGGTGGGACGGGGAGTCGGGGACACCACAGTGGGAGGCAGGAGGAGGCTAGAGGGGGCTACCAACGTTTGGCGATGCGGTAGGAGGCAGGACTGCACCATCAGTGTAGTGTGGCTAGAGACAGAAGGTGGGATAGGATCACGGGGCTATCGATGTCACGTGGTTGGAGGTAGGACATTCGATTGGGTTGGCGACATCGCAATGAGAGGCGACTGGCGGGATAGAGCCATTGACATTAGAGAGGGACTACGGAAGTACATGATAGGGAATAGAGAGCTAGAGAGGAATTTAGGGATTATGGTTTTGATGTTTATTGGGCTATTGGGCTAGTGTTAGACTTTTTATATTTTGGCCCATTAAAATATATATGGTTATGTGGGTAAAGGAGTATAGATACTACTTTTCTATACTTGTACCCGTTCACTCAATAAGTTTGACTTTTTATTTAGAGATTATTTCTGATATGCCACTGAAAATTCATCCAGTTTCATATTTGCCACTGGCATGTGGGTTCTGAGACCACATGTCAGTGAGACAACCAGTGGCAAATATGAAACTTTCTCTTTTATTTATATACCCACCACTTACACCGATTTTTATCCATACTTGTTCTCTAATGAAGTAATTATCCACAAATAAATAGGTATTGAGTAGGCATTGATATCTCTAGCGGTGGCATGGGTGCATATGGGCTTATTCATGTACTCAATTCTGGATTGAATAAATCAGGTTCAATATTACTCCATTAGAGCAACCACAATGTTGCCCAAAAGCAGTCCATATGGAATAAGCAATTCTATAACCAGCCTAAAATCATTATGCAACTGGTCTATATACCTATCAATAGCTTCGGCTACTCATATGCTTAAAAATCACCCATAGGGAATAAAAAATAATACTCTCCCTTTCTCACTCATTCTTTCTCTCTCTCATTGTTGGTGCTTATACTGTAAAGGGACCTACTTAAATTTTCTTTATTGATAGATTATGAAATTTGTAATTGTTACAAACTACGGTACTTCTTTCCTGCCCTTGTACTCTTTATACTCTGTTGGGAGGCGATGGATGGAACTTACAGCATTTGCCCATCAATCAATCAATAATCCAATCAATCGTGATGTAGAAATTTACATAAAATAAGTTATCCATTAGTGCTAAATATGTATAAATATTTTGACTTATATATATGTAATAAGATGTATAAAAAGACAATAATATCATTTTTAAAGTGAGAGAGTGTAGGTTTAAGAATAGCTAGATAAAACAATAAGTAATAAAGTTCAATAATAGTATAAATATTTTAAAAATAAAAGCAACTGGTTACTCCTCAGCTAACCACTCAATAACAGTAATCGGAAATCACAAAGAGATGGCGATCGCATACGTACCTTGTCTACTCGAATGAATCATGTCCGCTACACATCAATACCCCTACTATACTAGCTCGCTTTTGGCAGGACATGGGAAAAGGAGAGAAAAGGAGGCGAATACGCGATCCATGGAGCCATGGAGGGATAGCTGATGCTTCTCGAATCGAGCCGACTCCTCAGGAAGAGCCTATTATGCGTCTCTCTTTCTTAGGGATGATGGCAACCGATCACAACCTTGATCCTTGGTACAGAAAAACTCTAGTAAAGACTGCAAACAAATGGTCCTTTTTGGCAAACAAAAGCTTTGTTTCATGCAAGGGTTGAAAAAAGAATGCCATGTTCCAAAAGAGCCAAAGTTCATACAGTGAATAATATGGAAATTAGCTTCCAAAATAACGGATTAGAAAGCTTTACAGAGCGAGCATACATGGAAATTAACGAAATGACACCAACCACGACAAACGGATACGGGGGAAGAACTAACTAAAGTTGGCTCGGAAATCACAAACAAAAGCATAACTTCTGTGGCAATGTTATACAAACCTAATCCCTCATATATCTCCCCAACAATGATGGTACTGCCTGTGCCGGTATAAGCATATAAATGAATCATGAAAATTGTCAGTAAATAAATATAACAAACGTACATGAATTTACATACAAGACAACATATCACCAGGAAAGGGTGCTTTCTCCGTACACGAAAATTTCGTTTTCCAAATCCCTGATCCATTGGCATACTCTATTGCATATCTTGATTGCTTGCATCTGCAAATTAATATTTTCAAGATTACTATACACCGTGAGTGATGCATTGATCCATTCTCCTGGGATGTACAACCAAAACACAAGTCAACATAAATAAATTGATTCTGACAGATACACACCTTGTCAGCCAGAGGATTAAAGGCTGCGTACAACTCAAAATCCTGGGTTATCCAGCAAAACAAAACTGCAACACAAGGTTAAAAACTTAACGAACTGTTTTTTCTATAGAGTACAGAGCAAACATCATTACTCAGAAATCTGAGTAAACTCGAAACACCTTGACAGCAATGTAAACCTGGGAACACAAATGTCACACAACTGCCATTGAAATATGCAGCAGCTTATCTGGTGCATCATGCACTTGGCGTTGGCGTCCCAACAAGCACACATGCACATGATGCATCATGCTATTATTTATATTAGAGGTCAACTAGTTTGAAAGTATATAATAACAGCACAGTGCACATATGCCCATGTCGCCAAACATCCAAAACCAAGTCTTACAGAAGAGGAAAGCAATTAACTCCCTTATAATTATATGCCCACCAGTTTAACATTTTGTTGGAAAAGTATCACAACTATGTTTTGTTAAATAGTAATACTCACAAGTTGAGATCCCACAATTATACATAAAAGGCTATATGGGTTCGTGGGTCATATGCTTGTGAGGGCAAGAAGCAGTTTTCCAGCCTACAGACTCACAGTGCAACTGGAATCATAACTGATAATTTAGTATTTTTTCCATGTAGAACATTTCAAAAATGGCCACAACCTCTACCTTACAAAACACAACACTGGACAGCAAAAAACACACTAAAAAACTTATAATTCCTAGGTCAAGAAAACCAACAAAAGTACCACAGAACTATGATGGAGCCAGTGCCATCTGTGGACTATAATAAGATCTATCTTTATCTTTCTTCACAGATTGTCTAGTTTTTTCCCCAGTAAACAATTCAATGAATAGATACCTGAATCATACTGGTATCTTATCAGTGGCTATTAGAACCTCCTATGCATTATTTTCTGATAAAATAGATGAGCACCAGAATTGACTAAGAATGGTATGGAACTGTATGGTTGCTATACCGTTGCTACTCACAAATGTCTATCAAGGACTAACCTCTGATAAAAAATCTAACTGAAACAGTCTCATTTGCCAATAATATTTCTTTCAGAACAGGTAACTGAGTTACTGGATAACATACCGTAATCTTCATCTCTTCTGAATTGTGTTTTATGTGGACCAATTGTTTTATCATGCATGGAAGCATACATTTTTTTATAAGCTTTGTACAATCTGCACAGATCAGTTCATTTTTTTCAAAAAAATATTCACCTATATGAAAAACAATTAGTGAACTGTCATCAATATACAGTACCTCTTCTGTTGCTTTGGATTGCTTATGACTAGGGGAAATTCAGATGATACATACTGATCAAGGTATATGCTTTTATATATAAAATGCCAAAGTCCAGCTGGTCCACCAATTGCCATTTCAGAAGATAATAACTGAGAGTTCACATCTTCAGAAAACTGTGGAGGTGGTGATACAGATCGGGATGATGGATCAGCAGGGAGATCTTCAATACGCAGTGCACTCTCACGCAGAGACTTTTGGACTTCATCAAGGACATTTGCCTTCAAGAGAACATTCTGAATGCGGGACCTAGACAATGTTCATGAAAAAACAACTTAATTCCATATAAACTTTGGACGGCAATCACTCCAGCATCTGAAGATATATTTAAGGGAGCTAACCTGGAATCTTTCAGATCATAAAAGGCATTTGCACTCGAAGTAAGCAGAGTCAAGTATGTATTTTCCTGCAATGAAGAAGATTACTTAAGATAGTGCTTTTCTTCCTCAATGCCAGATATATACAACAATATCATCAAACATTGGAATCCTAATCATGCATACATTTCATCCAAATATAGCACTCCCCTATAAATAAGAGAAAAGGAGTTCCAATGTGATACTCAATTTATTTTAAAATCCATTAGGTGTTTAAATATTTTACAAGATCTGATTTCTTATTCCTAGTTTGTCTCTTAACACTGTTTTATTTTGTTCTCGTGTTCCGTATCTCCTCTCTACTGACAGTACCACTGTGCACCACTCGTTTCTGTCAATACTCAATACTCAGTTTTCAACATGAACATCACCAGCACAAGGTTTAGATAAAGAGTTATAGACTATATTTAGTTGAATATATTCAGTGCATAGAATAAATGTCATCATATAATTACTAGAGAAGCTAAAAAGAAAATAGAACATACATAAAAATATCAGGTAAGCTTGGCACGGAAGTTAAAGAAGCTACATGGAGAGCAAGTCATTGCTTTACATTTAGTTGCAGTATCAAGGTTGCATGGGCTATTAACCTAATCAACAGTAAAGGCTCAATAGAAACCAATAAGGGCAAGGGAGAATGGACATGGACCCGATGCCCCAATATGAGGACAGAACAGATTGAGATATCACACCTCAATACATCATATATAAACACTATTGAGTAGTATACTTATAAGTTATTTCAACACACATAAATGAGCAGACACATTCAGGTCCATATATTTGACTCACATCGAAAAAGTGAACATAAGCATATAAGAAAGCCATAGGATTGTATCTTGGTATGCATATGGGTGAGAAGGACTCTGAAGTCCTGCAAAAACAAAACAGATAAAAGTTTGTAAGAACATCTCCAAGTACAGATTTCTCACTTCAGACAGTGTGTCACGATGATTACCTGAAAGATTCAGAGGACAATATGAAATTTGAAAGCAGAAAAATATCATCAGGATGCAAAGTTTCCTTTTGTGCTCCCACAAGACTAATAACCTGAAAACCAACAAAGAATGATATCCCAGAAAAATGAACAAGTAGGGTTGAAGAGAATGATCCAGGAGAGGCTCTATCCTGCCTGACTCAGGATGGGCTGCTAGCAGCACACAACAACCAAGGTAGGGAGAACAAAGAGAAAACATACATATCCTTTTGTAAAGTTATAGGGTACATATAATTGTTGTGTGATACCGTGGCAACACAAATGGAGCATTTTATAAAGAACTTCCCAGAAATTCCACATAGGTAAAGTAAAGACACATCAGGATTGATCAGCCAACAAAAATTATGAGAGATACCATTGTATATATGAATTTCTAAAAGGTGAATGTGGACATCTGATACCTGAAGTGTTCTCAGAACTGTCATAAAAATGTCCACTTACATCCTATATAAGAAGGGTTCAGCACACTAAACTTCAATACTTTGTATAGGTGACATGTGGTACCTAAAGCGTGCTTAGAACTTGTCATAAGAATGTTCACACATCCTATATAAGAAGGATTCAACACACTAAACTTCAATACTTCATATATGCTCAAAAGGCAAATAAACTTAGAGCCCACTAAAAGTTTTTGCTGGCATAAAATGGACAAACCTTGTGCTCACACATCAACAGTGCAAACAAAACTCCTGAATCAGCAACGTCCTGTAAAACTGCACTAGCTGCCTTCCTTGTTGATTGGGCAAGGGGGATGCATGTGTACGCATGAAGAAATGTAGCAGGATTCCTGCAGGTTCAATGAGAATTAGTTTAGCAGGATTAACAATTTAGCAAAATTTTGAGCTTTTCGAACCGGCACAAAAAATGACAATATTTCGATAGGTTTCGGAGAATTTTGAGATTTTAGTTTGAATTTCGTGGATTTTCATTCAACTGCTGGGAGCCAAAATTTTACCCTTAAATGAAATTACAAACACTGCCAACTAGAATCTAACCAAATGCCAAGCAAAGAAAAAACAAAACTGACCAGCTGAATGCATGTATGAGTGACAGGAAAACTGCATCTGTGCCACCTAGCAATGACGCCATATCAAATTTGGGGTTCTTCTCAAAGCATTTGTTGATCGACTTAGTCAAAATCAGCAGCATCTGCAAATTCATGTTTTTTCAGAGAGAGAGAGAGATCCAGATGAGAATTTAGAAAGTATGTATTCACGAGTGAAAGCAAGCAAAATTTCATTGTGTTAGGATGGATGCAGCAGTGGAAGCACCTGACCATACATGAGCTCTAGTTGTCCCCTCAATCCTTCATATGACTCTTGAGTGCAACTTATACAAACCAAATATATTGGGCCCTTGACAAGGAAAACTATCTGAAATATAGAAAATAGTTAGGAGTTAGAAAGATTTGGAAATAAGATTGTCTAGGTTAATTGTACTTGGATGCTTCAATTCTGTCATAAGATTTAGAACAGAGTAACGTTTTTGGACAAACAAGACCGCCTGCCTGCCTCACCTGATGTTTGCCAGCCCTTACAAATTTGATATGGTCACCACTGGAATGAAAACAATGGATCATTACCCAAAAGAAACCAATTTAATAACATAACTGAAAGGGTTAGGATAGTGCAAAAAATCTGTTCATTGCTAACACACAGAATTGCATCAGTGCACACCTGTTTTCAACGAAAGAAATGATTGCTTGCAATGTGGCGGAAAACCCAGCAAGCTTATGCTCATCTCCATACCTGAAAGTTTAATAAGGAGATAAGGATAAAAGGAATGCATAATGTGACGGTTTTGCTTGGGAAAAATGCAAAAGTCATAATCAACTCCTGCGTGAATTTCTCTTGCATAAATGGCTTCACCTAGAATATATTGGCTTGCCAGAATTGCTCAAGATGAAGAAGTGTTTTTTCCGTTTCCGCCATGAAGCAGAAGCATCGTCCTGAAAAATGAAGCAACACATTGAGGGTAGGGATGAGCTGCAGTGCAAACTTGAATGACCAGGTAAATAGCCAGGACAGAGATGGTAAGTAGTTGAAGCCTGGAAGTTGTGCCGACTGGTAGTAAATTTGTGAAGAGTATTGAACACATGAGCAGCACAGGCAAGATCAGACATGTCTGGGTTAGCATGGAGAGAGCATGCTGATTCAGGCAAATCGATCATCAGGATGGGACTGGGGGTCCTAGATCGAAATTGGCAGCGTGTGAGTCTAAAGTAGAGGGCATAGTGAAAAGGGACCTCGTCGAGATGCTTCTTGTCGCGCGCCCAGTCGTCGGGCTGGGGTTGGGGATCGTCCACGCCGGCGCTGGAGGCGAGGCTGCTGCCCCTCTCGCCGGCGTAGCCGCTGCTGCTGGGACTGGGTGGGCCCACGTCGACGTCCTTGTCGTCGTCGAGACCGTCCACCTCATCCTTCCAGGCGGCGGCCGCGCAGCTGCTGCTCCCGCCCCTGGAGGCGGCAGTCAGGTAGCCCTCGTCGTCGTCGTCCTCTTGGATCTCGGCGGGGGCAAAATCCGGGGGAAGGTGAGCGCTGCGGAGGGAGAGGGCAGCGAGCCTCTTCTCGGGGGGTTCCGGCTGGGAGTCGGTGGGGTGAGGGCTAGGGTTGGGATCCATGGCTGGGCAGGGCAGCCTCCTGCGGGCGATGCCTCTTTTTCTACTCAACTCGCTTCTTTTTTCTTCTATCCCCTTTTGTTTTGACCGGTTGTTGCCATGCCAGCTGCCACGTCACTCCTCCTCCTCCTCTTTTTAAACCGGACACTTTGCTCTACATTTTTTTTAAAATATATATATTTAAAAACTGTTTATCAATTTTTCAGCGTTAAATTTACTTAAACAATTATTATAAACCAAGCCATATCCGCTACCAGCGGATTTTGTTTGTAATTTTTCTTCCTGTTCAGACAGTATTATTCATCTAGTATTTCAGAGTTAAAAAATTAGCAACTCTATTATGAGTATCTTTTATACGTTGTACATTACACGCGTGTGAGTGTGACCAAACAGAAACAGCTGCAGCAATTTGTTTACTTGTGTTTGTCGAGGCGATGTAACGGGCTGATGGAAAATAAATTTTGAGAAAATAATTTAGTGTAAAGTAAAGAAACATGAAAGCTAAAATATAAAAGTTTCGTCCGAAAATGAATTTCTCTTGCTCTAAATTGTGTCTCAAAAATTTCTAGCACAAAGGAATTAATTAAGATACAATCAATGTCATTTCATTAAAAAATTTATTGCAATTAAACAAAATGCATTTCAGAAAAAAATGTTTGCATAAAATATATTAAAAATCTATGTAAAAACTAAATCAAATCAGTCGGAGAATTTTTTTTAATAAATTTCTCATGCCTGAAAATCAATTAGGGAATTTTTTGAATTAATAAAATATATTACTGCATGCAGCGCCACATGAATCGCCGCTCGCCCTTACAGCAATGTCGGTTCGAATGAACGGCGTACGATCCATCCAAATACTATACAGTGTGTCTCATTCGAATTCGAATAGTAGTTATACAAAAATTCGAAAATAATAACCATCTATGTCACTCTGAAATGCAAAACCAAATTTGGTTTACCCTTCCAGAAATAAAAACAAATAAATCTGACTGTATATACGACATATATCACAGTTTGTTTGTACTTGGTGCTTGTGAAATGATATATGCTACTGTATGCATTATATTTTCGATGATTTCAAAATATACTACTCGTAATAATATATATTTTTTCTTTTTATCAAAGATAGTACGTGGCGGCCTATGCTCAGCTGCGAATACTTGGGTCGTTATAATTCTTGTGTTAACGTACCACGAGTACGTACGTCGTCGATCGATGGGCTTAATTTCGCGATTACAGTTCCTAGTCCCTACCAGCAAGCAGTCGATCGATCCGAAACAATCTTCAGCATAATCACTACGTACTAAACTAAATATATTTTGCCACAAATTAAAAAGAAAGGTCGATGTACACGTAGTATTTGGAGGAGTAATGCTGTGGCACAATATATATACTCCTTGATTGCAAATTAAACAGCTGACACAACATATAGCTAGCATTATATTTGATTCAAAATAACCAGGGAGCTAGGCCGGAAACAAATTAAGCAAGCTTAAACTGCTAACTAGCTAGTTCCATCGCATCTCGAGCTCATTATTATTGCATGCATACTGATGAATCGAATATCCTAACACGACTTGAATGAATCCAACAAAACAAACTAAGCTGAGCCTGAGCCGGGGTGCTGGAGACGATGATCAAAATTTAATTTTAGTTTGTGGGAGCAAAGAAGATCTCCGAGTCGAGCCTCTTGGAGCGGAAGAGCTTCTCCATCTCCGGCGTGGTGTTGAAGGAGGTCTCCAGCACCGCCGGCGAGATGGCCTTCCACACCGACGTCCTCCCGGCCAAGTGGCTGAAGATGGGGTTGGGTGTGGTGATGATGGAGAACCACTCCATGCCGGTGTCGTCGGCGATCTTGGAGACCACGAAGAATCTGGGGACGATGAAGAGGCAGCCGCCCTCGGCGCGGGTCTCCAGCACGCGCGTCCCGTCAATGCCCACCACCTGGACGCGGCCGCTGCCGCGCACGATGTAGGTCACCTGGTAGGCCGAGTCACAGGAGAAGCCGGGCGAGCACATGGAGTGCCCGTCGATCCTGACGAGGTCGGCGCCGAGCCCCACCTCCTTGACGAGCGGCAGGTTCTGCGTGTTGAGCACCACCACGCGGCCGCCGTTCTTGATGTCGACGTCCAGCGGCGCCTCCAGGCAGTTGAGCACCATCCCCTCCCTGTCCTTGTCGGATGGGTCGGGCATCCTGTGGCCGTCCCTGAGCTTGACGATGCCGGCGCCGGGCTGGGTGGAGACGAGGGTGGCGGCGGCGTCCTGCGGGAGGTCCCAGGCGCGGGCGACAAACTCGGTGGAGAAGCCGGTGAAGATGCCGGTGGAGCCGGTGAGCTGCATGTTGGTGAAGCGGCCCGGGGTGTGGCCCTTGGAGGTGTCCCCGAGGAAGAGGACGACGAGGTCGGGTGATGAGGCGTTGTGCCACCAGGTGACGACGCCGAAGGGGAGCGCGAGCGCGTCGCCCTCCTTGACGGGGATGCGCTTCTCGGCGGTGGCCTCGGGGAGGAGGAGGCCGCAGGTGCCCTTGCCCTGGAGGACGTAGGCGACCTTGGCTGAGTCGGAGTAGGAGGGGAGAGCGAGGCCTCCGGCGACGAGGGAGAGCTTGGCGGCGCCGATGGAGGCGGCGCGGAGCATGGGGAGGTCGGCGGGGGACCAGTCGTAGTAGGCGCCGCCGTCGCTGGAGTAGGCCTTGACGGGGCGCTTGGGGCTCAGATCCCTCGACATGACCTCCGCGCTGCAAGTGCGCTGCACCATTCTTGCTTGATCTCGCTAGCTGCTGCTGCTCACTGGCCACTGCACGATGGATGCTATGATGCATCGGCCTACGTAGGTAGTAGTATTTATAGAGAGATCGATGATTCGTACGTACGAGCATGCAACGGTTTACGATTAGATTTGTTAGGTTGTTAGCTGAATGGACGGATCGAGTGCAAAACGGAGGCCCATGTCGAGTCGGCTCGATCGGCCCACGAACCTAGCTACATATTCCAGTATTTCAGGGCATCAGATTCGCGATTGCCAACCTTTTAATGCCAACCAACCAAACCAAAGCAAGCTTTTGCTAAGACCTTTTCTTCTTCTTCCTCAAAACAATAAAAAACAAGACGATATGATATGCTCAGCGCAGGCACGAAAAGAGGAAAACGAGGTGAAGAAAAGAATGCGGCTAACTTTTTAGAAAGATCGGTATTAAAATCAACGGCAAGTCGAACCCGATGACATCTAGTGTGGATCCCTCATGCCAGGCTACCGAAACCAGCAGATCATAGATGCCCCCCGCAATCATGCATGATCGATGCGTCTACCGACTACTGTAAATTGGCCGGCGACTATCACTACCGGCGAGGAGGGGAAGAGAGATCATGGTTTGGATAATTAATGGACTAAATTACCCCTCCTTAATGATGCGTGCTCCATTAAATACCTTTTAACCAGGACCCTCCGTTTGTTTTAAATGTGTGCAGATTCTCAGTGGAAGAGGATAGAAACACATCTCTAATTCCTCCTTTCAGCATGCACACCCACCCTAAATTGACTTGACTTCAGTGAAGCTTAATTGCTCAGGGCCTTAAACAAACAAAGCATTTCACTTATCTGCAGGTCTCTACGACTCTAGCTATGCATGCACTATACTCCACATCCAAGGAATTGAAGAACATTACTACTACTCTATCATTTTTTCGTCACTGCTACTAGTACTGTATTCTAGCTGCTTGCCGCCTGTGCTTTTTGTTTCTTAATAATTTGTTCCTTCTGGGGTTAGGCTCGAGGTGAAGAAATTCAGGGTGCAATTACTATATAGTATATATTCAGCCGTTTTTAATTTTGACCAACAAGAAGAAACCGTGCATCGTCAACCTGCTCTGCTTCGTTCAGAAGGATACTTTTGCTTGGTCCATTCAAATACTCGTATATGATCAAGTGACAGACACGGACGGGGCAACGGCTGAACCGTAGCGACTAATCGATTGTGCAGAGCGCAGACAACTATCATCGTCGTCGTCGTCAACAATTAAAAAAAGATGATCATCATCAGGGGAAGGATCTGCAAAATTCATAAATCAATGACTAACCAAGCCCAAGTCAGTACGGTAACATTATGTCAACAAAGCAAGTAAATGCCCAATCGAGTTGATGATACATATAAAAGTAAAGTCATTAAATCTACATGTGTTTGAAAGTGAGGGGCCGAAAGCTAGCTAGGTGGCACATATTGATTATTCAGTGCTTAATTTTCTTCATTTCGACGGCGACATACGCAGGCGCCTACATTCTATACTAGCTAATTATATTATTAGATAGATTAGATAGAAGCAGCGAGAAAAGTGAATCAATGATCTCCAATTTCTCCATCCGTTCCTGCAGCCTTGTCTCATCTCTTAAGTACGTCTGTAATTATGATATACATACCCTGATCTGGAATTATTAATTAGATCGACCGATGTTTATATACTGTATTAGGCAATGGATTATTAAATATGGGACTATCTATTTATCAAGTGATTGATTTTTCCTTATTTTATCTATAATTTCTTAACCAGCTAAATCAACATTTAACAACCCACACGCCTCTTCTTTTCCTTGTGGTGAAAGAGAGAATGTATTAAATTAAAATTTAGAATTTGTACTTTAGCTTGAATTCCTTGGTAGAAAAAACAGATGAAGTAGACAAGTATAATAACATATATGTGCTAATATAAAAGTGAATAATAAAGCAAGTCAGAAGTTATATTATAATTTATACTAAAGTTACATTTACCAATTTATATAAACTTAGTTTATTCGATGGCTGACAAGGAATAAAAAAAATGAGTGGAATAGCAAATAGCAAAATTGATTGAATAGTTCCGTGCAAGTGGCAGGCAGGGTTCGGAACATAAAAGCACACACGCACGGCGCAACACGGCAGAAAAGCAGAGCAGAGCAGTCGTCTCCATGGCCTCTCTGATGTTCAAGGACCTGAATAAGCGGCTACTGGGCCTCTCCTGCTCCTCCGCCGCCTCGACCTCCGTCGTCGGCCGCCACTCGCCGCATCTCCAAGACCCAGACCGCAGGCCCAGCAGCAAGCAGAAGAAGAACAGGCGTATGCAGCAGCAACAGCTCGTTAGCCCGGCAAGCTCCTCCAGGTTCCTTCTCAACTCCTCCCGGATCATGCAACCCCTCGATGCCGTTGCCGCTGGCGAGCGCAAGGAGGAGGAGGAGGAGGAGGAGGAGGCGCCTGGGATGAACGGGACGACGAGGTCATGGTCGACAAGAAGAAGAAATAGTAAGGAGCAGGTGGTGGTCCTGCGGGTGTCTCTGCACTGCAAGGGTTGCGCGGGCAAGGTGAAGAAGCACATCTCGAGGATGGAGGGGGTCACCTCCATGGACATCGACATCGCCACCAAGAAGGTGACGGTGGTCGGGGACGTCACGCCGCTGGCCGTGCTCACAACCGTCTCCAAGGTGAAGCCCGCCCAGTTCTGGCCATCACCCTCCAGCTCATCGCTAATTTCTTCGCCCTTACCGCCGCGCGCCTCCGCCTCCTTCTGATTTGCAGCCTGCTTGGAATTATCGCACATCGATCCTTCCATCGCTACCGTTGCTGCTCGCTGCAGCTTCATTACATTATTGCCATGCACCATGTACCTGTAAACACATATATAAATACGCACACACTATCCTATATTCCTATTTAAATTGTACTTCATGTGTCCTCCTACTTCAGTACGCCTCCAGGCTCCAGTACCGATCCGATCGTTGCGTTGCTGCTTAATTTTCATGAACATTTGTCGTGTGTTTACCTGCTCTACTGGCCTTGCAATATAGGAGTACTGACTGGACAAGGAAGATAGCTCAAAGTCCAACTTATCCTGACACTTAGGGGCAGTCTCAAACCATAGTTTCTTAGATGATGTTTTATTTTACTATGTCAGCAAGATACTATCTTTAAAAACCACATTTTCAGTCATGATTTTTTAGTGTGGGTCTACAGTAAATTTTTTATATCTCTTCCTCAATTCTCTCTCCACCTCCCAACCAATCCCTTTTTATTTTTTTGTCTTGGATGTTGTGATAATATGATGTCTTAGTTTAAACAGACATGGTTTTTTCATTTTGTATCATCTCTCTTCATTAATTTGCTTGTCATATCAGATTTTTTACTACGTGGTATCTTATTAACTTCTCAAGATACTATCCTACTTGGAGGGTTGATTGGTTGATTGAGACTACTCTAATTATCTCTAAATTGTTTATGTATTAATTAATTAACGGATTCAAGGCGTACGTGTTTGTTTCTGCTAGCTCGGCGACTGCTAGAATATAAAAGGTGCGCTCATCACTGAGAAAGAAGGTAGATGCATGCATGGTTTGATATTCTTCGCGTGCAGGGCAGGCAGACATGTCTATCCCTTCCACAAATTTAAATTTATCGTAAAACTATATATTTAATTAATAATTCTAACAAAAGATTGATTATTGGATTACAATATTTTTTTTATTTTAAGACTTATTACAAGATTCAAATCTTATTTTTTGTGATAAATTTATTGTTGAATTTATAGAATTGTGATTATTCTGTCAAAATACATGTAGTTTTATGAAATTTAATTAAAAACACAACAATTACATTATTACAGATTACAGAAGAGGACAGATCATTGGAGAGCAACCTGTAAATAAAATAATGTAATTTAGGTTGAACTGATAAGAATATAGTACGCACCATAAGAGGGAAAAATGGCTGGAAGCATGCGGTCGTCGTTGTTTTTGGATTTCCTTTCCTTCCTTATAATAATAATAATAATACTTTTTATATAAATAGAGATGGCTAGACTTGGACTGAAGTAGTTGGATCTAATCCTCCTCCTCTATCTAAAATTTAATTATTTATCACTTTAAGAATATCATCTCTTTAAATATTACCTTTGTTACAATTAACTTTTTAAGCAGCCCAAACTTAGCACAACACCTGCCATATCACCGTCCCACATGACACAGTGAAAGGATTTTACCTTTCTGCCCATGGTTCTATCCCCAAATCATTGCCCGCCTCCAGGCACGCCACCGTCTGCTCCAGGCCTACGTCGCCGCTCGATCCTGGCCCCGTTCGCCCCGCCGCCCGCTCCCACCTGCGTCGCCCGCTCGCTCCCACCAGTGCCGTCCATGTGTCGACCTTAGCGGTCAGGAGCCTTTGCTCTCCTCGCGGGAGACGACGGCCTGGATGCGACAGAGCGTGGCCACGAGGCCCCGCACGTCGTCCCTGACGCCGAGGACGGCGCAGGCCTCTTTCCCGACGAAGTCCTCCAGCGACGCCTTGCATCGCTTGACGAAGGAGTCCAGCACCATGGCCATGGTGGATTGGTGGGCAGCCCTTCGAGAACAAAAGGATGTACATTTAATCAAATTTCGATAAAACAATCAGACAGGCAGTGGCAAATTTTGGTTTTTCGATATTGGTTTCTCCTGGTAGATATTGTCTGAAAAGGTGAATAAACATTAAAATTCCTTGCTTTTACTGGATTCATTTCATTTTTTTGATTTTGGAAAAAACCGATCTCCTTCCCTTCTTCCGAGGATCAAATCGGTGCAGTAAATCAACACTAGAGCATTCACTGAATCCCACCAAAACTATCGATTGATTTACAGGTGATTTTGGGAAAAAAACAAAGGACTCGTCCGATCAAACGAACACAGCTGAAAAAAACAGAGAAGAGAAAATCTCATGGACTGCTTGATCGATTGATTACCTGTCGTTGCAGAGAAGAGAAAATCTAGCCCGCCAGACTCGCTCCCAGGCACGCTGCCCGCCAGCCAGATCCAGGCGTGCGCGGCCGCCCGCCGCAGCTCCGGGATCTCACTGCCGTACGCACGCTGGGCAGAAAGGTAAAATCGGGTCACTGTGCGATGCGGGATGGTGACATGTCATGTGATTTGTTAGGTTTAGGTTGATAAAAAATTAATTACAACGAAAAAAATAGTATTTAAAAAGGTGCTATTCGGCAAAAATTAAATTTCTCCTATCACGGCATCTATGGGACTATGGCCATGGGGATTTTTCTCCTCTGCCCATGGGGATGGGGTTTTCCTCCTCTTCATTCTCGTTAACTCGGCCTCGTAGCTATCCTCCCCTCCTCCTGGCTGCTGCTCAACTCGCCACTCCAGATGCGATTCCGCCTTGGCAATGGCGCTCCTCCTCCCGGCCGCCGCACCGCCAGCTCCAAGGTAAACACACACATACTCACTCACTCCGCCTAGCTTAGGGTACCTTCAATTGAGCCTCTAGCTAATAGTAGAAGATTGATTATTTGTTCATGCAACTTGAAGGACGCCGATTGCGCTGCCTTCCTGCCTTGGCTGCGCAGCAAGGCAGGAACCCCCATTTCCTCCCTATTATCTCTTGGAACCTCTGCCTTGGGAAGGTCTACTCTACTGCAATTTGATCTCTATCTAGTATTATTATTGTTCTCTCACTACTTAACGACTATCTATGCCTTACCCTTCAGGTCATTATTTGCATCGGGGACCATACAAGTCGGGCAATGTATTATGCAAGTGCCTTATCGTGCTGTATGTTCCTACACGATCGATTCCACCTTCAAACCCACATATATAATTATATACCTTCTAGTTCTAGCCTGGAGGGCAACTTCCTCTTCTACTATTGCAGCAGCTTACCCAAGATAAACTTCCTCAGCAACTGCGCCTCTTTCTTGCTCATCTTGTTGGAGATACAGCCAAGCTTGCTGTGCTCCTCATCATGGAGCAACACCTGGGACCTGTACCTTTTCTCTTCCTCACATATCATTCCGAACAAAGTGGAAAGGAAATTATGGGACACCTTATTGCTATTTCCTCTGTAGGAATCAGGTTGGGCGCCATATATCAAATCTCTTCCGAGTAAGGATCAGATGCATAATATGGTATGCCTAATGTTATGCTGCAACCAGCCGGCCACAAACTTTACTTTTGTACAGTGAACTGCTGGCATAAATGTTCTGTTTTGATTCTATTTGTCATAAATTTGGAGGGAGAAAATATAAATTGTACTTTACGATCTGTCTTATCAACATGCCTGCTTGCTACTTTGCTGAGACTTTTACTCCACATCTCCTTTCTATGCTGTTGACCCTTTCTAGACGATTGGTGTGGCTAATTGATAGGCTTGAGCTCTTAGGCTTATTTTGTTATGCAATTTTATAGTTATGATACATCAAAAGGGTGTATGTATGCATTTACATAGATAAGATAGGGTAATGGAAATGTAGATCCTACTACAGTATACATCTATATGCATTATAACGCTTTGTTTTTGTATCTCTTTCTAATCAACACATGAGCCAACACTTTAATTGAATTCCTCAAAGGGAAAGTTAAACATCTCTTTTTGGCAAAATACAGTTTCCATTACAAATTATTGCTTTGTTTCTGTACTAGCAATTCCGGTGTGATATATGGATGCATGCAGTGCACACAACAAACTTACTTATAGCTATTAGCCTTGTTTTAGCTTGTATTTTTTTGGAGTCATTGATCATCTGCATATCCTGTTTTAAATGCAATCTGGGAAAATACTTGATGCAGAAAATCTGTATTTTGCTCAGATGTTCTGGGGTCCAAATGAGCTTCATGCTATCCAATATAGCTCAATTTATGATGAGACCATCAAACAGAAGGAACAAGCTAAGAAGGATTTTGCAGCACTGAAGCCAGTCTGTA
>KE370811.1:85891-123043 GCA_000418225.1 Zizania latifolia
CCGACGGTGGTGGTGGTGGAGGCGGTGGTGGTGGTGTTGATTCGGAAGATGACGGCGCCGCAGCGCCGCCAGTCACTAGCGCCACCTCAGATGTCTTCGAGTCGGCACCAGCCTCTCCAGGGAAAGACGACGGCACCTTAGGGGTCGCCTTCTTTGCCGTCACCGTCTTCATCGTTGTCTTTTTTGCCTTCTTCGTCGGGGGAGGACAAACCTCTTTACCCTTCCTCTTCTCCCCGGTCGGCCCCGCGTGCGGGTCGATATCCTTCTGCCCGATCGTCCGGGGCTGCTCGGGCAGCGGCGGCAGAGAGCAATATGCCTCTCGGCCCTGCACATTTCAACACTCAGCACCCGACAGGTGATGTTATTAAAATCATCAATAACAAAAAGATCATTCTTATCGGCGGTCGGGGGCGGCTGAGCTTGAAGGCTTTGGGGTCGGCGTCAGGGTTGAGTCCAAGCCGACCGGCGAAGATTAGCTTCACCCTCTTCTTCACCTCGTCCGAGGCCAAGTACTCGGCTGTCTCCCTAGTCGGGTCCTCCCTACCCGAATACTCGTATGCTGGGTGGGTCCTCAGCTTCAGTGGCTAGATCCAGCGGGACACGAAGCTAAGCGCCACGTGGACATCCAATAAGCCCTCTACTCGGAGCCTCTTGATCATCTCGACCAGCTTGTCCACCTGGCCCTGCTCCTCCCGCTGACAGCGGTCGAACTAGGTAAGCGCCGGCATTGGCACTCGGTCGATCTCCAGTGAAAGGGCAGGCTCGTGGTTAGCGACGTAGAACCACCCCGAGTGCCATCCCTTGTTGGAGGTCGGGAGCGATACCGGGATGTACTCGGCTGCCTTTCCATCCCTCAGCTGCAATCCGCAGCCGCCGACCACCTTCTTCTTGGTGTTTGGCCTCAGACAAAAGTAATGGCGGAAAAGATTGAAATGTGGATCAATGCCAAGATAGGCTTCGCAGAGGTAGACAAAAATAACGATGTGCAAAATGGAATTGGGGTTGAGGTTGCAGAGAGAGATGTCATAATGGTGAAGAATACCACGAAAGAAAGGGTGGGTCGGCAAGCCGAACCCGCGAGAGAAGAAAGACTCGAACACCACGATCTTGTGGGTGTTCGGGGTCGGGAATGCCTAGTCGCCTGCGGAGCGCCACACCGACAGCACACTCGGCGGGAGCTCGCCCCGCTTCTCCAGCAGCGACACCACCCGCTTCTCCGCCGACCAGTCAACTTCAGCATTGGGGTCAAGGGCCGCCATTGGAATGGAAAGTGGTGGAACTACGGGCTTGAGGTTGAAGAGTCACCTCGCCTTGCGGTAGCACACAATGCAACCGAAGTGGCGATTAGGGTTGCGAGGCACCAGTGAATCAGGGCTCAAGGAAGAAGATGAAGGATGGAGGCTTAAAGTGTGCGAAAGGATGAAGCACCCTCAATTGGGCTATTTATAAACCTCTCGAGCGATGGTTCGAGTCCCCGATGCGCCGCGATTTCCTCGGGACGCGTCTCAAAGCAATCTTCGGCATTAACTACGCCGGTCAACATATTTTCAACCCATCCATCTAACCGATGATTGCAGATCCAACGGTTGGTAGCAGAAAGCAAATTGACGCCTATAGTTTTTAAAACTGTACTCGCGTCCTTGAGGCGGCCTTGGAGCTAGCGCGGGTCCCGTTGATTCTGACAGGCGCCAGTCTGCGGCAGCAGACGTCTTTTCGCCAAAAGAGGCTTACAAGTACTTCATTGCACCGGACTGCTCTAACTGACACATTTTCGCCAAAAAACCACTCGATGGGCCTATCTGTCCCTATGCACAAGTCGGTTTCATCGGACGTAAATACACCGAATGTGCGGGATTTAAAAAAACTCTCTGATCCTGGAGCTTATTTTATTCAAGAAACTCCAGTCTCAGGGGCTGCACTCGGTAGGTGCACCTAAGCGGTGCACCGATCGGGAAAAATTCATCAAGACTAAGTTCTGAAGCTCTTTTTGACTACTCAACTTAATCTGCGCGCCGCAAAGAGCTCGGGGGCTGCTGTCGGGAATATAATCCCGGGTTACCTCCCAAGTGATTTTATAATGATCGAGTAAAGGAGGGGTCAACAGACTCAACATTAAAGATGACCAGTCAACGGTCAATATTCTCTAGACAGCCAGCGGTCGGGGAGTTGAAGGCGCCCCAAGTCCAGCACTCGGGAGGCCTTCCCGACCACAGGCACTCGGATGGTCGCCATCAAGAGCTAGTCTGTCATTAAGCCCCACGTTGTACAGTTATTATTGCTGTTATCTCTTGGAGTTATTGCCCACGAACTGACCATTTATCCTCATAATTGGTCATTAATGGGGCATATTAACTACAATTTGTAACCCCCGATCTCTCTCATATAAAGAGATCGGAGGGAGCCTGTAAAGGGCATGTTTTCCTAGACGATTTCATACGCTTAAGGCTATTCATGCCCCAAAGCTTATTCAACACTCACAGGATTAGGGTTATTATCCTCCGGGAGATTCGAACCTTTCTAAAAATCCCTCGTGTCTCTTAGTTAGAGATAACCATCAAAATTCGTCCACAGCACTCCCCATCGCCTAACCAAATTCGTACTGCGGGTACCCTCGTGGTATACTGTTGTTTCGTACACAACGACAGTATGTATCAAGAACGTAGAGCTCCTAAGGAAGATTGTAGGTATAATCGGCAAAAGCTATAGCCATAAAAATTGAGCACATGGTATAATCGATCATGCTCATCGATTTGAAATTGTAAATTATTACTATATCAATCATATTTTGATATAATCATTATTAGCAAATTTTAATATCCATCTCTTTTGTATCACTCTTTTTTTACTATTTTACCAATTTTATTTTCTACTGTCATTAATTTATTAATTAAGATGGTAATAGAAATTATTTTAAATCAAGGAGACTAAGAGTTATCATTCGTCGTGCAACGCAAATTTTCTCTACAAATTACTCTGGCAGGATAAGGCAGAAGTGATTCACGTTTTTACCCTAGAGGCAAGAATCGCCAAAAATGCTGCTCTTCTTACATTCTTTTCCTTATGTGTTCATTAAGCAAAAAAATGAAAGTATAATCAAGGAGATTAGTAATTGGCCGTGCGGTTGAGGGAATCGGAGAAGCTGGCGGAGTCGTGCATGAGCATGAGGTTGTCCATGATGAGGTCATGCGAGCGCACCGTCGAAGCGCCGGTCGCAGGGGAAAAGCAGCTGGCCCTCTCCGACGGCAGAGGGGGCCTCTCCAGTGCGATGGCCTCTTGGATGTCCTTGACCACCTCCGGCATGGAGGGCCGCCTCCGGGGGTCGGCGTCGATGCAGCGCACCGCCGTTTCGGCCACCTTCCACACAGAGTGCACGTCCTGGTAGCTGCCCCGCACCGACAGCGACGGGTCCACAATGGCCTCGATGTCACCGCTCTCGTAGAAAGACTTGGCCCAGGGACCGATGCCGATGCCGCCGCCGCTCTGGATGATGGGCGGCCGGCCGGAGATGAGCTCCAGCAGGATGATGCCGAAGCTGTAGAGGTCGCTCTTCTCCGTGAGCTGCTGCGAGACGTAGTAGTGAGGGTCCAGGTAGCCCAGCGTGCCGCGCACGTGGGTGGTCATCATGGAGCTGCAGTTGCTGCTGCCGGAAGCCGGCAGTAGCTTGGAGAGGCCAAGGTCGGACACCTTGGCCCTCATGTGCGCGTCCAGGAGGATGTTGCTCGTCTTGATGTCCCGGTGGATGATGGACGGCGTGCACCCACAGTGCAGGTACTCGATCCCCTTAGCCGCGTCCTCTGCCACCTGCAGCCTCCGGAGCCAGCTCAGGCCATTGCTGCCATTGCCATGGAGGTGCTCCTTGAGGCTGCCGTTGTGCAAGAACTCGTACACCAGCATGTAGCTGCCGTCGTGGTGGCAGCAGTAGCCGAGAAACGCCACCAGGTTCCGGTGGTGGATCCGCGACAGCAGCGCCACCTCGTTGGCCAGCTGCTTCCTCCCTTGCACCGAGTCGTTGCTCGCCACCTTGACGGCGATCTCCCTCCCGTCGGCCAGCCTCCCGTAGTACACCACCCCGAATCCGCCCGACCCAATCCTCCTCGCGAACTTGTTGGTTGCCTCTTCCAGCTCGCGCAGCTCCAACGGACCAGCTATCGTCATCTCACTATTCATCATCTCGTGTTTTACCTTTACTCTCTTCTTCCCAGTTGGCTCGTCAGCTTGCGGTAGACCCTTCTTCTGGCTGTGGCCAACTGCACCCTTCTCCTCCTCATGATCTGCATCTGCATGCTCCAATATATATATACATCAATGATGATATATTCAGTGATGAAGCTAGAGGGAAATAGCGTGAGACCTAAAATTAGGTTGATACGAGAGGACTTCATTAATTAGGCTATTGGTTAGATATGAGAAATTTATTATATTGGACTAAGAATGTACATACATGATCAAAATATGAAAATAACAGATTTTTTTTTTGGTGGTAGCTAACACTACCTTTGAGTTCTTTAATAGCAATCGGTGGATTAATAGCGAAGAACTTGTGTACAAGGAAAGTAAAGAAGGATCGATGGAGCCCGAGTCTGACCTGCTGCTTGTCGTTGTGCAGCGCCCTTTCTCTTGCTAACAGCGGTCCGTCGTGTCAGCACATAGCAACAACACAGGGCAGCTGCAAGTAACAAGGATATTCCCAGCAGCGCAGATACCAGAATTATCACGTTCCGCTGCTCTTGTTTCCCTGTCCGGAGATGTGTGTTACCTAAGTAGCTGCTCTTGAAAATATGTACACGCACATTAATAGTCAGGCATGCATGCTGATCAACTAATTACAGTATCTGCTAATTATATTCCACGGATTAACTAATATGAGATTGCAGTATATGTGTGTATTACGCACGCACTTGAAAACAATGCTTTTACTTAGCAGAGTCCTGGGAATGACTCCAGACAGCCTGTTGTTCTGAACATACCTGCATATATAATAGCATTGTTGACCATCGAGAAACCTTTCACTAGCCAGACAAATGAATTGAATTAAAAGACTCACAGCTCACTCAGCTTGGGAAGATTGCTCAGGTATGACGGCACACCGCCGGTCAGTTGATTGTTCTCAAGGTGACTGCAAAAAATATATGATTAGAAGCAACGAAAAACAGAAAGAATCAGAGAATGGGTGGAGTTGCTCACATGACGGACAGGCCTGGAGAGGCACTGAGGTCCGGAATTGGGCCTGTGAACATGTTATTGTCAAGCCGGCTGCAACTCATTAAAAGTGGTAGAGGTTAATTAATTTGACACATTAGGTAGGAATTCCTGAGTGAGCAGAGCAAAAAGGAAATTCTTACATCTCTTGTAGGCATGACAGGGCCGCTAGCTCCGGTGGTATGCCGCCGGTCAAGTTCTTTCCTGAAAGATTTCTGTCGGGTATTCGCAAGCACAAAGCTTAATTAATCTCAACTACAAAGCAAGTGAAGATGCAGATCACTCGAGACTCATACATGGCGATCACTCTGCTGCTGGGCTGCGTTGATTCGGCGCTGCTGCATCTGAGCCAGGACCAGGGTGAGGGAACGCACGGGTCGCCACCCTCCTGCGCCCACGCTGCTGGCTGGTACCGCGCTGCCAGTGTCGCCATGGCCACGGCGTCCGGCGACGGAGGGACTATGGGGATGTACCTGTAGATCTCCATCGCGTTGAGGATGGGCCCCCTGGCCGAGTCGTCGGTCTTGCGGAAGGCGAAGGGTAGCACGAACGGCAGCGAGATGTTGTCGTATCCCGGCTCGTACACCCGGTACTTCCCCGGCGCGTTCTCGCCTATGTCCACCGTCGGCTTACTCACCTCCGGCAGCCCTGGGATGTAGAGCTTGAACCTTCTCGCCGCCGTTGGTGCGTCCTCCTCGATCTCCGCCAGGTAGGAGCAGGCCCAGCCGCTGCCCGGGAAGCCGTTGAGGTCGAGCCGGTAGGTCAGCGCGCCCAGCGTGCCCACCACGGCGGTCTGCATCACCTTTTGCGGGGGGCGCTCGCCGGAGCCGACGAAGACGGGCCTGTCGGTTGCGACGCGGACGGTGCCAGGCGCGGCATCCACAAGGAAGTTGGCCCTGCGCGCCATGTCCGACTCCCAGACGCGGTCGTAGGGGTCGTTGGGGTAGCGGACGGGGTCGGGTGTGGGCGCACCGAAGTTGACGCGGGCGGCGAGGCCGAGGAAGAAGGCGGCCTCGAAGGAGGTGTGGTAGAGGGAGCCGTTGAGCGGGCGGAGCTCAAGCGCGGAGATGAAGGGCTGGCCGGTGGTGGCGTTGGCGAGGCAGACGGCGAGGGTGGGCGACTGCGCGAGAGCGACCATCTCCCGCGTCACCACCCTGGACTCGTCGTAGATGACGATCGTGGACCAGCGCGAGGCGCCCACGTAGAGGCCGAACTCCGGGAACACCCTGCTGCCGTCGAAGTTGCCGTAGAGGAAACTCGCCCGAAGCAGGTAGCGCGTCCTGGGCTGCACGCCCAGTGTGTAGCAGTACTTGCGCCCGTCCGCCGGGAAGTAGCGCACCGTCGAGTAGGGCCGCCGCTGCGCCTGCGATTGCGATTGCGACGACGTGCTGGTGCTGGCCGCCTTGCCCGCGCCGGCGCCGACGTACGTGTCGTCGGCCGTCCACTCCAGGCCGAGCTCGTCGGTGTAGTTGCCGGAGCCGCCGCAGTCGATGCTCTGGAAGCCTGCAGATGCAATGTTCATCAATTAATTACGAGTTACCAAATAGTCTCCGTTACCAAATAGTCTCCGTTCTGTTTCTTCGCTCTTACGTGTTTATTAAAATAAAAAAAAATATTTAAAATTAGTACTCTAAATAATTAGTACGTACTTAAGATATAAATAAAATCAAAAAATTTAGAAAAAAAAATTATAGAAATTATAATATTTAGGACAAAATTTAAAAGATAAAAATAGTTATATTTTGACACAGCGAGAGTACTGCTCTCTCGAGAGAATACATGACGTTGAGCAGGCACCGAGCTGGAGTAAGCTACCTTGAATTGAGTAAATCAAGGGTGCTCAGCTGAGGAAACAAATTTTATGGGGAAGGACAGGCCCTATCCTAGATTTAGATATCTTATTTCTTCGCCAATCTTAAAGTTGTCTTGCTCCTCATTCTGCTGCAGGGCGTCGATGGGCGGCGCGGGGTCCGACGACGGGAGTCAGCGATGCGTTGAGGCCGGCGGATGGCGTGGGAGCCGAGGGATTCGGCGAAGCGTGGAGGCCGGCGGACGGTACGGGATCTGGTGTCGCGGGGCGGCGCGTCGGAAGCCGAAGTGGGGAGGTGCGGCCCCAGCAACTAGCGGCGCGCGCGACAGGGGTGGCCATGACGGCGTAGACGGCGAGGTGCGGCGGAGGTCGCTCGGGGTGGGAAGGCTCGCGCCATCGACGACGGCGAGGAGGCAGACTAGGAGCAAGACAGCTTTGAGATTGATGAAGAAATGAGGTGTCTAAATTTAGGATAGGGCTTCATAAGATGGTTGTATCCCATAGAATTTTTTTCCACCGCTTCCTCAGCTGAGAGAATAGCTAGCTAGGACCAGGAGTAATTCTAATTCATTGCACACCAGTACATATATACACATATATAGTACGAATGCGTACGTGAAACTACAGCTGCGCCCTGTCTCTCGCTCTGCAGTCTGTATTGTTACTACCAACATGAGTAGTACGAATGAATGAATACACCCATTAAGACCATTAATTGGGATTAGGCACAAGAAAATTAGCAAAGCTAGCTAGCCGTTTGTATTGGTTTATTGCAAGCAACCCGTGTGCATCTATTCTATGAAATGCAATTTCGGAAAGTAATCGATCCAAGCCGAAATTGAAGAAAACCAATGGTCTCACCAGGCATCTGGGCGACGGAGACGGAGGAGAAGACGAAGAGCAGGTAGAGCAGAAGCAGCCAGCAGGAGAGAGGCATCATATCTAGCTAGCTTAGATCCTTGACCTTGCTAAGATGAGGACTGAATTTGGCCAGGGAATATCAGTCAAATGGGAGGCGGAGGCCGGCCGGCTAAAAAGCAAGAGGAGGAAGCTAGCTCGCAGTGCCAGTGCAGTGCAGGGGAAAAGCAAGCAAGCAAGAAAGCAGTGGGATGGGAATGCAGAATTTAAAAGCAGAGTGAGAACGCAGTGGACTAGTGGAGGGCTGGAGGCAAACTGACCGTAAAGCAGCAGATATTCCAGTATCTTTGATACTCCACTTCTCCTGCCCTTCATTCACTTTCACAGATCATTTGCTATGCCTGTGCAACGTATACACGCTGTTGAGATACCGGTACACCCCACAGTACAAAAAAATGTATCATCACTTAGCCTATCTACATGCTTAACTACTTACCTAATTATACAACCAGGGATAGCAATTAGCAGCAAAGCAAGCCAGCTGCGATCGCATATGGCCATATGGGTAGTGTAAATCCGAGAAACACACAAACAAAAGCCGCATTGCATTCCCCGGTCGATGAGAATAAAGCCACCGCGTCATGCACCTTGCGACAGCCTAAAAGGGCTCATAGTCATACCGCAAAAAGTATCCCACTGGCCCGCTGCCTTTTCATGCATTGCGTTGCGCCATCGCCCCATGCATAAAGCATAATCTCATAATCTTTACACTGTCACTCCCGTCTCCATAAGACCACAGATCCATAATCTATATTCTTGCAGCTTCAGAAATGTATACCTTCATCGGTAGCCACCTGGTATCCTCCACCTCCACGGCATAACAAATAGCCTTACACCCTGCATATATCACAAACTCAGATTGACAAACACACGCAGCTTTTTAGGTACGAATCAGCTCACAGCATGTTTTTACAGAGCCAGCTTATTGGTCACTAATCTGATCTGATCTGCAGACAGAATACAATCACATGTTTACATGACACATCCACAACCTTTTGTCCTTTTGTTCCTATGAATGCTTGCTTAATCCTGTAAAAAGCTACAGCCTATAGACCATTTTCCTCTGAATCCATCATCTCCTTCACCTGCAAAAACAAGACCGATACTAACTTAGTATGCAATACAACAAACACGCTGCCTGCACTGTTATCGTCAATGGAAGACAGTTGCAAAGGAAGAAAGGCATCAAATATACCTCAATGGTTATATAACAGCTTCAACAGGTGGGGAACACCCTATTCACTCTTTGATACACCCTGAGGAGGTTCATTTCCTGGGGCAACGACTGGGAAGTCAGAGAGGCGAAAGCTCACAAGAGCTGGTCCAAGAGCACTGATTTTCCCTGCACCTGCAAATGCTGCCTCAGCATCCATGCGCCTCTTGAAGATCACCTGAGCACAGTTGCCATTGTTCACAGTCTCTGCCTTGGCTTCTTTGACTGGTCCATATTGGCTAAAGATCTTGATAAGTTCACTGCGTGACGGAACAGCACCTGGCCTGCTGAAGTGCAGCACTAGTCCAGCAAGCGAGGAATTTTCCATTTCTTCAGCACTTACTTGAGCTCCATTTGCAACATTTAATTTGGTTTCGGCATTCAGATGCTTCACGTTCTCTGAATCTTGTCTAACTTCAACACTTGGTTCTTTTAAATTTCCAAGAGACACTGATGACTTCATGGTGAGTTCCTTAACATGCTTTGCCTTCTTGCTTGTTCTGCTCACACCCTTATCTTTCTTCTTTCGGAGACTAGATAGTGGTTCTTCCACATTAATCAGAATGTCAGCCCAATAATCATCCTGCATATGATCAGCCAAGGGTTGCCCCGAGGGAGTGGGCTCACTGCAAGCAGCCTTCTCAGGCATCTCCTCATCAACATGGGAACTAGAAGCATAGGAGCCAGTGTTGGCTGCCTTCCTGTATATCTCCTCCTCGACATCAGAGCTAGAAGCATAGGAATACTTCCTAAAATCAGTAAAGAAATTCATACTTGCATTGACAAATTTTTCTCTCTTTTTAAGATTAAATGCTGCTAGAGAGAGCTGTGACAGCATTTCACAACAGGGCAGCAAATTTTCTGTTGCGGCATCTGTCTTGCCTCTATTCATCTTCATTGAATGTGCCAACTTGTCTGGAGCATGTACTTGACTGTCTTTAGTCCTACGTGATTTCTTTTGAGATGCTTCACCATTAGCTTTGGGAACAGGTGATGTCTGTATCATTTGACCAGCAGTAGTCCTACGTGATTTCTTTTGAGACGCTTCACCATTAGCTTTGGGAACAGGTGATGTCTGTATCATTTGACCAGCAGCTTTGTGCATCAGTTCTCCAACCTTTGTAGCGCTCTTGTGAGATACAGGCTGTGGCCAGGAAGACAAATCCCCCAGTGTGTCAAGCTTCTTTCTCTTCCTAGTCTTCACTGTATCCTTCAAATCACTATCAGGATCCTCAAGTTTCTCAGTTGATGCATAAATAGAACGCTTGCCTCGAGCCTTGCTCTTACCACCAGATGAAGAATTAGGCCTATCTGTCATTGCCATAAGTTCAGAAAGCTTCTTCTTCTTCCTACCCTGCTCTGAGATTGATGCTTTCTTAGCTACTGAGCTTTCACCACACCCTGACTTCTTCTTGCCAGGAGAAACAGAAACCTTGGCATTGCCATGTTTAAGTCCATCCCCATCCCCTGTGATTTTATCCTTCTTGCGTGCAGAGCCAGCTCTACGCCCCAACTTATTCTCCTTGAGCAAAGCAGTATTCTTCTGTTCCCCCTTCAAGGATTCACCACTACCATCACTTCCCACGTCTTTCAAGCCATCCAGAGTGTCTCCCTTGCACGTGGATCTTAGCCTATGCCCTGATTTGCTCCCACTCAAAATCTCACCCACAGCCTCCTTGGATGGCATTTTGTTTGCACCAACTGTTTCAAGTCCATGTGCATCTTTTGAGGTGTTTTTGCTCTTCTTTGCTGAACTCTTCTGGTTCTTCGATTTCTTTTCTTTACTCAATGTATCATATGTTGCCTCTATACTTGGCATAGAACCGTCCTCATGCATAACTTCTTTTTTTGCAGCCTCTTGTAGAATCTCTTTCTTGCACAATGAACTCTTGCCACTCCTAGACTTCTTCTCCATGTCCAGAACATCATCCCCACCACTTTTCTCCATCCTTTTCCTCTTGGCATGTGGGATTGGCACATAAACATCCTCAATCCCCTCAAAGATCACAAACTCGGGGAGATCGCTTAGACCCCTTGAGCAATTCAATGCCCTAAGCTGTGCTTTGGCAGTTGTAAGGTCAAGACTGTCGGTACCAGACAGAGGATTCCTTCCAAGAGCTAGGATGTAGTCAAGAAATGGTCTACCATGGAACATGTCCCTCATGTATGCACCATCTACCACGGCACCATAAGCACCTTCCCGGACACCAGAATTCTCAATTTCCTGCCTCTTGGCAATGCTAATACCAAAGCAAGCACATGAGAGGCCTGCTTCTACACGGCGACCAACCTCTTGCAGTGCAGCGTCGACGGCAGACACGAAACCGGACATGGTGCTCTGGCCAGCCAGGCGCGGGAAGTTGGTACGGAACGGGAGCAGTGCGGAGGTCCAAGCGAAGGTCTTGTCCCAGAAGTACGCGACGAGAGGGGCACCCGCTCTGGTGTGCTGCAGAGCGAGCTCGGAAGCGTCGGCAGCGTCAAACACCTGGCCCGGCCACCACGGGTGGCTCCGCACCTTGCCCCAGACAAGCTGCGGCGGCGCAAAGTCGCGGCCCCCTTCATCCTGAAAAGAGCAGTTGTAGCGAGCTAGCGAGTCGTCCCCTACCTCTTCCTCCACCTCCTCCTCCTCCTCCTCCTGCGGCGGCGGCGGCTGATTCTTGGGGCGGCCACGGCGAGGGCTCCTGAGAACCTCCTCGACGTCCGGGTGCATGACGCGGAGGCGAGTGGAAGTGGCCCTCCTGTCCTCAGGAGCGTTCTTGGATGCTTTGGGGCGCGATGCCATGCTACTATGCCGGTGGGCAAGAGAGAGAGGAAGAGGGGCTGCTGGATTAGGGCTCGCTGGGACGGGCTGGAGAGGAAGAAAAGAGCGGAGCGGAGAGGACAAGGGCTTACTTTTACTGGCTATATGGACGCTTGGTGGCTCTCCGAGAGAGGACGACCGCCGGTGATCTCGCCGGAGGCGGCGATGGGGAGTGGGGAATTTGGAGGCGACGAACGAATGGGTGGGAGAAGACAGGCAACGAGGCAGAAGGAAGGCCTGAGTTCGGAATGGTCGCTTCCAAGTTCCTGAGTTCCAACAGGGTTGCCTCGAAAATAACCCTCCCTCTCAATGTTACTCCTTTCTCTAAAAAATTTATTTTTAGCTATTATAATCTATAATACAGATTAATAGTGAGAAGAAATGTTCTCTTATTAATTTTATTAGATTAATATTTTAGAGATAAGATAATTGGGTGGTAGTTAACCGAATCTTACTAATTATATATACATTAACTTATGGAAACAAATTAGAGCTATTTAAAATCTCTACTGTTTTTCTTCCATATTTACACTGTATTTATCTTTTATTTCCAAAAAAGGTTTTAAAACTCGATGTACTCTTGAATTTATGTAAATATGACAAGTTTTAGAAAGTATAATTAAGAAAATAAACCAACCATAGGGGACAGAACTATAGAACTTGGAGTTGCGTTTTTCAAGGAACAAAACTTAGGCTTACTCCCTACAGTTTTTCGCTTCCTTCCTGATTCTAATTCTTTCACAAACGAGAGCTCTTTTAAAACACATAATAAATTTTACATAAAATAAAATAAATCCTTTAAAACACTCGATTAAAACGGAGTACCCTCGTTGCACTGTCGGAATCCTTTAAGTCTCAAATTCTATTGCACTGTCGGAATCCTTTAAGTCTCAAATCCTATCTCTCGACTTCCTAGAGCTTGGTCACCGCATCACCGTCATCATAATATGTTCATGTCATGTTAATTGGATATCGTTTAAAAAACTATAGATTAAGACCATCTTAAGATATATATCTAGCTACAAATTCACACGACCGTCATAGATTATTTATCCTTTAGAAGTGAAGTCGTATTTGTAGCAAATCTCATCCGTATTCGTCAACGACGCAGAAAAAATCAGGCACACGTGATCTCGTCATTGGTCTAATGATGTGTCCTGTCTATCCAAGTAACTCGATCGATCTATGCCTACAAGAAAAATGATTATTACGAAGCAATTACTATATACTATTAGACTATTTCACTATTTCATCTCATATTGTGATTTCTACTTGCACATTGTGGGGGATATATTCCCGGATAGCCCACAGACCTCATTTCTGGCTATTGGGCCAGGCAGAAGGCCCATCAAGCCCGTCGTACCAACTCCGTCTGAGCCAGCTGAAAGCAGCGTGGCGCATTAAATGCGACGCGATGCAAAGCGGTCGGAGGCTCTAGGCGTGACAGATGCATAGGGCTGCCGGGCGGCGTCAGACCGAGGAGCAGTTGGGGAGTAGGCAGCACGCCGTGTTCCATCAGGGCGTGCTGCGTCCGATCAAGCCGTGCTACGTCCCGTCGGGGCGTGCTGTACGATAGGTTAGACCCAACGGGGGTATAAATAGCCAGGGGTCTCGAGCACGGGACCCCTAGGTTGACACGTTGAAACAGCGCCCAAGACATCTCCAAGCAAATCCACGCACACACGCTCACATCTTCTTCGACCGAGAAGGAGAAGAGCAACCCACTGCTTCCTAGAGCCCTAGCTCTTGTAATCCAAAACATTGTAATCGTCTTTCCGGTTAGTGAAACACTCCACCAAACTCACAGTGGACGTAGGCTCATTACCCTATCGGGGGGCCGAACCACTCTAAATCTTTTTGTCTCTTGGCCAGTCCTATTCTCACGGGCTTGGCAACCATCGAGGTCTTGAGTGCAGCGCTTCCCTACAATATAAATCACCTCCACGGGCACCCCCGAGGAGGGCTGCTCGACCACCCGTCGATAGTTGGCGCGCCAGGTAGGGGACCGTTGCTTCCTCAACCAACGACTTCAATGGCAGTCCTCTTCTCCTCCACGCTCGAGGTCTCCGTAGGCTCCAGCTTCACCTTCGGGAGCCTCGTCTTCGTCGCCGACGACTTTCGTCGGCTCGTGCACGCCTTAGTTCGTAGCGTAGGAAAACTGAGCCATGTACACTCGTATTAAACGACCGGCTTCACAAGTAATCGGAAAAGATAATAAAAGAGGCCGGGCAATAAGCATGGGGAAATATCAGGTGAGTTTGGCGAGCCCCCGAGCGTGCAACAAACATATCAACGATACCTCCCCATAGAGCAGAACAAATACCAACTCGGGGTGACTGGTCAGAGCATCGTCCGACCAATCTCCAAAGCTAGAGCGGGTCATAGACTCTGAGGCAAAGTGATAGAAAGGGCAAGCACTCGGGGTCAGGAGTGATGAAATATTAGAGAAAAAATTAGAGAAAAAGCATTGTTATTAACCCAAGATAAAAGTACGTAGCTTGTAACATCATGGGTAAAATCGGCGAAGGTGCTCGATGTTCCAAGAGTTAGGAACATATTGACCGTCTTCGCAGGTTAGCCGATAGGATCCTGGCCGGGTAACTTCTGCGATGACGAATGGTCCTTCCTATGGAGCCGATAGCTTGTGGGCGTCGACCATAGATTGTACTCGGTGAAGGACCAAATCCCTGACTTGGAATAATCGACCGCGAACATTATGATCATGGTATCGGTGAAGTACTTGCTGGTAACGATCGGATTGAATTGCTGTGACCAATCGAGCTTCTTCGAGGCTATCAATGTCCTCTTCTCTTGTTTGTTCGGCGGCTCTCTCTTCATAATGTTGAACTCTTGGGAACTCGTGGAGCATATCTACCAGTAAAATGGCCTCCGACCCATATACCAGGAAAAAAGGAGTCTGACCGGTTGCTCGATTCGGCTGAGCGCGGAGTCCCCATAAAACAACCGGTAGTTCTTTCATCCACCAACCACCATATTTGTTGAGGGGGTCAAAAACTCTGGCCTTCAAGCCTTGGAGAATTATGCTGTTGGCTCGTTCACATTCACAATTTACCCTTGGATGTGCTACTGATGCATATTTGACCTCGATGCACCGGTCTTCACATAATCCTCAAAAGTCATTGGCGGTGAACTGAGTCCCGAGATCAGTAATGATCTGATCGGGGACGCCATACCGATAAATTATCCCTTGGATAAATTCTGTGGCTTTTTTGGCTGTGCAGGTCCTTAATGGCATGACTTCAATCCACTTGGTGAACTTATCAATGGTGATGAAGAGGCGATCATATCCCTGAGGAGCCTTCTGGAATGGGCCCACCATGTCGAGCCCCCAGCATGCAAACGACCACGAAGACGGAATTGTTTGAAGGGCTTGTGCAGGGAGATGATTCTATTTGGCAAAAAATTGGCACCCTTGATAGCTTCTGACAATTAGCCTGGTATCCTTGTTGGCAGTCATCCAATAAAAGCCTGATCGAAACGCTTTACCCACCAAAATACTGGCTCCAGCATGATTTTCGCACATTCCCAAGTGCACTTCTTTTAATATGGCCGATCCCTCGGATCGGCTAACATATTTTAGGAGCACTCGAGTCGATGCAGCCCTTTTGTATAATTTTGTCCCGATGATGACGTACTGCTAGCTTCTGCGGGCGAGACGAATAGCTGAGTCCTTGTCTTCAGGAGCTTTGGCGGTGAGGATGAAGTTGATTAAGGGTCGACGCTAATCTTCAACATCATCGGTGATAATCAGGATAGAAGGTGTCTCCTTGATGTCTAAGGATTGCACTTCTTCAGCTTGGACCGACGGTTTGTGGAGCTCTTGGAGAGTGGTCGGGTACATCTGCTCGTGCTCGACGTCCTCGGCGTTGGCGTACTGGTCAGCGATGGTGATCATTTGACGCGACGTCGCCGATTCATTCATCACCAGATGGCGGAATAACTCTGACGGCTTTCGCAATCCATCTTGGAAGATGGAGATGATGTCGACGTTAGAGATGCTAGCGATGGTATTCCGGCGCTCGGAGAATCGGCGAATATAATCCCAGAGGGACTCGTCGCTCTTCTGGCGTATTTGGCGCAGGTCGTGCCGAGAGGCTGGTCTTTGCCATGTTTCTTGATAATTGGCAATGAAGATATCGCACAGCTGATCTCAGGAGTCGATGGAGTTCTCTGGGAGTCTGGCTAACCAACTGATGGCAGTCGATGCGAGCATGACGGGAAGATAATTCACCATCACGTTATGATCCCCACTTGCCGCTCGGATGGCCGTGTAATACGGCCATAGCCACTGGGAGGGGTCGGCCTTGTTGTCATAGGGCTCAATGCCCGACGGGCGAAAACCTCTAGGCCAGACCACACGACGAAGTCGCTCGGTAAAGGCTGGAAACCCATTGTGGCGAGCATCAATGTCGTCTTGCCGGTCGATTCCCGGAGTGCCGTGGCTCCGATCAAACCGTTCCCGGCGGTTAATCTCGTCACGCTCGCATTCTCCACAGCGACGAGAAATGACGTTGCGCATGTCGCGCACTAGATTGAGGATCTCCAAGGGATCTCCCGAGTAAGAGCTTCCATGGCGCTCACTTGGTCGGGAATGTCATGACCGACTGGACAATCGGGGAGTGTCACGGTTGGAGGAGGGTGACTGCCTCGGGGCACCACGTCGAGAATTTAGGCGGCGGCAGCCTGAGTCATCGCCCAGGCTCTCTAGAGCACGGGCGTCTCGGGGAGAGCAGAGAGTGCTCTCTCAATAGCGACAAGATTCATCGTCGGCGTGCGATACACGGCGTGACCTTCAAAGTCCACCATGAAGTCCTCCTGGTTATTGAGGTGGGAGCCTCCAGCCTCAGAAACCCTGCCCTGGTGATGAGTGGAGCGGTTTGCGTTTCGCTGTTGGTGTTCCCGCCGATGGGTGCTTGACTCGGCGGCGTTGGAGGGTTCGTCGTCGGAGACAGGCGTCGTCATCAGCATGACATCGTTCGGTGGTGGAGCTACTGGCCTGATCGGCTCGCTCCTTTTCTTGGATCGTGCCGAGACGACCTTGGTGAATTGATGTCGCTGAACCGTACGCCCACTCGAGGTGGAGAAGATGACAAAGTCGGTAGGGGAGTCGATGGAGATGGGTCAGCGAAGGGTCAGCGGAGCTGTACACTTGGGTGCTGGAGTCACCTTGTTGTAGTAGAAGGCCGTGCTCTGAGCGGCTGGGCACACAGTAGGTGTGCGCGACGCCCTCGCCTGGCCGGCGGAGGCATTGGGGAGGACGAGTTGGCGCATAGAATCACCAACAAAAGTGAGGCTCCTGATGGTGATGACAAAGCCAACGGGAACCTTGGTGTTGATCTTGCAAACAACGGCCATGGAATCCAAATAAAAATTCACAGAAATGACCCCTACCTGGCGCGCCAACTGTCGCTGCGTAAGTATGACAGTCCTCGATGGGGTTACCCACAGAGGTGTTTTGATTAGGTGTAAGGGGCTCTCTGTGTTCGGAATTCTATGGTTGCCTCTACAAAATACGAGACAGAAAGATTTAGACAGGTTCGGACCTCTCGGAGAATAATAACCCTAGTCCTGTGTGTTGGAATATGAGCTAAAGAGCCTAAAAAGGTCTTAAGCGTATGTGTGCGTCTGCGTGAGATCGTGGGCTAATAAGTGTAGCATTATTCACCATATTAATTTGACTATTACGTCTTGGAGTTTATAGTCATTGATGGTACGGACCGACCGTTAAACTGACCTCCCGAGTCCTAGCAGTCGGGGTGTCCTCCCGAGTGCCAGACTCGGGACTCCTCCCTTTGGCTGACCGCTTCTAGGATGCACGCTGGTCCGACCCCTTCTAAGTCGTCTTTAATACTTCGTCTTCCTGACCCCATGTTTCGTCCGATCATCATAAATACTCTCAGGAAGTACCTCGAGGTCATATCCCCGATAATGTGCCTATATAAGTATATATGGCAGATAAATTATAACTATGCTATATATTAATTCCTCTAATTGTCATTGCTTATGTTTAGTCTATTTTTCACGTGACGAACAATATTTAGTGCTCTACTTTGTCTCTCATATTAATACACTAATCATCAAACACTATTCTTTAGTGTTGTCCTTTCAAATAAACTTCTGATAATGATCAAGAAAAATTTCTAATTCATACGATCTTCTAGATCAATATTGACAAAAATAAGATCAAATAGACAATAGACATGTATGTGATTATTACAAAGATTTATGAGTTTCAAAAGATATGATAATAGCCCATATAAGGGTTGAATAAGACCAAAACATCCTCCTAAATACAATCTAGAAATGTAATGATTTTATATTGATCTAGTGATTAATTTTCAGTGGTGCATGTGGACACACTAATCTTCATGATTTAGAAAATCATTTCATATTTATGCTATAACCATATAAGTTGCAAATTTATTCATTCTTCATAATTTTAAAACCAAAGTTAGCTTAATGCATATTGCTAAATACGCGTAGTCTTAAAGTAGTATACACTTTGAGTGTATTTATAGTATAGCCTAAATACTAAAGATTATATATTTCTAGGAGAATTTCTTTAATTTCTGCGTATCTTAAGAAAAGTTTGTATGGATTCAAGATACAACAATACTTCTTTACTATGTAAAGTTGTCACACAAATAATATAACCATGGCTTTTCTCGGACATGCAAAATGCAAAGCAAAGGTCATATTATTTTTAGTTTTCTTTCATCTAATCTCTTAAGGTTGTATTTGTAGTTCTATAATGATACTGATCAACCTAGTAAACCATTAGCAGAAGGAGTTATACACACTCAAGAACAAGCCAATATGGAGCACAAACCATTTACACAATTTCAAGGATCGATTACATGAAGCCGAGCAAAGAAACTAGAACAAGAGGTAAAGTTATTCTTAGCTAATACATATTTCAATATTAATGAGAACTTTATGCTGTCTAAATCCCATACTTTTCTCTTACTTAAGTTCATATATAGAGAGGAGGTATTATTGGCTTTTAGATATAACAGCCGATGAAGACAACTGATGGAGAGCGATACAAGCAGATGATCGACTTTCCAATTATTTACACCATGCTGATTTTACGATCTATTGTTTGCTGATAAATGTTGCAACTTCTAAAAAATGAGTGACCCAACCTGTTATGATTTAATAGCCATATTGTATATGGTTGGAAATATAATCAAATCTGCTTGCACTTCAATAAACGAATAATCTTTTTGACATCTAAATAAAAAGTTATTGCTATTTTAGTAAATACTGCAGAAACTGAAAGATCTTTGCTTCATTATGTATTAGGCCATCTTCTCAGCCTTTTGCTTTTGCGGTGCAGAGGCAGGGATTCGTCGGCGTCAATGCCGGCCGGAGACGAGGCGTAGCACGCCCAAGGCACGATCCCATCCCATTCATCCATTGAAATATCCAATAGTCCAATAATAATGCGCCATGCTTGCTGCTGCTGCTGCTGCTGCGCGCCTCGACGCCACCAAAAACGGCGCCTTCTTGCTGCTGCTGTTCCACTTCCGCCGCCGCCGCCATGATGCTTGCCGCCTCTTCTCCACCGCTGTCTGCCTGCATCCACCTCCATTCGAATCTATCAAGGACCAAGCTTTGCTTCTCGTCCAGCTTCAGGGCCACATCGCCCGTGGCCACCTATCTCGTGCTCGCCACCTGTTCGACCAAATCCCTAGCCCGGACGTTCGCGCGTACAACGACCTCATCCGGGCATACTCCTCACCAGTTAACGCCGCAGATGCCCTCCACCTCTACCGCCGCATGCTCCGCCAACGTGTCGCCCCCAACAACTACACCTTCCCCTTCGCCCTCAAGGTCTGCTCAGCGCTCGCCGACCTCCACTGCGGCCGCGCCATCCACCGCCACGCTATCCACGCGGGCCTCCACGCTGACCTCTTCGTCTCCACCGCCCTCCTTGACATGTATGTCAAGTGCGACTTCCTCCACGATGCCGCTCACATCTTCGCCACCATGCCCGCCAGAGACCTCGTCGCCTGGAATGCAATGCTCGCCGGCTACGCGCACCATGCCATGTACCACCACGCGCTCGCTCACCTTCTCCGCATGCAGGCCCAAGCTCGCCTCAGGCCCAATGCCTCCACTCTCGTCTCGCTCCTTCCGCTCCTTGCCCTGCAGGGAGCGCTCGCCCAGGGCACTTCTGTACACGCGTACTGCATTCGTGTCTGCCTCGACCACAAGGTGACGGACGGGGTCCTTGTCGGCACCGCGCTCCTGGATATGTATGCAAAGTGCGGGAGCCTGGTCTATGCTCGCAGGGTGTTTGATGACATGCCAGCCAGGAACGAGGTCACTTGGAGCGCGCTTATTGGTGGCTTTGTGCTGTGTGGCAGGATGACCCAGGCCTTCATTCTGTTCAAGGACATGCTGGCTAAGGGGCTTCGCTTTCATTCTCCGACCTCCGTTGCCTGTGCTCTCAGGGCCTGCGCCACCCTGGATGATCTACGTATGGGTGAACAGCTGCATGCTTTGCTTGCCAAATCTGGGGTACACGCCGACCTGACTGCAGGGAACTCACTTCTCTCAATGTACGCCAAGGTTGGCTTGATTGACCAGGCAATAGCTTTCTTTCATGAGATGGCCGTCAAGAACAATGTTTCCTACAGTGCACTTGTATCAGGGTATGTGCAGAATGGCAGGGCAGAGGAGGCATTCCTTGTCTTCAAGAAGATGCAGGCCTGCAATGTAGACCCAGATGCTGCGACAATGGTGTCGCTCATCCCAGCCTGCTCACACCTGGCGGCTTTGCAGCATGGAAGGTGCAGTCATGGTTCTGTCATAATCCGTGGGCTTGCATCTGAGACCTCCATATGTAACGCCTTAATAGATATGTATGCAAAGTGTGGTAGGATTGATCTCTCTAGGCAGGTTTTTGACATGATGCCATCTTGGGATATTGTGTCATGGAATACTATGATCGCAGGATATGGAATCCATGGACTTGGGAAAGAAGCCACCGCATTGTTCTTAGACATGAATAATCAAGGTTTTGCACCAGATGGTGTCACATTCATCAGCCTAATCTCGTCTTGCAGTCATTCTGGACTTGTGACTGAAGGGAAGCACTGGTTTCATATGATGGCGAGCAGGTATGGTATAACTCCAAGGATGGAGCATTATAATTGCATGGTTGATCTGCTGGCAAGAGGTGGTTTCCTAGATGAAGCCTACAAGTTTATCCAGAGCATGCCACTGACAGCAGATGTTCGTGTGTGGGGAGCCTTGCTTGCAGCTTGCCGGGTTCATAAGAACATTGATTTAGGAAAGCGAGTGTCAAGGATGATCCAGGATCTAGGGCCTGAGGGGACTGGCAACTTTGTTTTGCTGTCCAACATATACAGTGCTGCTGGGAGATTCGATGAGGCAGCAAAGGTTCGGATAATACAGAAGGTAAAGGGATTTAAGAAGAGTCCAGGGTGCAGTTGGATTGAGATAAATGGTTCTCTACATGCATTTGTTGGCGGAGACCAACATCATCTGCAATCATCTGAAATATATCGAGAGCTGGACAACATCCTGGTAGGTATTAAGAAACTGGGTTACCAGCCCGATACCAGTTTTGTTTTGCAAGATCTGGAGGAAGAGGAAAAAGAAAAGGCGCTCATCTATCACAGCGAAAAGATAGCGATAGCTTTTGGTATTCTTAGTCTTAGTGAAGATAAGACCATTTTTGTTACAAAGAATCTCCGTGTGTGTGGGGACTGCCATACCGTAATCAAGTACATAAGCTTAGTGAAGCAAAGGGCTATCATTGTAAGAGATGCTAATAGGTTTCATCATTTCAAGAATGGGCAATGCAGCTGTCGAGATTTTTGGTGACAGCACAAGGACTAGGCAGCAAAGTCCTGTTGATGTATCAGAGTGAGGTATCTCATGTAGAGATGGCAACAGGGACAATCCCCGGCGAGGAGAGCTTCCCGTACCCGTCCTCAATAGAACAAATTCCCCCTGTTACCCGTCCTCGTCCCTGGCTGCGGGGATAGTTTTTCCCATCCCCACCCCTCGTCGGGTTGACGGGTACCCATCGGGGATAAAATCCCCGTCGACGGCAGCGTGGTCGGATGGCTGCGTCGGCAGAGTCGAAGGCTGAGGTAGTGGCATGCCCAAGCAACGGTGGGGGAGGGGATAAAAGCTTTTGGTATCCTTAGTAGACCATTTTTGTTACAAAAAATCTCGACGTGTATGGAGTGGGGACTGCCATGTTAGTAATACTCAATCAACTTAATGGATCATTAGCCTAAACATGAACACCTCTAATGCGGAATCATACAACTGGCCGAAAGAGAATACCAGATCAGGGAGGTACACACCGACATTTGGGATGGTCTGCCCTTGTGTCTTATTAATTGTCATAGCAAAGCTTAGCCTAATCGAGAACTGCTTTCTCTTGAATCTAAAAGCAAACATCTCACCGTCAGATAGGCACAAAGGTATCTGAGGGAGGAATACCCTTTTCCAACATGCTGGCCTACCACAATCTCAACATCTATAGCATTCCTTTGGAACCCTCTAACAACTAACATTGTCCCATTGCATAATCCATTGACGGGGTCAATGTTCCGTAGTAGTATGATATGATAATTTATCTTAAGCCTCAATATATGCGGTAGAAGCTTGTTAGGTGTCAACGAGTTCAAAAATTTAGGAGGGTAGTAGTTGTGTGGGTCATCCTTCGCACGATCAAAGCTATGGTATACCATCTCCTCCCATGAAACAAGTCAATCATCTTCATATTAATATTATCGACGTACTCATTTCGTGTCGACAAAATGGCTCGAGATGTGATGTAGTTTGGATCTAAAAGATTCTCATCCAAGGTCGGAAACACACTTTATATGAGTGTGCCAACGTCGCTATCGTTGCTGGGACATGGCACACACTTATCGGGTATTGGGTATTATCTGTCGACGTATAGCAAATTGAAAACAAATTCTGGTCTCTTTTGAAACAGTTTGTTGACAACTTATGTTTAAAGTACAAGCAAATTATGAGCTAAGCTAAACAAAAAAAATCATAGAAAACATAAATAATAATCATAATCAACAATATAACTAATAATTAAAATTAACTATCCCTGCTTATTAACCTTTGCTGAACATATGAGATATTAACCTTCGCTCGGCCATTGCAAACGAAGTGATTTGCTTGATGGATCATGCACAAGAAGAAAGACCATTAGAATTCGGAGAAAGGGAACTGCTGAAATTACTTAAAAAACAAATTCTAGGCCTCGCCTCCATTCAAAAGATCGTGTTGAGGCAAAGATCAAGACTTATCTAGCTTCGCAAAGGAGACACCAATACAAATTATTTTCATCTCAAAACAAACTCTAGATGTTCAAGGAATTTCATAACCTGTCTTGAGCATGATGGCAACCTACACTTTGATCATCACTCCAAAGCAAAAATCTTAGAAGAATTCTTTGTCTCATTGCTAGGTCAGCCACAATCTCGCTCATGCAGTTTATCTTGGGAAACTCTCTATCCAAACCCTCCTCAATTACATTAGTTGGATCAAGAGATCACTTTAGAAGAAGTTCACCGTGTGATAAATGAGTTGCCTTGTGAAAAAAGCCCCTGGACTGGGTGGTTTCATTGGTGCTTTCTTCAAAAAATGTTGGGACATCATAAAATTTGATCTTTTTAATGCCATCCATCACATTCTAGAAAATGGTTCTCAACATTTCCACCTTCTTAGCTTAACACACATAGTGCTCTTCCCAAAGAATGGAAATCCAAACCTTCCTCAAAACTATCGGCCCATCAGTTTAATTCACAGCTTCTTCAAAATCATGAAAAAATTGCTAGCAAACAGATTATCTCTACATATTTCCCATCTTATCGACAACAATTAGAATGTTTTTATCAGAAAAAGGGCTCTACATGACCATTTCCTTCTTGTCCAGGGCACTTTCAAATGCCTAAAACAAAAAAGATCTCAGCTTTCTTCATCAAGCTTGACATCTCAAAGGTCTTTGACTTAGTGAATTGGCCTTACCTCCTAGAGTTGCTTTAACACAGAGGGTTTGGGCATCGATGGGTAAGATGGACCTCTCAAATCTTTTTAGCCTCATCCTCATCCATTATTCTAAACGGCATACCGAGAAACTCCTTTCATCATGGCCAAGGAGTAAGACAGGGAGACCCTCTCTCTCCTATGCTTTACCTTCTTGCAATTGACCCTCTTCAAAAACTATCTCCACAGCAGAAAGTATGGGTCTGCTAAAATCGCTGGACAACTCAAACATTAAGCTTCATGCATCTTTCTCTGCGGATGATGTGGGCTTATTTATAGATAATGACCCAGATCAAATTTTAGGGTTGAAAGTAATCCTTGAAACCTTTGGAAAGGTTTTCGGGTTGAAGATCAACTTTGATAAAATCAAATTATTTCCCATTTGCAATGACCCGCATGTTGGCTGCCAAGCCATTTAGCTGTTCCCAGCTAAGCTAGCAACCTTTCCATGCAAATATCTATGACTACCGCTGCATCACAGAAAAATCCAAAAAAATGACTTACAGCCACTACTGGATAAAACAACCTCAAAGTTGGCGGGATGGAAAGGCAAGCTGATTAACAAAGCCGGAAGAGAAACATTGCTAAAATCTGTGTTGTCAGCCCTCCTAATTTTTCATCTAACAATTTTCTAGGAAAATAAATGGCTCCTCAACCACATAGACAAACTCAGGAGATCTTTCCTTTGGAACGGCCAAAACTCAGAGCATCACTCAGAGGGCCATTGCCTCGTGAACTGGCTGACAGTATACAAACCTAAGAATCTAGGAGGGCTTGGAGTGCTGGACCTTGTAAAAATGAGCAGAGCACTTAGAATTCGGTAGCTATGGTATAAATGGAAAGATCGAGACATGCTTTGGATAATCTTTCAAACTCTTTGCAACCAAAAAGATGAAGACCTCTTCAGAGCTTCAACATAAATCCACCTAGGCAACGGCGAGATCGCAAGCTTCTGGCACGATAACTGGATCGACCCAATCCCTTTCAAAACCTTGACTCCAAACCTATACAAAATCAGTACAAGAAAAAATGCAACGGTTAAACAAGCTTTTGAAGGCAACGCTTGGATCCACTGGGTCAAAAACTTATCTTCAGAAGAACAGTTCTATCAATTTGTCCTCATTGCTCAGATGGTTTCAAACATTAATCTCCAACCTCATTCACTAGATGACATCAAATGGAAATAGACCACCTCTGGATCATATTCATCCCACTTAGCTTATAAAGCACAATTCTTGTGCTCAATAAAACCGATCATCTCAAACGAACTTTGGCGAGCACAAGTGGAACCAAGATGCAAGTTCTTCTCCTGGACCCCAATAGGCAACAAAATTCTAACGGCAAGCAACCTCCTAAAACGTGGATGGCCTTGTAACCCAACTTGCAGCCTTTGCCTCAATGCCTTTGAAACTCTCAACCATCTTGCCCAAAAATGCAGCTTTACTAATCAAGTGTGGTCTCAATTTCTTCTCCGCTTTAAGTTCATGGGAACACCACACATCGCTTCAGGCAGGACTATTCAGAGTTGGTGGCGGCGAGCATTAGGAAGCATCCATCAACCAGACAAAAAGATTTTCAATGGAATTCTCATTCACATGTGGTGAAACATCTTGAAAGAACGCAATCGTCGAATCTTTCAATCCCGGATCAATTTAGTGACACCATAGTTGACATGATAACAGTGCAAGTAGATGCTCTTCATTTTGCAAAAACAGGAGCAAAAGTTGTTTTTGATCCACCATGATTCTACTTATCTGTTAAGAGTGTTGTATCGTCCTCTTTTCTTTTACTCCCTCTCTCCCCAATGTATATCCTTGATGTATCACTGACTTCGGTCTCCCTTAATTAAAGCTAGCGATCGTCTCACTTTCTTTCTTTTTTTATAAAAAAAACTATCCCTACTTATTCAATAATTAAGATTATATTAAAAAATCAAAATGAAGATTAGAGAACAACTTGTTTAAATTTTTTAACTAAAAGTTTTATTTTCTAGTTAAAAATTTTCATTGCTCGGATAGGGAGTTTTGTGTTTGGGCTAGAAAGTTTTAACGTTCAGATAGACAGTTTCATATTTCCAAGTAGGAAGTCTTACGTCTTACCATCTCCAACGGCAAATCTTTCGAACGAACGTTTTACAATCAAATCTAAACTTTAGGATTATCGATCCCGAACTTATAAACTTTCCTGTCTTTCCACAGCAATATCGAATTCTCTACTCAAAACAGCGGACAACTTTCTGCTAAAATATTTCTAACTAAAACTCTGCACAGGAGGAAAAAAATTCTACGTAAACAAGCTCCAATCCTTGGAGTGATGCAGAGGCATGCGCGCATGCGTTATAGTATTGCCCAACACCATATCAGTGTAGTCAATTTAGCACTCATGGTTTTGTAAGCCATAATTTATCGACAGGGTTTGTTTACTTCATCCAACGCCTAACCAGTAATCTAAAATTCTAGAGGGTATGCTTGAGATATAGATTATGAAAAAGCAATTATAAGCTATGGGAAAGTTGTTATGAGATGAGAAAAAATAAACAAACTAATAACACTTATATATGAAATGATGGGTAATTATGACAAATTTATAGTTATAGTAAATTACAGGATATGTAAAATCTATATGGTGTTTTTAGGAATCTGTGTTGCTAAGTTGAGCTGTTTAGTTCAATTTTAAATTTTTAGATGAGAAGCTGGCTAGTAGCTCTTTGATGATCATGGCACGGCTGCGACCTAGAAGGGAGTTTGGCACAGGGGACACGTTGATTTGTTGGATGTTGAGAACCACTTATAGAGGCAGGCGCCGTGAAACTTGTGCCTGCACGTTTTGCAAGCCAGCCGGGGAAGGCTGTGGTTGCTCGTGTGCAGAATGCTGTAACAGATTGGGCATTCCTCCACGCCCTCAAACTCCTTGTCAAAGTTGCTTTTCCAGGTATGGATCGCCTCTGCTATTGCACCATTCTGCATGACAGCAGGACAATGAGCTTAGAGCTACATTCAGGGTACTTCCCTACAAACAAATAGACCTACGCACAAAGTATACCGGTTCCTTTATTCAGCTGGAAGGTATTACCTCGTTGCGCACGAATGCCGTGAGAGAAAGCAACCATTTCCTGCACTTCACTTCACTGATACCCAAACTTCTGGTACACTCAACATCCACATGGCGCAGAGGGTAACAACTAGGAAGTCGTATGACAAGATCAATTCCTGTCTCCTCCTTCTTGTATGTAGCAACAATTTCATATGCCAGGCGGTTCACACTAACTGAGAAGTTATCATCAGCGTATAGAGAGTCCTTGACCTGTAAGGTGGGGTAAAATTATTTGTAAGGGAGGCTCCAATAAACAATTTAACAGGAAAATATCAAGGTGGAAACCGCTGATTTGGCGCAATTGTGGAATCAAGTCCACAAATTATGTGTATAGTTTAAAAAAATCTAAAAAATTATCATACGTAGGGGCCAGGGGGATGTCAGTACACAAACACATAAATTTGAAGACTAAACTCGAGTTTGTTTCATCTCGAAACACTCAGTTACGTTTGGAAGATATGCTCATAAATTGGAATGGCGTTTGATTTCAGAACTCAGAAGCTTTACCCACTCCTCCATTATCACATGAGGTCAACAAATTCGCATTACTAAACCTCAAAGGATTATCAGTGATTTACAGCGTCCAATGCTTCCACGATATTTCATGGCTAACAAATATTCTTGTAAGGGTTGTCTACTAGATCTCAGAAAGCAGGGCACATGGTTGGCTAATGCTAATACATCATTATAATAGATTGCGATGATCGTAGAATGATAGAAAGCAGGGCTGAGGGCCAGGTTGGTTTACCCATTATGAACCAGATTTTTCTTCACAGGTAATATTTTGCAGAAAGCAGGTCCAAGGATTATAAAGTTAATAACCATTTTTTTCACGATGAAATAGTATATCTCAAAAGACAGGGTTTGGATAGTCTAATAGATCTTCAGAAGGCAGGGTTGAGAGAAAGGTCATACCTGACAAAATTCATCAAGCAGAAGAGGAGGACTGCACCATGCTCTAGTGAATGACTCGATTGAGTATGAGAGTGAACGATCTCTTAAACTAGTAAACCATGCACGCACATAGGAAGGCAGAAGTCTAATCATCATCCCATATAGTCCCCCTGCAAGCGAGGCCATTTGCCATGTCCCAATGGGCGAAAGAGCTTCCATGCATGGGAGCAGTGAAGATGTAATTATGGCATTCTTAGAAGCTATCGCAGCAACCTCTGCTTCAGGCATGAGTTCAGCATCTTTTTTCTTCCCACAAGCTGCAGCAGTCCTTAATGGGATATGCTGGAAAATGCAATCCAACATGCATGGACTGATCTTATCTTGTATATACTGAAGTACTTTTTCCCTAGTAATAGAAGCTGGTGGTAGTAATTGCAGGTGGGACAACAACAATGACCAGGCAATGAAGGCATCAACCTAGTGAGAGAAAAACATTAGCCATTAATACATGAGCTACAAAACATGTCTACTGAATTTAAAATGCATACCCTATCTCGAGCTAATAGATCTGTCTGGAGAAGTTCAGAAGTAGGCATCTCAATTAAGGCTGAAAGTTCTTCTCTGAGATCTAGTGTTTTTTCTGAATCTGGCATCAACTCAACACTTTGTTCCATGTCAGATTCCTGAGTTAGCGATCTATTTAATCCCAGAGAACACTCCTTTACAAGTGAAAATTGACAGAGGGGCTCAGAAAGAAGTAGAGAGTAAGCGGCAAACTGCAGATGAGATATTGGTTGTGAAGAGAAAAGAATTGAATATAGCCCACTGACAGAGCCCTTCATAAGCCCCCAAAGTTCCATCGACTCCAGTGCAGATGCTCTAGTCTGTGGTGAAGAATGCGTGATGAATGATGCCACAAGTTCCCAAAAATGCATATGAGCAATGCGACTTGATGCTACAATGGATGAAGCCTCTTCACAACAAGACTTTGCAATTGCCTCTGAAACACCAGAGGCCAAGAATAAACGGAGCATACTCTCCATCATCTTCTTGTTTCTCTCAGCATACTCCCCTGATCTGATAAGCTGCAAAATCCGGAAGTTTCTAGTTTCTTGGAGATTAACAAGATGGTTGAGGTGACACAGTGTAACCAAAGCAGATTCGCTGAAGCTTAATGTTAACTCATCTATAGCACTAACCACCAATTTAAGCTTCTCCAAGGTATCTTCGCTTGATTCCTGGTTTATTACAGTATCATTGATGGCATCTGTCATTTCTTCCACAAGCAAAACAGCTGATTCAATCCACTTCTGTACTGTATGGAACACAAAATGCAAATCATTTTCCTGAAGCTCTGTCCAACAATAGCCAACTGTAACTGCTGTCAGTTTCACTCCCAGTAGATCAATCATTGTTGACAGCATAGTTCCACTGGTGGACAGCGATGGAGCTGCACTAGTACAGAAAATCTGGTACTTCTGAAACAGAGTCAGCATCAAAGATCTTTCTGCATTGCTTATCTCTCGTTCAATCTTAACTTCTAGTTTCTGGGCTCCTCCAGTTATATTTAATGGGAAGCAAGATAACACCACTTCCATCCAATCGACAATATCTGACAAATATAACAGATCATATGACATGATTGTAAAAGCAATATTGTCCTAGCATGATCAATAAAAACTCTAATGTAGCCTACCTTGTTGTACTACTTCCCTTGGGCTAGATGATAGACAAGAGATGGCTACATCAAGCCAATTCAATATGCTTTTCGCCACCAAATCAGTGTAAGAGGAAGCTTCATTCATTTTCAGTTTTGCTGACAACGGTTTGATGATTGTACTCATCACAAAGGGAAGAGTTTTTACACATTTTCTATTTACCGTTGAACCAATAAAAAGTTTGTTTAGTAGTTTCTCAAAAAATGCAAGTGCATCAGATTCTCTCCAAATACAATCCTTGTTATTAATACTAAATAGCAAAGCCACAAGAGCACGCAGAAATCGATCATGAATTTTATCAATCTCATTGTCAGAAATATGCCAAGCATTGAACAGTACCCACTTGCTGCATTCATGAAAAGCACCTTCTAGCAATGTGTCAAGCAATACGAACAAGATGCTGACCTCAGCACATGATTCCATTTTCAAATGCTGAATCAGAGAAGGTAAGAATGTGCTAAATGCACTCCCCTGTGTCCACTTCCAAGTGCAAAGAATCTCAGCAGCAACCCATGCTCTAGAGAATGAAGGCAAGGTTGAAGTGGTATCAATTAATTGTGATGTGGTGTAATATGGATTTCCTGGAACACCTAAGATCACTTCACCAAAGCCAAGGTTAAGAACAAGCCTGTCAACAAAGGCAACAAATCGGCGGTGTTTCATCTCCTGCAACAAAGGAAGTAACCAAACATTCAGTCCATTTAACTATTCTTCAGAATAGTACAATGACAACTGCCACAAACTATACATGTCTTCTGTCAGGTACTATGATTTCACAAATTTGAGAAGACAAACAGGATTTATAAAAAGGGCAGTAAAAGATGTGACACACATGAGAGAGAGATAGAACAAACACACCCACATGCACAGAGGCATGCCATCTCAAATTCAAACCGGAGCATCTGTATTTATTATGCTATGTAGACATTAAGAAGAATGCAAGTTTTAGTAACTTCTTGAAGGGAAAACAGACAAACACATTCTTACAGTTTCATCTGTAATAACTGGCTCAAATTGGATCTTCATTAGTGCATTTCCATTTTGTAAAGAAGGCTTCACCCAGAGCGGCCAATATTCTCCTTCAGATAAAAGAAGATCAAAAAATGTTTGCAACTTTATGTGGTCAAGACGGATAAGCTTCAGCATGTCCACCACCCACTCTGAGCATAAGACTGATGTGCTCTCAATTGGTAAGTTTACTGTCTGAAATAAAGCACACCTGATAGACTGAGCTAAAATATTTAACAACCTATTCAAGGTGCATGGATGGAGATCACTCCAAAAGGATGGACTTAAGCCTTGGCAAAATGTATGTATACTCTCTGTAAGGTTAGCCTTCAAATGCATTTTCTCATCTAAATGTTCATCTGAACTGTTGCACACAGAAGACCCAACATCAATATCTTCTTTATAACCTCTCAAATCATGTTCTTCATCAAGAGTTAAGGCCATTGTGCATTCCCATTCAATGACAAACAGAGCTGCCAGAGTAGAAGGAAATAAAGAGTCTTCCTCCAGCATCCTCAGGGCAAATAAGCTACCCTCAAGAACCATAAAAGCAAAATGAGCCATCTCAATATTTGCTGACAAGGAATGTGCTTCTATAACCTTCAAGTGCTCTGCTTTAGAAGGCAACAACAGCACATATACAAACCTTGTCCATTCAAAAGTTGACACCATGAGTACTGATGCCAAACACTTCAAAATGGACCCGAGCATTCTGTGAACTGTCTCAACAGAAAGAAAACAAATTCGGTCATCTTGATCTGAGCCACCAAGTGCAGCACTGCAATTTCACATCAAACCAACACCAACACATTAGACATGCCACCGCCACTATGACAATCATATTAAACTGAACTATTTAAAGTTTTGGCTATTCCAAATGAATTACTTAATTTTTATTGGTGTTTTAGGAGTTGGATTTGTTTCTATTATTTGATGTTTGTTATGGGTTTCTTCAGCCCAGTGCAGCAGTGGCTGCGCAGGAGGGCTGCAACAACAAGAGATGAGTCAGCAGATAAGTCATTAGCCATATGTTAATATCTGTTAGTGATTTTTTTGAATAATATTTTTGGGATAATTGTGGATCTAACGGCTGTTTCTGAAGAATCGCAGGCCTGTTAGTCAGTCGGAATTCCGATTGCTGACTGGTGACATGGCTTAGGTGGCAACCCACACTGGAAGCCATGGCAAAGTGCGTGGTCCAATTGCCGACTGATTTTTGGGCCCACCCAGTCGACAACCAAAATACTGACTGACCAATGCATGCATGCATGCTCTGCCTTTAATTATTACTGCTACATGTGCATGATGCCCAACCAGCCAGTACAATACTGCTACTAGCATCTAGTTGGATTAGAAGCTACGGCAAACACACAATCATGATGGAGTGGACACATGCAACATAGTAGTATATTTCAATCTTTAATTTCATGCATGCAGTTGGGCATCCAACCGGTATTTGGGTTGCCGAGTGAGTGGTCTGAAATCTAGTTAGCAATCTAACTGCCAACTGGATTCCAGTCGCCAACCAGAATGCTGACTGGATGCTCCCTGTGCACTTTGCTGACCTAGCTTCCAGCATGGGTTACTACTTGGAAGCCACATCACCAGTCAACAATCAGGCCTGTGCTTCGGAAATGCTGTTAGATCCACAATTTTCCAAAAAATATTATTATTCGAAAAAAAACTCTGTTAGTTGGGTCCAAGCCTCTCTTAGCTTGCTTAGAATGTTAGTTGGAGTCTAGTTCTGGTGCCCTTTGATGTTTGGCAATAGCAATACATCATAGATTAGTAGAGTTTGATTAGCATAAGTAAGCCAATTTAGAGATAAGATTCTGTTATTAGAGATAGGGAAGAGTAAACATAGGATTCTATAATTAGGGATAAAGTAGAGGAACTAACTATATAAATAACAGGAGGTTGTATGAGACTAATCATGCAAAAAGTAATAAAGAGTTTCTTGCTTCTTTCCTGCCACATCCCTAGACGTTGGCCGGCGGCCACCACGGCTCACAGACGACGGCCAAAACCACGTCCTCCCACCTCATCACTACTTCCTACGATCCAGCTCCGATTCATGCCCTTTTATATAGAAATGTCTGCTGAACTGTTATTGGAAGGCTGAGTAATTTCTTCCTCCTGAGTCCTGTCTTGTCACAACTTCCTACTTGATGAGCCTTCTCCTCTGTTAAACACTATTGATCTAAAACCATGCTGGTCGCCCTATTCCAGCAGTAGTTACCCTGTTGTGGACATTCGTCCATAACATGCTACAAGATTTAAAGAAGAGACATACCTAGATCATCCTAAAATGCCCCCATCTCAGTCTATCTGTAACACTTGAAATCTATTTGTCGGTTAAATGAGTGGTTTACGAATAAAATACAAGTGGATTAGATCAGAGTAACAAGAGACATTTTTAGTAGGGGGATGAGGTCATCTTGTGTTTTTAATAAGTGCGCACAACTCTAAAACATCAAACAAAAAAGAATGGTGGGTGCACAACTTATAGTGGTTAAGCACAGTTGTGTACCTTAATTAGAAATTTGAAGAAAACAAGTAACCGAATGTGCTTTAAAACAAAAAGGCACAGAATGGAGCAAATCAAATTTTAAAGCACATACCATACAAAATGGACACGGGAATCTGTAGCAGGCAAATCACAGAAGACTGATTCTGCAGCAGAATCTAATAGGTCATGTCGCCAATGTTCTGGCAGAGAACCATTTTTCTGCAAATTTCTCAACTTGCCCCCAGCAATTCTCCTTCTCACCTTTTGAAGTATAAGCGTCAGCAATTCAAATTGGTCGTCAACATGTGAGATCTTATTATCAACAAGGTGCTTCTGCTTAGCTCTAGTATATTTCATGATCAAACACCATTGGTCAAAGAAGCACTCATCTAGAATTAAAGAAAGCAGCAAATCAATCTTTGAGTTACGAGTACTATACTTCCCGTCCAAACACCAGGGGACAAAGTCATTATTGAACACCTCCAGATAGGCTTGGACAGATTTCTCACATTTTCTCTGTGAATTCTTCAAGAACACAGGGACAGGCCCAAATATTTCAACCAAAACTGAGAGAAGTTTAACAAGAATTTCATTGTCCTGCATAAAAGAAAAAATATTTCAATAATTAATCTCAATCTGCCTAGCAAATTAAATGTTGGCATGTAATAGAATACATTCACAGCACAATTTATATCAATGTTTGAAGCTCATATCAATGTCTGCATTATATATGTTGATGATTCATCAAATAATTGAAACAGTTGCACTTATACCAAAGTAGGAGAAAGTTTTCTAAATTCAATATGTGAAGGATAAACCCCACATGGCAAGGATGGAAGCTCCATAAGATCTTTGTCACCTGCTCTGCCTGCAGCTAGGTAGAGCTGGTCCCGTTCCAATAGAATTTCAAGTCAACTCACAATGATGTTGAATTCACAGCACTGTAGCCCTACCTACCTTCCTGGATCTATGTAACAGATCTCATTTGTAGACAAATGGATAGAGAACAACTATCTTTCTAAAAAAATGTAACACTTGTGAGCACTAAAACGATTACAGAAATATATTCTGCATGCACAACTGCACTCAACTCATCAATCCGCAACGTTAACTTCAATGGATGGCTTTTTACTCTTTCAAACAGTATATACACAAGTGTTATTACTTATTACAATACAAACAAGTACCACAAGAAGAAATAAAAAGAAGGAACCAGTTCAGCGCTTGAGCTTACCATGGACTTTATAACTGGCAGAGATTGTTCAACCAGTGGTCTTGCTAAGCTTTCCAGTGGCCATGTTTTACCTTTCTGTACAACTAGTTGATCCAAAGATAGAAAGAAAGACACAACTTGTTCCACATGATCCTGAAATTTTGACAGCCTCTCCCTTTGGTGAACTATGTCCAAACAGTCCCTCAATAGAGCCTCACAAGCAACTTTTACCAAATGATTTTCTGTAGTTGAAATCTCATCCAATATTTCAATGATACATTTCCCCAAATCCTGAAGATAATAAGTTGGGTAGTGCGTGTTTGATGCCAATAGTGACTTCTTATGAGATAACAGATAATCACCACTAGTTGCTTCATCAGACGACCCACTCAAATTGTTATCCTGGTTTGTGGAAGATGATACTAGAAGGTAATCATGCCAAACAATTTTTGCAAGAATAGTAGTTATAAGCTTGATGGGAATATCATCTGAAGAATCTCCTCCAGAATTTCTGGGGAAAAAAGGAAAATAAGCAGAAACTACAGATATTACGAAGTAAATGAAAACAAATAGAACAGAAAGGGTACCTTGACGGAACTTTTAGAAGCCACAAGAAACTCTGCTTGAAGGCAGTAAAGAAAGCCAAACTCTCAGCAGCTGATAATTGCCTCAGGTTTCTTCCAGCCCAGAGATTATGCAAGAAGTCATAAGTAAATTGCTCTGTCACGACTGCTTTAGATGGTATAGACTCCAAAAACTGAACCAGGAGAGGGTATGAGGCTTGCTTGGACCCATAGCATCCATTTTGTAGGAAATACCAAAACCGGCTGAAAACAACCTTGTGAATGTTGCAATATGACCAAGCCTCTGGAAACCTTCTAGAGAAAACAAGAAATGCATCCCACATAGAGGAGTGACATGACGTGTCCTCTTCATTGAAGGTGCCAAGTAGAGCAGAAGATTGTACCTTCATGGCTTCTTCATTCAAAACATGAGAAACATTTTTTATATAACTTGTAAGAAGTGAGTATGTCGCCGACCGTATAATCGCACTTTTTGACTTGAGGAAATCAAGAAAATATTTATGCATAGAAAATGCAGTTTCAGCAGAAGACAATGTGCCCGATAGAACTTTCGAAAGACTTTTATTTTCAGTATTGGCACTGTCAGAGCCACAATTTCGTAATTTTACTCCCAGCAAAATGTCAATTAGAGTCGCCATTGCTAACAGAGATGATGATATTACCTATATTGGTCGATAAAAAACAGCAGCAACAATTGTTAGAAGTACACTAGGAATTTACAAATAGGTGTGGAATCTCATAAATCAAATATCATTTATATACATAAATTGAAGATAAATGAATACACTTTATAAAATAGAACTGATCATGAAGCATACTTGCATTTCTTAAGAGAGCATGAAGCACAGGTCATAATTGTTTCGAGGAAGCACTGTATATAGCAACAATTGGTGAAACATGGAGGAAAAATTAAGAAATATAGGTTGGCAACTATCGACCATAACCCACCTCTTCTGGATTAGAGTCATCAACCCATCATTAGCATTAGAATAAAAGAATTTCATTTCCAATAATCACCAGCGAAAAGAAACAGCTAGATAACAAGCTAGAATCCATGGTTGAGCATATATAATCAAATTGACTTGAGTATAGATTTTTCTTTAATGGTCCAAGCTAGCTTGAAATGCAACTAAATTTTCAGACCATTTGTACATCGCAACCATGTCATATCAAAACCACCTGATGTTTTGTTGCATGGTAAGATATTATTATTTTGGCCAATCTCATATTCTCATCTATTAAAAGTAGGAACTTCCCCAATGCATCACTTTAACAATAGATGGTAACCATGTTGGGCCAAAAACCATTGATATTGTGTTACTGCAGCATGTGGTTTCTAAGTTGCATAGTTTAGTTCCAATCATTATCTAGTTGAAACAAAGACTCCTAAACAGTTAGCACATAGTAAGATATTTCTGCTAGGGTCATTCTCATCTACTATAAGTTGCTTTGTTAACTTCCCAAACTAACGTTTACAAGTCGCCTAGTCAACCCTAGTCGCCACGGGACCGACCAGGCGACTAATCGCAATTAGTCGTCGACCAGACCGATTAGTCGAACCTGGTCGGACCTAGTCATCCATATAATCGTCCTATATATTTCAGGATATATACATACTATTATATATAATATATATATCTTTATATACTATATAGTATATTAGTATAATAGTATATGCTAATAAAGCAATAATCAAGAGTTCAAGACTACATTAATGGCTAGTTGGTGACTTGACTTACCTGTGAGATTCCACATCTACGCATATAGACATACAACACAAGCAAGCATGTTGGTATGCAGATTTTTATGCACCGGATAACATAGTTGTCATGGCGTCGGCGTCCAGGCGGCCGCTGGCCGACAACTCGCCACATGCGAGTGTGGCGTCCGCCTCAGCCAGTGTGGCGTCCGCCTAATCGGTTAGGCGTCGCAACGACGCCATTCTGCTTCATGGCGACGCCAGACGCGGCGGCGATGGCGGAGATGCAACGGGCCGAATCTGTTTTCTGGCCTAAGCTGATGTAGTCACGCAGATGAGAAAACCCTAGCTGCCAGTCTATCTTCTCCCTCCCGCCTCCTCTTGGCTGCTCCCTTCCGCCGCCTCCTCCCGATGTTCCC
>KE370812.1:37964-51237 GCA_000418225.1 Zizania latifolia
CCGCGGAGCTCGGCCTCCGCCTGGTCCACGTCGACGCCAACCGCGCTGAGGAGGTCGCGGACACAGTCATGGCGCTCTTCCTCGGTCTCCTCCGCCGCACCCACCAGCTGTCCCGCCACGCCTCGTCCTCCTCCGCGCTGCCTGCCGAGGGCGGGTGGCTCGGCTCCGTCCAACCGTTGTGCCGTGGCATGCGGCGCTGCCGTGGGCTAGTGCTTGGTATCGTCGGCGTCAACGCCGCCGCGCGATGCCTTGCCACCCGCAGCCTCGCGTTCCGTATGAGCGTGCTCTACTTCGATGCGCTCTACGAGGTGGCTGATCTGCATCCGCGGCTTGTTCACCTCTATGTTGCGATCTGATCTACCTGGTTTTACCCGTGCGGTTTTAGTATTAGACAGTTTGTGTATGCCCTGCATTACCAGCTTATGTGATTTGAAATTCTCAGGCCTACTTTAGAACGGAGGATTTTTGCTGGAATTAAACTGGTCCCTATAAAATTCTCGTGTTCCAAACGAGCCCTCAATAAGTGGACTTTGCATGAGTATGCTAAAACTGATCTTTCAAACTTTTGGTGTTCTAGTAACTTTTCAATTTCAACAGATAAGAATGGTTTATGCCTTGTTAGGGTTGACTGATCTCTATTCTAACACTTTGTGAATCAAAATCATCTTATTTTCTTCCTTTCACAAGATATTAACTGGGGTATTTAGGTTATATACTTATATATGCTCAACTCTGATACTTCGTACCAGAAATTTATTATATCGTGTCACTTGAATAAGTTTCCATTGTGTACCTTAATTATAGAACACATTTCGACCTTGTAACAAAGATAAATCCCAGTTTGATTTTTGACTCTGTTAAATGTGTAGGCTACTGGGAAAACAAAGCGGCCTTCTATTATATTTCCTTCTGCTGCCAGAAGAATGGATACTCTGAATGATTTATTAGCAGCGAGTGATCTTATTTCACTTCACTGTGCGTTAACAAATGATACAACACATGTACTCAATGCTGAGCGCCTGCACCACATAAAGCCTGGTAATGTAGTTCTTTCCTAGTTTCCTTTCCATGTTTTCTTTCTTTAGGTCATTGCCATGGTTGCTGTATAATGGATGATTTATATGTTTTCTTTGTTCATGCTATAACACATTCTGGTTTTGAGCCCTGCAGGAGCTTTCATTGTCAATACCGGTAGCTGTCAACTCATAGACGACTGTGCACTCAAACAACTCTTAATTGATGGTGCTATAGCTGGGTGTGCATTGGATGGTGCTGAAGGGCCACAGTGGATGGAAGCATGGGTATGAAACTCCAAGACACAATTGAATTTCTTTTAAACAGATTCTTAGATTAAAATTACCACAACACTATCTATAGTCAAACAACATCATCCTAACGGATGTTGTGTTCGTTCCGGCATGACTGAATTGAAATTCCATTTCTTTCCTAAATGAGAATTTCATTCATGCAACTTTTTGTCATGGCACATTGTACAATTCGTACAATTTCAAATTCAATCCATTTGATCCGTGTTTAAGTAGGCGCTTGGCGCTAGTCGGGCGTTGCCCGAGCGCCTAACGCCTAGGGTGCCTTGGTATGAGGCCATTTCAGCGGATCAGCAGCAAGTTAGCAATACGTGTTTAATAGAAACAACAATCAAAACACAAGTTTTAGCAAAGTTTGAGCACACCAACTAAGAGAAACTCCAATAGAGTGGCCAAATGCTTGTCCAAGCCAAAATTTAGCCATTTTGACGAAAAATTATACTCCAACAGACTGGTCAACCGGATGGCTAAGCCATCCGACTGGCCAAATAGAGTTGCTCGCTAGCCAAGTTAGTTGGCTATCTATGGGCCCCACGTTGGCAGATCTGCAGGCAAGGCAAGAAGAAGAGAGGATGACGAGAGGAGGCCAGAGGCAGTCGACAACAGCTGGGGCGGTTGGAGGCGGTCGGGAGCGGACGGCGGTAGGAGGTGCTCGGCATGGCCCGGGGCGGCGGGAGGCGGGAGGCACGGCCCGGAGCGGTCGGGGGCGGCGGGAGGCAGCTGGAGCCACAGGGAAAGGCAGCCGGATTGGCAGGGGGTGACGGGAGGTGGCCGGAGCGGCCTGGGGTGGCAGGAGGCGGCCGGAGCGGCCTGGGGCGGCGGTGCGGGTGGGAGTGGGTAGTGGGAGTTGTGCTAGGTGAAGAGGTGGAGATGATAGAAAGAAAGGAAGGAGGAAAAGAGAAGGGAAAAAGGAAGAGTAAATTTTTTTAAAGAGTTGGAAATAGAGAGTCTGTTGATAGTAGATATGGAGATGGTTTTTTTGGAGAGTTGACTAAATTGACAAATGGAGAGTACAAAATAGAGATGCTTTTGGAGTTGCTCTAAGGGAGCCATCACATAAAGATTGAGTATTCACTAACTACTTATTGTCAGCTACTACAGTGCTGGTCTGTTGGAATCTGGATACCGTAGTGCCGTAGTGGTGGTGAACTACTGAACCGAAGAAGTCCTTGGAGCTGGGTCCGAGAGGGGCGGAGGGTGGTGAAGCACTGGCGCGCGGCACAACGCGCACTACCACACTAGCGCGGCCACGCGGGACAGTGGGAGCGCGAGCGCGTGGCACGGGAGCCTAGGTGAGTGGCGCACTAGCGTGGGCGCTATTGACACCGGAATTTGGATCGACAGGGCAAAGAGGAATGTTCGTCGACGAGTTGATGGCTGGGCCGGTGGGCTGCCATTATTGGAAAAACTCACTCCATAAAGGCTTACATGCAGCAGGCCTAGATTGATGCATCAGGCGCACGACACACGCAATGAAATGGGCTTGGCCCTTTGATTAGACACTGTTGACTCTAGAAATTGGGCCAACACGCCTTAGGATTGTTAGGCCATGAGGCTAGGCCGATAGGCTGTCGGAAGAAGCTCAACAGGCGAAGCTAAGGCGCACGTGACGTGAGCTCGGGCTTGACAAAGATTTTATCTTTAATTATTAGATAATATAGTTAGTTTAGATTCTGTGTCAAACATGGATTAGCTGTTTTCCTCGGCTATAAATAGCTAGGCCCAGGGCTATTATAAAACGTTCACACAACCAATCAATCAACTCTCGGTGCATCGCTAACTTTTAGGTACGTAGCATTAGGGCTATTCTCCGTGTGGGATTAGGCTGCATCGGTTGAGTCCGACCTCTGATCACGCCGGGGATAGCCTTCTTGGTAAACTGATTGATTTGTTCATGGCTTTCTTGGCTAGGTCCGATACTATGATCAGATTGAGTAGGTTTGCTAGTTATCGGTGTAATGCATGGATTCTTATCTATCATACCACGTTTTACTGTTCGAATCGATGTGTTTGCCAATCACGCCGGTCTTATAGAACGTTTTAGATTAGATCGTATGCCGATCGCTAGTGTGATGTTGTCTCAGTTGGGTCCGATCCATTATGCTGGCGAGAGGTATACGGGATGGTCTAATCTGATCTGTTCGGCTGATGTACATTGAAGTCTTAGCCGATGAGTTACCTATTATCCTGCCGATCAGGTTAGCTTGTTCATTGTATCCTTAGCATGACGTCTTTGCACTGCATCGATTTGGTTCAAACCGCAGAGATTGACATGTTGGGTTCATTTTATAGGCTGATTGGTAGGATCTACCGACGAGAACGTTGAATAGATTTGATATCAATTAATCAGTACATGATTATCTACATATTCATACGATGCATCATAGCCTTTACATGAGCTATCGGGGCCGATGCCGATGGGTCGTCGCCGATAGCGTTAGAACAACTCACGTTTGTCTCCTTATCAATTACAGGTCAAATTGACTAGCACGCTCTATACACCTCCGGGTTTTTAGGACCTACACTGGAGCTAAGCAGACTCTTCCAGGCCTTCAAGTGTAAAGGTGCAAAGATTCATGTGCGATTTTTGTGTCAACAGACACATAGTTATAATAGATTAAATGTCGTTTAGATTCTATATTCCAATTATCTGTGATTCATGTAAGAGTCGGTTTAGTTTTCTCTGGCTATAAATATGTATGCCAGGGAATCACATAAAAAACATCAATCTGTTCAACAACTCTCGGCGTATCGCCAACCCTAGGTATGTAGCATTAGGGTGATTCTCTATACGCGGTCGGGCTGCATTGATTGAGTTCAACCGTCGATCATGCCAGGGATAGCCTTTCTGTCGAGTTTGATTGTTTAATTAAAGCTTCCTCAGTTGAGTCCGATATTTTGATTAGATTAGTTGATTCGCTAGTTATCAGTGCAATATGTTGATCTTATTTGTCATATGTGTTTCATGCATAGATTGATCTATTGTATCAATCACGTCAGTCCGATAAATCATGTTAAACAAGATTAAACAACGATCATGAGTTTAGTATTCTCTTGGTTTGGTTTGATCTACTAGATTCATGTGAGTTGTATGAGATTGTTTGCCATAAGGTGTTGGATTGACGTTCGTCGGAGTTTTAGCTGATGGAGTGTCTTTATTTCTTATGTTAGATCTGGTTTATTGATGATAATTTGTTACCTTGCGCTGGATTCAACACTATATCGGTTAGGTTCAATCTGTTGAATTCTTTGCTGATGTAGCTAAGTCTATTCTCTCAAGCCGATCTATGTTTTGCGCTCTTTTGGTTAAGGCGAAGGTATTTTGTGATCTGCTAAGATATTAAGTCGGTCTGCTTTATTTGCACGATCTGACATGCTACATTATCATCTTTTACAACGCGTTGTAGCCATTCGGGTTACTATCAGAGCCAATGCTGATTGGCCATCGTCCGATAGTCTTAGGATAACTCATGTTTTCTTTCTATCAATTACATGTCAAATTGACTGGTATGCTTCAAGTTTTTCTAGGCATTTTGGACTTGCACTAGAGAAGCAAATCTCCTAGGCCTTCGAGTGTGAAGGCATAAAGACCTCTATGTGTTTTTTGCGTTAACAGGCGCGCAACACACTGGATGAGGTGGCGGCTGGCACGAGCACGATAGAGGAGAATTAGGACTAGGCGTAGCGACAGTGGCCGGTTATGGCGAACGACGGACGGCGGGCTTAGCGGCGCTCAAGAAAACCCTAGCTGCTCTCCCGCTCTCTCCCGTAGGCACTTTTCTCCCAAGCTGCAGGCCTTAAACTCGTTTTGGGCCACCAGCAGTTGGCTAGGCGCTGCCGCGCCCAGAGCGCCTAGGCGTCACGGTCAACCTCCTAGCGTTGTGGTTGACCACCTAGGCGGCGAGGCCGCCCAGCTCGCTGACTGGATGCAAACCGTGGCGCTGGGGTGCCGCCTAACGCCTTTCGGGCACCTAGGCACTGCCTAGGATCAATTTTTTGAACACTACATGTGATGCATAGTTATTAAAGTGTCAGCTTAGGCGATAGAGCGGTCGGGGAGGGTAAGGCGTCCTTACGCCTTACCCCCACATTGCCCCTTGTGTAGCCAGGCATGCCGAGGGTCAAGCGCGGCGCAGATCCGGTGCGGAGAGGCTAGGTGTGGCACAGATTTGGCGCGGAGAGGTCAAGCGCAGTTGGGCACGAGCGGCGCACGGTAAGGCAGGTGCAGCATGACGTGGAAGAGGGGAGAGAAGAGGCAACTTCTCGTCTCTTCCCAATCTGGCATCCGACCATGTTCCTTGTCTTGTGCGCATTGGCACAAGTATCCCGAAAACAAAAGTCTTCAGGTTTGAAAATTTCTGGACCAAGCTACCGGGTTTCTTTAACACAGTCCGTTCGTGCTGGAACTCTTTTCACCTTGCATCTAATCCAATTCAAAGAATTGCAACCATGCTTCGCACACTTCAAAAAGCTCTTTTATCCTGGAGCCGGAACTCGGATGCCTTCGATAAATGGGTCAAGCACTCATCCATTGTGCTGAATTGCCTCGATCAATCAGAAGAGCATAGGCCTTTCTCCTTACCTGAGCGTGTTTTCAGGCATATTCTCAAAGCTCATATTGCCATTGTCCTCCGCCTCAAACAGCTCTACTGAAAACAACGCTACACTATTCGCTAGACCAAACTAGGGGATGAAAACACAAAAAAAAATTCATGCTACGGCAACCGACCGACATCGACGCAACACAATCTCCTCTGTTGAACTGCCAAATGGTCAAACAGTTTTCTCTATGAAAGACAAAGCTGAAGCTTTCCTTGACACTTTCCTCTCCAAAATGGGTTATTCAAACAATCCAGTAATGCATTTTGACCTGGCTAGTCTTATACCCCGGTGCCCTGACCTGGATTTCTTAGCTGAGGACTTTAGCACCGATGAAATTGATGTTGTGGTCAAAGCCATGCCAGCTGACAAGGCATTGGGGCCGGATGGCTTCAATGGCCATTTCTTCAAAGTTTGTTGACCCATTATCCGTTCGGATTTTTGTGATATGGGGCTCTATTTCTCAGCCAATTCGCCATGCCTTAAAGCCCTCAATGGCTCCTTCATCACCTTAATCCCAAAAGATAACAATCCCACCACAGTCAATGATTACATGCTAATTTCCCTTAATAATAGTATCAAGCTAATTACAAAAGTCCTAGCCAATTGTCTACAAACAGTAATTACTTCCACCATTCACACAAATCAATATGGATTTATTAAAGGACGCACAATACAAGATTGCCTAGCTTGGACCCTAGAATTCACCCATCGGTGTCAGCATTCCAAACAAAGTGCAATAATCCTAAAGCTTGACTTTAAGAAAGCCTTCAATACTATCGAGCATTCAGCTATACTACTCATGTTACAACATCTAGGGTTCCCTGATAAATGGATCTCATGGACAAAGGCCATTCTCTGCTTGGGTTTCTCTTCAATCCTCATCAATGGTCTCCCTGAAAAAAAGTTCAATGCAAGCGTGGAGTTAGACAAGGAGACCCCCTCTCGCCCCTCCTATTTGTCATTGCAGCTGACCTCCTACAGCACATAGTCAATGAGGTTACCTCTCGAGGAATTGTTCAAGCCTCGTGCTGTCACAATGAGTCTGATGATTTTCCTGTCATCCAATACGCTGATGACACCATCATCTTCCTCAAAGCGGATCAGAAGAGCATGTTCTATTTAAAAGGCATCATCAGCGCCTTCACTCAGTCTACTGGCCTTAAAGTCAATTTCAGCAAATCCAGCCTCATCCTGATCAACCTCGACGACTTCGATGCTGAGTTATTGTCCAAGAAGTTTGGCTGTAAGCGGGGCTCCCTCTGTTGGGGAACGCGGTTATGGATAAGTCTTTGTGATCTTTGTACTTGGTTCATGTGGTCTTGCTGCTAGTATATGCTGCTGTTTTAGCATCTTTAGGACAGCACGCTGCTAGTGTGTGTGCTGCTGTTTTAGCATCTTTAGGACAGCATCTTTATGACAGCATCTTGGCATCAAGACTAGCATCTTGGCATATGCTCTACATGACTACCTATAAAATGTATCCCCACCCCTTGGGTTGGTATGGCATTGTGTGAGAAGTAAAAAAAAATTCCCCAACTCTTCCTAGTGTCATCCTCTCAATGAGAGTAAGAGTGCAGCTACTAACACGCGGAGGCTACGCTAGCCGAAAACAAAACTTTTTCTACCGCGCACACAAGGATATCCTGCTAAGAGAGGGACCATAGATCGTTACCTCGGGCACGCAGTGCAGCGGAAGGAGAGTTGGAGTAGCGAGCTGATCCAACTCGCGAGTGCCGATGTGGTTGGGAGCCGATCAGGGTCCTCGAGAAGTAGCCGATGACGTCCTTGGGAAACCTTTGCTTGAACGGGGTTTCTCGACCGATCTCTTGAGTCGATAACAACGCTGATCCAATCAGCGATGCCGATGCCGATAAGCGAAGCAGAATAGCAACGCCTCTACTGGTATCCACGCATCCAGGGTGGGAACGCCGGCCAATAGTGTACTAGCACTCGAGCGATCGGCGAGATGGTTAGGCTCTCAAGAGGTGGCGGCTAGGGTTTGCTCTCGGTGGTTAACAACTTAGCACGAGGATCGCATCAACATGCGAGGCAAAAGCTTTGATTCCCTGCACCCTGCACCCTCATATATATAGACGTCCTGGCTTGGTCCCTCTCGGGCTCAACTAGGGCTCTACTCAGATCCCCATCCGATCTGTTCGGATCTCTATCTAAACTGTTTGGATCTCTACTCAAATTGAGCCAAATTCGAATCCTATTCGAATCCAATGTTCCAACCTGTTAAGTGTGACCCTGTAGGTTCACGCATAGCTTGGTTAACATATGGAAACTTCTTTCCATACTCCGTTAACAGCGGCCTCTAGCAAAGCATATTAACCCAAATATACGTAAAGATCATATCGGTTGAACTTTATAATGTTCTATATGTACATATTTCTTTGCCTCACGATATCGATCGAGCACAAGGTGAGATTTGTGCCATCTTATCAATAGCTCGATCCTCTCTCGATCTCTATATTGGATTATAACCTGTGATTAATTCTTTAATCATGTCGGTATGCCCATGCACTTCCATAATCCACTACATCGAGGGGCCTAGGGATATCTCTCCCATAAGGAAGGGCAAATTCTATCTTAACCACTCACATCTCACTACATGTTTCATAGCAGATCCAATGACTACTTTTATAACTACCCAGTTATGAAGTATTGTTTGGTAGTCCTAAAGTAAGCTACTACGTATGTTGAGAATCATGATGATCTCAGGTCTAAGGACTTTACATAAACACTATTGAGATCAACTGATGACACATAGAATCTCAACAGTGTCTCATGGTAGGTTTATCTAACATATGTTCTCTAACATACGTCCATGTTATTGAGTTGATATCTTCATACCCATGATCCATGAGACATGATCATCAATCAATACACGTATTGATCTCAGTCATATCTATTCCATATGTGACCTATATTCGATTAGGGATTATTTATAAGTAGTTACATTATAAGTCTCGTAAACAAGTCACGTATTTGTTGATTCATAATGATAATCTATTTTAAGAAATAGTAATTTTATTTCATAAACATAGTATGCGACGTACAACATCTCTATGGTGTCTCTAGGACATAATACTAACACGTCCTCCCCTTCCCATACCTTGGTCTGCCTTCGGGTACTACCAGACCCAAATTCAGGGATTTCAATTCACTAATGGAGAGAATAGAACGTCGCCTTGCTGCCACATCTTTTTGGCTGTCCACCGTAGGAAAGCTCCAGATTGTCAATTCAATTCTGTCCTCTCTGCCAACTTACTCCATGTGCACGTTCAAGCTACCAGTCAAAGTCATCAATTATATTGACCATGCTCGCCGCCACTGTCTTTGGAGGGGTCCGGATGCCAACTCTAGAATTGTGCCCATGGTTGCTTGGAAAACTGTTTGCAAGCCTAAGCTTAAGGGAGGTCTAGGCGTGATCAACCTTCAAAGCCAGAACAGTGCTTTGCTGCTCAAACATATGCACAAATTTTACTCCAGTCAGGACACCCCTTGGGTCAAACTAATCTGGTCTCTTTATGCCAGCAACAGCACTGCTCCCCACCTTGCTCCTCAGAAAGGCTCGCGTTGGTGGAAGGATATTCTTCAATTATCCACCCTATATCGGGCTGTCGCTAGACCCCTTCTGGTTCCGGATCCTCTGCGTCTTTCTGGTATGACAATTGGCATCATATCCCTCTGAGATTATCATTCCCCAGATTATTCTCCTTCGCCAAGCAGAAAAAGATCACAGCTCAACATTTCATCACCTGCAACAACATGGCCCAACTCTTCCACCTTCAGCTCTCGCAAGAGGCTTTTCAAGAATATGGCCAGATCAGGGATATTATTGATCAAACAACCATCTCCAACGTAGATTCAGACGTCTGGACCTTCATATGGGACTCTTCCATCTACTCCTCCCAGCGTTATTACAGTTACCAATTCAAACATATACAGCCCCAGCAAGTCTTCAAATGGATTTGGCGCGCCAAATGCTCTAACAAGCTTAGAGTCTTCTTCTGGTTTCTTGTCATGGACAGACTCAACACCAGAAATATCCTTAAGAGAAAGTATATCCTTATCAACACAACAAGCTACAATTGCATCCTTTGCCAGGCCAACATTGAAGAGACTTCGTTACACCTTTTCTTCACCTGCAGCTTCAGTCGTGCCTGCTGGTCTTTGCTCAGGCTTTCATGGGACCTCTCTATGCACCTGCAGGATATGATTGCACAAGCAAGGCGCATGTTCGGTAGGCCCTTCTTCATGGAGATCGCCCTTCTAGGGACTTGGTCAATTTGGCTTCACAGAAACCGCATTATCTTCGATAATCAACCTGTCTCTCTGGAAGCCTGGAAAGTCCTTTTCCTTGTTCAACTCTCAAACCAAGCCCAGAGATTTCCATCTGCCCTCAAATCCTCCTTAGCTCTCTTGCTGAACTTTCTGTAAACTTTGGCTGATCTCTCCGTAAACCTGTTCTCTCTTCCTTCCCTCGGACTGTTCCTTCTATTGTACTTTCCCGCTACTTATATTAATACAAATCTTAGTAGAAGCCTCTCCTATTGATTTACTTCAAAAAAAAGATTGGAAGAGGTGGCGGCTGGAGGAGTGGAGGGCTGGAGGCTGAGAGTGGAGGAGTGGAGTGGGAGAGGACTTAGGGTTTAGAGATGAAAAATAACTAATGGGCTTTAATGGGTTGTTGGATCAGATTTATATGAATTATCAGTGTTCGCCTAAACAGGCTAAACGGCCGTGTACACGGAGTGTAAACGGTAAACGGGAGCCTACCGCACAGTTTTGCCCCTAAACGGTGATTAAACGGTCCTGCTGTGTAAATGGTCAAACACGGAGTAAACGGGCTAAACGGAACGGCAATTAAACGGGTTTACACGGTGAACAGAGCGAATAGCCTCACGTTTAGGCGATAGACTACGAGGGAAAACAAAAAATTTGAGTTCTCAGCGCGGGACAACAGCTTTCTTTTGTCTGTACTCTGTCCGTGACTCACTCAAACAACACTACAACAGCCCGTGACTCACTCAACACAAAACTTTGAAGCCCCAGCCGCCACCGCCGCTAGGCTAGGCCAAGCGGACACCAGAGCTAGGCCGAGCAGTAGCCGCTGCCGGGGCCACCAGCCGCCAGGCCGAGCCACCGCCGAGGACACCAGGGCCACCCTCCCGAGCTCTAGATCTGTCCAGAACTGTACACTCTCAACTGTACAGAATTCTAGATCTGCACTCCATTGCCTCTACTCCAGTACTCCTATTATTTCTGTAAATCTGTTCTTGCATTATATTCTTCTTCATTGAACATTTGAACTATTAAACTGCACTGTTGTCTATTATTACTTATTACTTTATTAGTTATTACAATTAATTACTAGTGTGTTTGCTCTAGTATTCATAGTATACTTGCAAGATGTCGTCTGCTATGTAGAGTAGTCCATATATATGTGGAAAACTTGCTGCTGCTATGCTATAGTACACAAACCATTTAATCCGTGTACATGGTCTAAACGCTAAACGGGGGGTGACCGATTGTGTACCGTTTACAGTTTAGGTGAACACTGTGAATTATTGAACTGAACTTTAAATATACTATTAGACATAATTTTAAATGTGTTATTGAAATTTTAACTACATATTTTTTAGTTTTATAAGGTATCTAAAGCGACAATATTGCAACTTAATATTGTATTGCTATTTTTATCATGCTATATTGCTATTGTTGTTTTGAATTTACTAGTTATCTATTGATATTTTTTCCTAAATCCTATATTTTCTATGGACGTAAGGCGTCGCCTCGTCTTACGCCTTACCACTTAAGCGGTAAGGTGGTAGCCTACAGCCTCGTTTCGCCTTATCGCCTTAATAACTATGATTTGATGTGTTCCTTGTTTAACATAAGTTGTGAATAGGAAAAATTCAAGTGAGGTATTAACAGGAAACTTGTTTTTTATATTGAAATGATTTGGACATCGTAAGGAGGAACAAAAAATACAACACTAGTCAACCTGTCTCTTTTTTCCAAAAAGAACAACAACTGATACACTGTTTGATTTTCTTGCTGTACTCTCTAGTTCAGCACGATGATTAATCTAGAAAATGATTAATGACACTAACTATAAGTTTACTTCTCACTCACAGGTGCGTGAAATGCCAAATGTATTAATTCTTCCTCGAAGTGCAGATTACAGTGAAGAAGTGTGGATGGAAATCAGAGAGAAAGCACTCGCAATATTGCAGTCATTTTTCTATGATGGTGTTGTTCCAAACAATGCTCTTTCTGATGATGAAGATGAAGAAATATGTGAAGCTGGGCATGAAGATTATCAGCTAGCTAAACAGGCAAAAGAACAGATTTGTGATGGTGGACAACCAACAGAAGAAAGTCAGTTAACTTTAGAATGTGACAAGAGAAGAGCTGTATCCCACCCTAAGGAGCCTCAAGTTTCTGGGCAATCTCAAAATATTGGGTCCAGATCAGAAGGAAAGCGCAGCCGATCTGGAAAGAAAGGGAAAAAGAGACCTGCTCGCCGCAGATCACAACAGAAAAGGGATGAATCGTCAACTTTAGAGGGTGGCAGTAATTATTCCTCACGTATTGATGATGATACTGTTATGAGTGGCAAGGACCAAGTGTTAAGTTCGAGTTCACGATTTGCTTCCCCTGAGGACTCCAAGACTAAGCTGAGGTCTTCTGCTGAATCTCCAATGGAAATTATTTCTGAAAATAAGTTGATTTCAGGGCTTAGTATAAAATCTCCTGAGAGGTTGAAAGATGGCTTTGTCGTTGCCCTAAGGACCACAGATAATTCAGGGCTTTATGTTTCAAGAGAAAGAGTTGCTGGTGGTGGCTGGTATCTTGATGTTGTGCCAAAAGCTACAAAGAGGGACCCTGCTGCTCAGTTCCTAGTAACTTTTAGAAACAAGGTGGTATTTTCCCCCTTGGTTGTTCTTTTGTTTTATTTTTGCTTTGCTGGTCCTTAACCTGTCAGGTAGTTATGTTTGCATGTTGTATACAGCTACACCATACAGGTACTGATGATAGGTTGCACTTTTCAGGATACCATGGGTTTGCGATCTTTCGTTGCGGGGGGCAAGCTATTGCAGGTACATCTTTTTAAGTTTGTACTCAGTCATTCGCAGAAGATATTGTGAGAGCTCAATACTATAAAAGGTGAAAGTAAAAGGCATCAATAGGCAAATTTCTGTGCAAGGGCTGTTAGTTAATTGATACTGGGCATCTGTATCAACATCATTCTTATGGCTCTAGTCTGTGGTCCATTGATTGTTCCGTGTTCATGGTTGCCTACTTGTTACCATGCTATGTTAAACATAACATGT
>KE370812.1:69943-87330 GCA_000418225.1 Zizania latifolia
TAGGACATTTACCCCTGCAAACACTATGTTCCCTTGTTTGTTAGAAAAGAAAAGTGGCTACATCATCCAGACATTCTGTAATACTTGTAAAGAGTGCATCACTGCTGCTATTATTAGTTAGGATAGATTCCTTCTATGCCACTAAAAGATCACCCTATCTCTTATATGCCACTCAGTGTATCACTCATGTGGGCCCTAGCAGATGCCAGCAGTATTATACTTCTCCTTATAAAAATTTTCTATGCTGCGAGAGGAATACTTCATCTTTAGGCATTTCATCACGAAAATGAACAGTCTCAGAGGAGTGCCAGATCCAGGAAATTAGCCTTGTAGATTTATTAGGTTCTGATGTCTGTGGTTAGTTTTATTGTCTTTACTTTAAGCATACAAATTGGAATGAGGTTTCCGTTTCCTGTTATTTATTTTTTTGGATGGTCTGGAGCATATTGTACACTTTCACAGTTTCACTCAGATATCTGTATGTAGTTTGATCGTGATTTTTAAACTGGATCGCAGATTATTGCCATAAAGGATATAATTCGTCCCCCAAGAAGAGACAATTTTAATGACGTGTACCTTGTTTCTGAGTTGATGGATACTGATCTCCATCAGATCATACGCTCAAATCAACCATTGACTGATGACCATTGCCAGGTTTGTTTCCTACAGCTTGCGCCTAGTTGAAACACATTTTTCTTGTTGAAATCTAGATATTGATTGCCATGGTTCCTTTGTTCACTATGTTTTGTTCATCCTTTCCATAATTCAGCTTAGCATTCTCTGCTTTATCCTGTTCAACAATCACAACTCACAAGTTACATGTTTTTTTGCAGTACTTCCTGTATCAGTTGCTACGAGGACTAAAATATGTGCACTCCGCAAATGTTTTGCACCGTGACCTGAAGCCAAGCAATTTGTTCCTTAATGCAAATTGTGATCTCAAGATTGCAGATTTTGGGCTTGCAAGGACCACTTCGGAGACTGATCTCATGACAGAGTACGTGGTCACTCGTTGGTACCGAGCACCAGAGTTGCTGTTGAACTGTTCACAGTATACTGCTGCTATTGATGTATGGTCAGTTGGGTGCATACTTGGTGAAATCGTTACTCGCCAACCCCTGTTTCCTGGAAGGGATTACATTCAACAACTAAAATTGATCACTGAGGTAAGTCTTGTCCAGTTCATTGCTTGCCTAGTTTTAGTGTCTACATAAACAGGTTAACCTACCATTTTTTTATTTGAATAAGAAACACTTTTTTATTGCTACTTGAACTCTGGATATATTAATGTGTTTTTGCTTCTGGTAGTATGATCGATGAAACAGCATTTTCCAATGTCTTCAGATCTGAAATCCAGATTTGAACTAAATCTTTCGTGTGGTTACTTCCTTATGTGGAATTGTCCTATCTTGAAAGTATACATTCATTTTGATAGTTACTCTTGATTGACTACTGTAGGACCATTTTTTTCCTTTTGTTGCTTTTCTGAAATGTGTCCCTGGAACCCAAGTGGTATGAATATTAATCATACCCCTCTCTCTTCAAAAGCTGATAGGGTCACCAGATGACTCAAGCCTAGGATTTCTTCGGAGTGATAATGCAAGAAGATACATGAAACAGCTACCGCAGTACCCAAGACAGGACTTCCGCTTGCGCTTCCGCAATATGTCTTCTGGTGCAGTTGATCTGTTAGAGAGAATGCTGGTATTTGATCCAAGCAGACGGATCACTGGTACATGGACGACTTACACGAACTATTTCATTGGTGTTGGCTTTACTGTAAAGTGTAAACTCAACATATTTTTTCCATGCAGTTGATGAGGCTCTGCATGAACTATTTCATTGGTGTTGGCTTTACTGTAAAGTGTAAACTCAACATATTTTTTCCATGCAGTTGATGAGGCTCTGCATCACCCGTACTTGTCTTCGCTTCATGACATCAATGAAGAACCCACCTGCCCAGCACCTTTCAGCTTTGATTTTGAGCAACCATCCTTTACTGAAGAACATATAAAAGAACTCATCTGGAGAGAATCCTTGGCATTCAATCCAGATCCTCCCTACTAAGAGCTCAGGTTAGTTCTAGAGAGCCAATGATCTAAATGTTGTATATGGGTAATTCTGGCATCCTGCAATGATTTTTACAGACTTTGTAGTGATCTGAATGTTGCATATGACTTTGTTTTCCAGATTGACTAATTTTGACCCTGGGAAAATGCTTGTTATTTTGAAACCAAGTGCCCGGGCCACCAAGATTTTTCATAATCATTGTGTAAAATTCTGTTCATACCTCAAGTCTTCAAGTCTTTGGGACGAAGGCCATTCTATGCCTTGTTTGCAACAAATATCCTTGTTTGCTAGTAATTCTCAATAGTCGTCTCACTCCGTCACTCTACCATTTTGAATGCTATTTCTTTTGTTTAAGAAATATTAATTTGCCATATCTGGAAGTTTAAAAATTGTCCCCGTTTAGTTTCTGACATGTTGCATTACCTTGCCTTGATTACAGAGAACATTTGAAGATTGTAGCTCCAGCGAAGGCAAGACCACCCTGCCTTGTGCATCTATTAATTTTATGGCCGCTTGTTGGGCGAATGAGCATGGACTATCCTCATAGTAGGGCAGTCTAAAGAAACAGCTTTTGTATTCCTGTTCAGATGACCTGAACCTTGGCTTATTATACCGGTCGATTGCATAAACGGTTCGTATGTATCTAAGCCTGTAACTGTGTGAACAATGGCTTAAACTGCCCGTGTATATCTTCAGTAGACAACATTCCATTTCGTGAATAAGATCGAAGTTGCCAAATTCAAGTTCGTTCTAAGATTCCACTCACTGGTATGGTGTTACTGCCCAAATGTGAAACGCACACGATGCACATATCATCAACTCGTTTACATGAAAGCGGAGGCTGATGTGTAGTATTCATCGGCCACCATGCAGCGAGCCGACGGACATTGTGGCGCATGACGACCACGTCAACGACCTGAGGTCGACGGTATCGGAGAAGACGAGCACGGCCTACCCCGGTATGTCCTCATCGCCGTCCAGGTACTGGCAGACCGCGCCTCCGGCCTCGCCTGGCTGCACGTCAATCCGAGCCAAGAGCACCAGCCTTGCCTCCTTGTCGTAGCACCCATCGAGCCTCTCGTCGACGGCGTGCACTAGCGCAGCAGGTTCACGCCGATGATGGGATCGATGGGCCGGCGCCCGCACGCCATCTCGAGGAGCAATGCGCCGTAGGCGAACACGTCGGTGGCCATTGTTGCCTTGCCAGTCAGGGTGAGCTCCGGCGGCATGTAACCCAGCGTCCCGACGAGGCGCGAGGTGGCCGGGTCCGCGCTGTGCTCGTAGAGGCGCGCGCACATGTTCGGCAGTCCGGGCCAAGGAGCACATTGCTGGCCTTCACATCGCGCTGCGCGCACCACCACCTGTCCGGATGGTAATCATGGAAATCATTTACCGCTGTGCGGCCACTATCGGTAACCGGACATGTATAGGTTTGGAAACTGTTGATAGATGAGTCTGCAAGCCTGCAAAATCTTTTTTTTGGGCACTCATTAACTTTTTTGTACGATGGCAGTCTAAAATCATTATTACCCAAAACAAAATCATTGTTGTTTGTTCGGACACATTGGATCGATTAACTGTTTTGAAATTTAGGAGAGACTGTAATAGAAGAGGTTGATTTTTCCTTGGCTGTCCCTATTTCCTCTCCTATCTTGGCTGCATACTCATCCTATGCTGTTCAGGAACATTAGGAGAAAGCATCACATCGCTGCCTCTCCTTCCTATTTGCTAGTCAGGAACTTTAACACTGCCTCAGTTCCTCATCATCCAACCACTTAAGAGCCACTTAAGAATGGAGGAGCAGAGCTATTAAAAAGTAGAGAAATCTACAATATAGACTTATTAAACTGGTTTATGTGTTAGAAAGTGCAGATGTTAGATTTAAGAGGTGCATATATGATGAATTTAAAATACTAAACACTATTTTGTTTTCTTGGCTCAGCCCGTGAAACCACTGCCTTAATGCCACCGATGCGCTGAAATCGTGTAGAAAGAAAGATAGGGTAGCTATGAGGTCAGTTATCAGACAACTTACCTCTAGCCTGGGGACAAACAAGAGCAGGAAGAGATCAGTCAGGACCTCAATCAATTTCACTTTATCCTGTAGAACCAGCTACTTGTAGTATAGTGCCTCTTGCGTTGCAACTGGTTAAAAATATATTTTTTATGAATATATGATCCCGAAATTTCGGAAGCACTAATGGGCCGCATGAGGCCAAGCCCATATGCTATCCGAATATCAAAGCTTCTCCACCTCCCGCTCCAGGCCCACACTCACACTCCCCACGACTCCCCCACTTCTCCACCGGCGGCAGCACGGCCAACTCCAACAGCCGCCGCCAAAGCCGCCCCTGACTCCGCCCCCCATCATCGACTTTATGATGAATGCAAAAATGCAAATAATTTTATGCGTTAGCCGTCAAAATTTTATTAGAATGGAGGTGCCGTTAAGTAAGACAATAGAAACTTTTCAGCCATGGAAAAGCATTTTAAATACTAATAGTGCTACATTTGTCTCGCAACGGGTTGAATAGCGTTTCCTGAACACTCTACCGGTAAATTGTTAAGGCAAAACATTTCCATACATTTATCAAACCGTCAAACATAACTAAAAGATGTGGTATCGTCTCTACTTCTTAATACAGTTTGGTTGTTCGCTCAAGGAACAATCGCTGCACCGAACGCAACAGTTCTTTTCAACAAAGTTCAAGTTTTATTTTCCAACTACGGTTAGAAACCCAAGGTTTGTCATAATTCACATAGAACAGTGCATAATGACTCTTGGTACTACTCTGCCATTGCATTATATCAACATCATCAAGCCTACCATTTTAAATTAAGTTCACTAAGTTGCTACATTCTAGTCTTAGTTTGGTCATTCAGACCGTCCTATGCAAAGAACTATCATGGCCTAGATCCTTAAATGGCATTTTACTACCCATAAGATGCTGCATTTGTCAGGAATTTGCTCAAATACCATTTCTTGGGTGCATATCCTCTACCAGTAAACTATCAAGGAAGAACATTTCCATAGACTTATAAACCGTTTAACAAAAATGAAAGTTGTGGTATTGTGTCTATTTTCTACAAGTCTTCCTATTTTCTAGATGAACAATCCTGCACTAAAAATGACTAAATGCAATAGTTCAATTTAACAAAATTCGGTTTTTGTTTTTCTGTTGCTGTGTTGCATTGCACTATCATGATCATCAAGAGTAATGAGCGCCCTCCTAATTAAATAAAGTCACAGTGCAGCTAATAACCCCTATCCCACCTTACCCTAACTTCAGGCTTGCAAATAACTTGTGACATTTTAATCTTTGTCACAAACATAATTGACAACCAGAACACAAATCACAGCAAGAAGTACAGCATAATTACCTGCAGTCTTGAGACGTTTGAAGATCCCACTTGCAAGGTAACATCCCATGGAGCTAATGGATGTTAGTAGTAGCCATATTTCTTTTTGAATCAAATTGTCAGATTATCGGCAGCAAGATTTGATCTTCTACCTCCTGACAGTTTTTTAGCAATCGGTTCTAATGAGGTGGCTAATAGATACGAAAGCTCTCAACTCAATAAGTCAGATCTAATCTCTTGTCATGAATTAGCTGACCCTCTGAGGTTATTTATATAGATAGACCGTGAAGATAGAGCCAAATCCTCTCTGTCAAGGTTGACCACTCCTCCTAGCTCCTTCTTCCTCACGTCAACAGCAATCACCACTCCCCCCATCTTACCTCTGCCGGTAGCCTTGCCCAACTGGTAAACAACATCATCATCAATGCTGACGGCAGGGTAAGACATATGCAGGCATCCTAGGGACAAGATTGCCCCTTTGGCCTCCTCGTCGCCGCTGCTGTTCATGAGCTTATGCAGCACCTCGTCTCACCGGCAGGTTTGGAGCGGTACAGGTGCAGCGTGAAAGCGAATTCACTAAGGGGCTGATCCTGAGGGCGGCCATGCCGTACTGCTTGTCGCCGCAGCTAAGTATAGCGGACTCGTCGCCTCCAAATCGATAGGGCCACGGGTTCGGGATCAGATCCAGTTTCGGGTCCTGATGGTGTGCCCTGTAGATGAAGTAATCGTTATGCTGGAAAAAAACTCTTGCCCAAGGGGTTGACGGGGACTCGGAGGAGGACCAAGTCGTCGGCGGCGGAGATGATTTTGGGCGCCAGGAACAGATCGGTGGGTGGCAGTTGCAGATTGGGGCAGTGGACGGAGAAGTGGGAGAGAGCAGGCGGAGGCACGTTGCAGAATGTCACCTCGATGGGAGGCGGCGGGGCGGCGGAGGCGCTTGGTGGTTGGGGGCGGCGGAAAGATGGTGAATACTTCGGGACGCGTTTCTTCTATGGTAGCATATCCGACGGAGAAAAATTAGAAAAAACATTGATTTAACTGACGCTTCTAGGCAGTGTTCGGTTCTTTAAACGAAGCTGATAATCTTTTCACCAATCCAATTATAGTTTGATGTTATGTAGATAAGGTTTTTACACCATTAATTTACTCTCTTTCTGCACGGTATTAATGTACCGCCTCTGTCCATTAATACGTTTTTAAAGAACAATGATGGATAGAAAAATGATAATGCTCATTAAATTAGAGGTGATTGAAGGTAGAATGATGGTTGTGGTAAGATCGGGTAAAAATTAACTGTGATGTGAGATGGTTAGCGTAAGAACTAATACTTTAAAATACTATTTATGAATATATTTTGAATATAATTGTTTATATTTGTAGACGGAAGACGGTATTAATAAAAAATGCGAGGAAACCCAAAAATTTCTGTGCTGCCAACGGCTATGTTAAAACACATCAATTTTACAATATTTTCGTACGAATTAAACTAAATACGCTAAAATTTCTTTCAAAATGCCTTGAAAGGAAATCCGGTACAAGACTAGCGGGCCCAGTCGTCAACGACGCAAAGGCTCCCTATACCAGCACCGATAAAAACATCTTCATTCAACTCCTCATCTCACTCCCTAGTCTCTATCCTATTATTTAGCAAAATCTTTTTAAAATCTCTCTTCAATCAACTTTCTATTTCATTCTCTATCTCATCCTACTCTCTATTTTGATTCCCCTCCTCCTCAAAAGCTAGGGAGCCAAAACCTCTCCCTATCTTTTTTTTGATTTTTTCATTTATTTTGGTTTTTTATATATACAAATTATATGGCTTAAATAAATACAATAAATACTTGGTAAACTAATCGCAAAATAATTTTAGGTGTTAGAAAAAATTTACTAACGAGAGTGAAAATTATAAAAAATGAAATAAAATTTGAAACTATATGAAGAATGGAAATAACAAATAACATGAGTGAAAATTTATTAATAGAGATGTTACAGCTAACAGTGCATGTAAAAGTTAATTTATTGATGATAGTTATAAGATATTAATAAAATATAGGTAAGTAAAATATAGGGAGCTCAATGAAGTATTATAAAAATAGAGAGTTAATTTAAAAGATTATCTATTTTTAGTTATAGAGAGAAAAATAAAATGGTAGTAGGTGTTAGTCGGAGATGTCTGTGCATCCCAGCCGAGGCCCGAGGGCATGTCTCGTGACCACCACCACCTGCAACCCCACGCCAACGATTCGATCACCCGGCGACCCGATCATGAGGCAAACCCTCGCCGCGCCGCCGGAGGAGGAGGAGGAGGAGGGAGCAGCCGGCAGCGGGAGGGGGCACGCCGTTGATGAGATGAAGGAGGTGGTGCTCCACGTGTACGACGTGACGAACAGCGACTCGGAGAAGACGAACAACACCATCCTCCAGATCAACCGCATCTTCAAGGACCGCATCGGCCTCGGCGGCATCTTCCACAGCGCCGTCCAGGTCGCCCGCCGCCCCTCTCCTATGCGGCGCAGATCCCGCTGCGCATTGCTCGCTTCCACCGGCAACCCTCCAGATCCCTGATTCTCCCCCCTTGTCGATCCTGATGCAGGTCTATGGCGACGACGAGTGGTCGTTCGGGTTCTGCGAGAACGGCAGCGGCGTCTTCAACTGCCCCGTCGGGAAGAACCCCATGTACACCTACCGCGAGCGCATCGTCCTCGGGGAGACCGACTGCTCCATCGCCACCGTGAACCGGATCCTGCGGGAGCTCAGCCGCGAGTGGCCTGGCGATTCGTACGACCTCCTTTCCAGGAACTGTAACCACTTCTGCGATGTGCTCTGCGAGAGGCTGGGCGTCCCCAAGCTCCCAGGTAAGGAAATGGGATTCGCAGCTGTCTTCCGATTAGTGAGGGGCAATTAGGCCATATGTGCGCCAAAGGGAGACCGATTCTCAAATCTCAAGTGCAGAGAACCGTGAACGTCGCACGATGATAGGTATATTGACATCAGATTCTAATTTAGTTCATGAGATCTAGTTGGTTAGGAAAACTGTGCTGAAGGAAAAGTGAAGGAAGTTGTTATGAATTGGACATTGCAGTGTCATGGATGGGTGCACAGCTTGGTGGTTATCAGCTCGGGAGGAGCCAAGTAGTTTATCTAGAGAGTAGCGGTTATGCTGAACTCAAATTCAGGGTGTTTTATCTCTTGGAGGCTATGAATAGAGCTGCAGACATTGTGCTGGAGGTGTTAATTGTCTTGGCCTCTTGGGAGGAGAGGGGTTGCCCGGTTGCCCCTGGAAAGAATTTAGTGTATGCTAGGTGGAGGAATACTATTGGAAGGAGATAGGGTGTACTATTGTACTGTTGACCTCCTAGGCCCAAGACAGGAAGAGCAAAGATGCACGTCTTCTGTTCTAAATAAAGATTTGTCTGTTAGAACTTAAAATCTAGGGTTTGATAACTCAGGAATTGTGGAGTTGGAAATGTTTTGAAGTAAGGAAAGTTCTACATTTTTTAATGATTGAATGATGGATTTACAGCATATGGAAATCTACTAGGGGCGATAGGAGTTAATCTGGTATAGTTTGGTCTAGTAGGAGCTAAGCGTGGAACCATTATCAAGCTTGGTACTTTTGAATTTCATAAATAGGTACTTTTGAAGTTCATAAAATGCTCCCTCAACAGTCAAAACTTGCAAGTTTCGGAGTAAGTTGATTGGGACTTGGGGTACAAAACATTGTGTATCAAAGCATTAGGACTTAATTTCAGGACTAGATGAACTAACATAGGTTAATAACAAAGTAGGCCTGATATACCCTTAGGTGAATTAGATGGTATTTGTTTACAACTTACTTCCTTATATAACCGTTGTCTTATCCATGATACAAGTATGGTTATATACCTGCTCTATTTTGAATGTCAGATAGTTGATACTTTTTGTTTGGCTGACCTTGTGTTAAAAACTCTGCAGGCTGGGTTAATCGTTTTGCCAATGCCGGTGATACTGCTGTGGTGATTGCTGACAACACAGCGGTTAAGGTACATTTGTTTTCACTTCTTGTGCATTAGCAACACCACTTTTCCTTATCTTTTCCTTGTTAAGCATGCTTTGTGGCAGTGTTGTACACACTCCTTGACTGTTGGTAGGTTTAGTTTGTTCTTTGTTGAAAGAGATATTTCATAACACCTAATTTTGAGTGATAGATTCATTGCGATGCTTTTTTTAAACAAAGCTTATAATGGTACTACCTCTGCTCTCAAATGGATGATGTCCTAGAATGCATGCACTCAAACCTCTAAATTTAAAATCATTAATAAATTAAAAAAATATTAGAATTTGATATGTGAAATGGTATCAGTAGTTTGTTATGAAAAATACTTTCATATATTTATATTATTGATATTTTTTATAAATATTTAAATAGAACAATTAGTGTAAAGACATGTGCATTGGACACTATCGATGTCCAGAACATCATTTATTTGAGAACGGAGGTAGTATTAAGTTTCAATACCCCAAGCCTGCACCTAGACCTAGTTAATGTCCAACCCAATTAGCAGCTATCACCGTATCATGTGCATCCCAATAAACTCAATCCTTTATTATCTTAGGAATTAGGATAAACTTCATGCTTGCAACTCACAGGAAAGCAGTTTTTCCATCGCTGATTTTGTCATTCTGAATTTTATTGTGGCTATGGTCTATGATTTTTGCCTTTTCTATTCAACTACTTCATTTAAAGTCTGCGCCCAACTCAAAATTCTTGGCTTCACCTGCATATTAACATTCATGGGGAAACTTCATATACATTTTCCCCATTTTTATTTTTCTCCTGATAAAACGATGTGCTTGTCGTAGTTGTGTCTTCTCAGTTGTTACCCATATCTTGGTTTAATTCGATGCCACTCAGCAACTTTGCTTAATCCTATCCTTGATCAGCAGGTTGCAACTCCAGTGTGGGTTTGACTATTCATAGTTTTCCATTTCCCTGGCAGCATTTGTCTTGGAGAGCACAACATGTTTTACTTCACTAGCACTGCTATTTTGACTCATGCGCGTTAGGATTTAGGAAGAGATGCCCTTTTTGTGTTAGCATCTTCTCTCGATAGTTGAATTCATTTAGATGTTAATGCCACTATGCCAGGAATCCCTGGAATTTTCCATGTTATGGACTTAATCCATGCAATCAGACAATCACTATCGAAATGCTTTGTGTGTAGCCATCACAGTCATCAGTTCATCAGTTGGCTGACCATTTTTCCCTTTCTTGTATTGATTAATAGAGAAAATGCATAGAAATGTCAAGACTTAAGCGAATGTGCATGACTTTAAGTGTTTGCTTGGATCATTTCCCTTGTAAACCTTACCAAAACTTTGGTACTGGCAAATTTTGGTAAAGTATGATTGTTTGGTTTGTCGCCAAAATTTTAGGAGTGTCTGGGCTTACTTCAATGATTTTATCATGTATTTACATATTCATGCTTTAGATCTTTGCTACTCATCAAGATGCAGGCAGTTCCACACTCACCAAATGCCATTTACGTGTAGACACTGATAGCTATTGCATCCATTTTTGTTTGTGCAAATGTGATTATGGACCATTCCTACAAGATGAAGTAGGATTCATGAATTGCTCTGCGCGTGATCATTATTCATTATGTTGCTTATATCAGTTATATGCAGTGGTACTGTGGTAGCACATTATTATTTTCCTGGACATGATTTCACTGTGAACTTACGTTTTGCAGTTCAGGCAGGCTAAAACAGAAATTGTGAATGCCAGTAGAGTAGCATACAGATTTATGGCAGGCCTTGCTTCAAAAAACCAACCCTCACAACCAGAATCCCCAGGGAACCAAAACAGAAACGGACCTACTTTCCAGGGCTCTTGGTTCAAGAACATCGTTTCAGCTGGTGCAAAGCCTTCTTCAAGCGAGTCAACTTCTTCCCATGACGCTGGTGATGGATCCCCTTTCCAGAACCAAAAATCAGCAGAGCAGCAGTCAACACGGTTGTAGTCCCTGCCCCTCCCCCCAGTTATCACCTGTTGAATTGAATCTGTAGTGTAACAATAGCCAACATTCATTTAAAAACATGGCATGTTATTCACACATGAATATCTGTGGGTCTCTAGTCTTCCGATGGGAAAACATGAAATGTTAAAGCACGTCAGCCAGCTTGACATTCCCTTGTATCATACATCTCTCATGTGGCAGCTTAGATGATAGGCTGATAGTATTCCGATTGTTTACACCGATGGGTTTCTGGACCCGCCGATATTGGTGTCCTGCTTCAGTAAAAGTTGAATGATCGATGGTTGGGCGAACAAGTGTTGTATTCCCATGGTTCCTGCATTCGATTCGTTCCAGAGTTAAGTGAAATAAATTGCAAATTTTGTCCGTATCAAGCTCCTTCTAGACAACTTTGTTTTATTAAACTTTATTTTATTTATAAGCTAGCTTGCCTAATTGTTTAAATAAGTTATAAAAGCTTTGAGAAGCTTGATGTCATATTTTTAACGGCTTATAAAATTTGAATTTATTATCGAATATGTTACTTCTATATTTTTATTTTAATTTGTTTGATGTTTAATTGATAATATCATTATTTGAACTGCAGTTTAGTATTAAAATAATAATAGAATACTAAATTATCTTAATTCTGAAGCGTCATTTCAAATAGCCGAATTTTGACTTTTTTTTCAACGTAACTGGTTACAAAATATTAAAACTAGCACATGTAGCCATTCACCCTCACACTACTAAACTCAAGCAATGCCGCAATGGTATCACGAATTTAACTTATAGTGGCATCATCTACGTGTGCACTATTATCCACACCTATTGAATTTGCCACGTGCTCTTGAACGTAATCTGCACTCTCAAATCTTTCAAAATGCTCATCGCCTACAGCATAAAATTATGTAAACACATGCACGCAGATATTATCATCTTTTGCTTATCAACTAGATAGCTTGGTATGCCATGGAGAATACGCCATTTCACCTTGAGAACACCAACCAAATAATCTTTCGATGATGTTTCTTAGAGATGAATGACGATAGTTGAAGATCTTCGTTCCAACTGGAGCTGCATATTGAAATTCAGGTGCATAGTACCGTTTTCCCTTGAATGGGCTAGATAACAAACTCGATTTGAATATCCCGAGTCAACAATATAATATAGTATTTTCCTACAGTTAGATCGAGATAAACACCACACATTTATGGATTAAATCTAAATAATATACAGAAAATACATATACAAGTGGGTTAACTTCTAAAGGATGTGAATAATTTCACTTTGACACCAAAGCATCAGACCATACATGTGTCTGTTGTTAAGTGATATGAGATAAAATAAGCTCAAAAAGTCTCGTTTCGATAATTTTTTTTCACCAACAGAATAATAAATGAGCTTATGACTTGTTTAAATAATAAATTATAACTTCTAGAAAACTTGTAGCTTTTCAATATCTATATAGAAGAACGCATAAATAGTACAATTTTTACATCTGCTTTCTATATGAAAATTATCGAAAAATTGTATTAAATGTGCTTGTCAACTTTTTAGCATTAAGTTTATGCGTTTAAACCCTTAAATAATTATTATAAACTCAACTTCATCCAAAATAATTATTATAAACTCAACTTCATCTTATCATCCCTTCATCTTGTGTTTTGAATGAAAGGCCGTTCAAAACAGACGATGGAATAGAGATGATGGATCAAACTGAGTTTATAACAATTATTTAAGGGCTTAGACAAATGAATTTAATATCTAGATGCTGCCCAACAACATCTAGAAATTTGCTTCCATTGTTCAGATCCCAGACGGCGCAACAGTCCTCTCTAACATATAACAACAATGCTATCCACCGAACAAAAAAGGGCAGAGAAGGGAATGGCTCATTTACAAGAATGCAATGCAATCCAATTTACACGTGGGACTGCACAGAGGGGAAAAATACAACAGGGTAAGAAGCTCCTGGTTCACTAGGTGAAGCGTTTCTCAGAAGGTGATGGTTGTCGCAAGGAATAGAAGAGGCACCAAAATCCCTATCCCGGTTCTGGAGATACCTACTGTCATAACAAATGCCTTTTCAGTTTGTTGACATAAGGCAGAGTAATATAGAAAAAAGCTTGAGAGAGCGAGAGAGAGGAAGGAATTCTAATAGAAAGAGTAAATGAGTAATATGATGATTGTATTACAAACAAAAAGGTAAATAAGGTACCTGAGCTTCCAGATGTCGGCGCAACAGGCAATGCAGGCAGCGACATTTCTGAAACCAAAAGAGAGGGCATTGTAATTATGGAAATTTATACTGTAGGAAGTTTCTCATTTTTTTAATGTTACCCCCAAAATGTCTCCTCACCTGGAGCACAAAGTGACAAGGATTGAACAGATGATGAGGATGGCCATGGTGCCGCAATGTTGTCGCTCAAATCGCATGTAAAGCTAATGCCTGTAGCATTGTCAAATACAATGTCTGTAGGTAAGCTCCGAAGTAGACAACCTACAAAAAGGACAATTGGCATTAGCACAGAACTGCATGTCCATGCACAAAACCAGATAAAGTTGATAGAATGAACTAACCTTGCTGTCCAAAAGCTGTTCCAGGTGGAGAATGGTGTCAAGAATAGTAAACAAAGTCAGAAAGCATTCCATGAGAAGTAAAATTGATGATAAGTTATGATGTCCTTTGAGCATACCTTGCAAACTGAAATCTTTTAAATCAATATCACAGAGCTCATAAATATCATCTGCTACGCCAGCTTTCTGTAGCATTGAACCGAACATGGTTGCACAGTTAATTGCTTGCAAATTTGTTACAAATATTTGCTTCTGGCGAGTTGCAATGTAAGAGTGCAACGCCCCGCAGCATGAAGGCGTTGAAGAAGATGCCTTGCCACATGCCTCAACGACAGAAGAAGGATCATCGAACTCCAGCGGACAAACTGCATAGTTCAAAACATGGGTAAAATAGATCACATTGTGCCATGCATGATGATGACACCATTGATAGCACTAAGCACCCAGCAATTATAACACAAGCCAAAATTTGTCAAACATAGCAGGTACTTGTAATTAAAGTACGCAAACTTGGCAGCATGTTGGTATACGGCATATAGGCAAACCAAGGAATATGCATCCATAAATTATCCCAATAATAGATGAAACCAAACAATATCATGTGACATCACATACCTTTGTTCACCTTGCAACCAGATAATACTCTAAAAGCAGTGTTTGCTGCTTCTGATGAAAGCTTCATAGATAACCAGGAGTGAACTACCCCTTTACAGTCACTAACAACATTGATCTCAGCATCGCTGGCAGATATGCTAGAACTTCCAAACATGTTTGTCCCACCAGAGGAAATGTGTACTGCTGCTTCCACTATTGCAGGCTGGCAAACAGGTCTACAACACTCTTTCAGTGGATCAACACTGTTGCATGCATCTAAGAGCTTGGTTATATTAACTATTCTCTCAAATGAGCTAATATCCTTCACGGGGCAAGACGAATCTGTAAGATTTGATGCCTTTAGAGTACATAACTCAGGGATGTTAGTGTTTGCTCCTCTGCTTGCCAGTATGCTCATAACGTCGGAGAAACAAGCATTTGCTGAAGCCTGGTTGAGAACTAGTGTATTGTTTCCAGTACCATATGCAGCTTGAAAAATATTCATCAAGCTATTAACTTGGGGGCAGCATATCACATCAGCAACCAGTGGTGCTAAAGGAATGGAACAATCAAATGCTGTCTTATCCATGATATAAGAGAGCACAGAGAAATTTACATGGCATTTTCCAGTCAAGACCGGATCATATGATGTGTAGTTTGGATACATCGGTGACAGTGGCTCAACTGGGTTAGTGTTGTGTGGAAGAACAGATGGTGAAATCTCTATTGGATCAAAGAGACCAATTGGTGGATCAGACAGAAGGAATTTATTTGTGGCTGTTGGTTCAAGTGTTGTTTTCTGAGAAAGAACATGCTGGCTGCCACAAAGACAGAGAGCAAACAAGACAAACCAATGATACACTGTACCTGCAATGCAACAATCATTTTAGCATAATAACTCTTTGAAGGGAAATCACAGATACTGTAGAATGCTCTTCAACTAAACATGGACTTCTGGCTAGGTAAGAACATAATCTATGCATAATATGCATCTCCATCAACAATCCACAGTAAATATGTGCCTCAATTCTTCACACTAGGTAAAGAGTTCACTGCCTAGCATATCTAGTACATCATGGGGCCATGATCATGACTATATTCATCAAACGATTAGGATTATTTAGTATCCACATCAGGTTCTTAAATCAGAAAGTAGCATAGCATGGATTATTATTTACAAGAGAACAGATAAGCTACAGATGCATAGAATATTTGATATTTTCAGTCTTTTCAGTATTTTGGTATGAACAATGTATTGAGGATCATATAGTGCAGACGTAGTGCTGAGTAAAGAACAAATAATTGTTAATATCAGTATATCACTTTGTCTGTAAAACCATGTTGTCATGTCAATATTTTGGAGGACACAATCCTATTCCCACATGCCTGTATCATCTAACCTCTACTATGTCACCCTAATGTCAGTGCTGAGTGCTGACAAATTTGCAACCTGGGTCACACACCCACATGCATCATGAGTGGTTCGGTGTTAAGAACTAGAAGTTCCAAACGGACTTCTATATTTATATATGATGATCTCAATGACTCCGTTTAGCTTCTGCTAGCATATCATACACTTTCAAGAGTTTCCTAAATCAAATTTATTGTCTATAATCAAGTGCAGAATGACAATAACTCACCCTGAGGACATGAACCAGAGCTGGAACTCTCCATCTTTTAACCCCAATAAGTAAATGCATGCATGAGGCTGTGTGCACGGGGTCCTCAGTCCCAGTAAAAGTCCAATAGGTCTACTCGTAGGATCATTGGAGATGGTAGCACTGCACCAAACAAACAAGGTAAAAAGGCCTTGAGGTATATGTAAAATGAATGCTCATGCCCCAAGAAAAATATAACCTCAAGAAAGCAAAGTGCAAGAGTAACACTTAGTGAACACAATTAAGTATACAACCAAGTATTTCGCCCAGCATTACCCATACTCTCAATCAACTAACCAACAACCGAAGGATGATACCATAATGCCGTATTTTTTCTGTGTGAAATGTGAATGAGACACTGCGTTCACAAGGTTCTCTATATAACGAAACACAGAAATAGATCATTTCCATTTAGCATTCAGGTATGGCTCAAATTAACTGAGCTGAACATAGACTGTTAGCATTAAAAGTGTCTGGTGCTGGAGTCACCACTGTCCACCTCACTCGCGTAGTCCTATCTAAGAAAGCAGTGGGAGCTTAGGTTCTTTGCTACTGTAGTTCCAATAGATTTGTGAAAACCTCATGCGGCGTCAGCTAAACTCTGCTGTTTTGCTGTGCTGACGGCAACATCTAATCACTATGAGGTTTGTATAGCAACAAAATGTACTTCCCCTACTTCTACTCCCATGTTTCAACAAATGCCCAACAAATGCGACTATGCAGCTACAGATTCGTTCTACTGGTGAACTGGTTAACTCAAACACCAAAAACACCTCGCTCTGGGGCAGTCCAGCAAGCGCCTCACCTCGGCTACCGCCGTTACAGCTGGATCTGGAGCGCGCCGATCCGGCAAGCCCTCCGGTGGGTGGGGCGCCTCCCTCCCCGCGCCGTGCTGGGACGAGGGAGCGTCGGAGCGAGCGACAGCACCCCCCTCAGCGCGTGCCGTTCCTGGGCTGCCCCCTTACGCCCTCGGCTGCCGGGCCGGCGAGTGAGCAGGAGAGTGCGCCGGCGGCGAGGGCGGGGCTGGCCGGCCCGGAGCTGGGGATTAGGGTTGGCGAGCCGCGGGTGGTGGGGTGGGGCGAGCGACTGTGCGTGCACCACTGTCTCCCGTGTCTGCGTGCGCCTGGCT
>KE370812.1:105579-117792 GCA_000418225.1 Zizania latifolia
GGCAGCGACCTATCTTCGGCGAGAACAGCACCAAACCTTCAGTACAACCTCTTGCATGCCATGTGTTTGATTTAATGTTCACAAGCACTTGATCTTTAGATTGCACTACATATGTTTGTTGAAATGTCCATGAGTTCTAAGTGTATGTCAAGTGTTTGTTGAATTGCCTGAGAGGTTCCAGAATGTACTTAACATGGTTGATGAAATGCCAATGAGATTGCACACCAAGTATTTGATTATTTGCGCATGAGTGCTTTGTGCGTTTCTTTTTCTATAGAACGCTTGTTGCACTTGTGGATGCATTTTTGTTGATCGATCAATACTTGTCTTTTTCTTGGGCAATCTTCTTCGGCATTAATCTTTTGGTGGAGGTCTGTATCTACTTGCTTTGAGTGGACATTCTAGCACAGCCTTGCGCTGAGTCATTTGAAGTCACTCGCTAGTTTGATACAGGAGTTTGAGGGATTTTCGTTTATCCGCTGTGTTTTATTTTGCGCCCATTCATCCCCCTTCTGGTCGCTAGTTTCGATCCTAATATGTAATGCAAATTTTTTGTAGTTTATGACATTATGGTTGTAGATAATGTACAAATTTTAATACGACAACTAATGATAAGTGTTTTTTATTGTAATGCTCCGTATCAACGAATGATCAGTGACATATCATTCGAATTGATATAAATCACAATACGGTTGATCGTTAATTGTAGAGTTTTTTATTTTGGAAATTTTATTAAACGCGTCTATTTTGTGATATTCTTATAGCATGAATTATGCTATTTTACAACCAAGGTCTTTGATCAGGATAAATGGTTCAATTTTGAAAAAAATGACACTAACATCAACTGTAAATGTCGTATGTCGTCAAGTCCATTCTTCATCCGAGCCGGATTCCATGTGTTGCTCCGTTTCATCCCACTCATCCATCAGGTTTCGTCGAGGCCCGGTAGACGTCCTGGTGTCGGCATTACCACTACCTCTGGGGCGACCTCTCTTTCCCCGATCCCTGTTCATAGCCTTAGAAACACGGTCAAAGTTTGATGGATTTTTTGGGCAAGTCGTGCTGTAATGGCCATCCTTCAGCCCGCACCACTCGCACACTCTTGTACATTTTTCCTTGCCCCTTGCCCCTAGGATGACTCTCTCCTGTATGTCAGGACCACTGCCCTTTGTCTTAGACCTCGACGGTGGCTGACGGCTAATACCACGCGTATCTTCAAACATCCCACGTGAATCCATGTTTTCTGCCTGAACTTGATCAGTTTCTCTATCTTTGGAAATGCCCTCAAGCTGTTTTCGTAGTCCTTTTAGAATATTTTTTGCCCTTTCAAAGCTCACCACCGACGAAATTCCAGCATTTACTACCGCCATTGCATCAGTCATTAGGACTCTTGACCGGTACACATCTTGCACCTTAAATGAGTGCCTGTCCCTCCTTTTAAAGGGAACATCGCTCTTTGCATATCTTGTGTATCATCGCAGGATATAGGTAGCTGGAATTTTTTCCACTTGCACATGAACAAAAGAGCGTAGAATATGGGTGCAAAACATTCCTGTCCATACAAAAAACATTGTTTGTAATGTTTTGGTAATTTGAAGCTGGTGCGTCATCACATCCATACGTACTATTTTTTTTGACCTATTGATTTTTTTGAACAACAGAGGTGTTATCTAGAATTTACCTGTGTGTTCCCATTGCTTGCACTCACACTCATATATGCCATTTTCAACATCGGCAACCAATTTGAACTGTTTTTGGCACCAATCGTGCTTCTGTGACATTTTGGTGTGCGAAACTATCCATCCATTTCGAACGTTGTCATCCATGTCGATCCTGAAGGACGTGCTGTCAACCAGAGTTGTGTCGAACAGGTTGAAAGCGGCTCTAGCGTACACCCTTGCGAATTGGGGAACAAAAGGCCAGCAAGGTTTAGTTGGTTGATTTGCCTGCACGATATGAACTAAAATAGTTATTAACAGACGGTCATATTAATTATGCAACTACTGTAATAATTATCACCGTGCAAACTCTAATTTCCCTTGCTTCCGCGTCCTTATGTGCCAATATCACATCTAGCATTCTCTCTGCAAACCTATGAAGAGTAGTCTGGTAATCAACGAATGCCCTCTTTACCACTCGGTTCATGCTTTCGCTCCGTTGCGTTGACGTCATCCTCCCACAATACGTGTGCTTGAAATATGCAGGAATATAACCGTGCCGAAGATCATACAATCTCTGCATTGTAATTGATTTGTTGAGATTGAAGTCATCGATTAACTGAGTCCACACGTTCTCAAATTCTAGGGGAGTGTACGTCTGGTTTATACAAAGCATCATCCTTGACTCTATCATCTTGTCCCTGATATATATTGTGTTTAGCACATCCATGTGCCTGTTAAGGATGTGCTATCTGCAGAGACGGTGAATTGTATTGAGGAAAACACGGGCGATTGCTACAGCCATCGATGGGTCGATCTGCGGGGAGAATTAGGAAGGTTAGGGAATAATACAAAAAACAAACAGCATAACATGATCCAATTATTATAATATAGTTGCGTCCTTTTCTTAACCTGTAAGTATACATCTAGGGTCAGGGCTTCCATCCATGCACCTCTTAAATGTGTTGAATAACCACTCAAACGATTCAACTTTCTCATCACGCAAGAGCGCACAACCGAACAATGTGCTCTGCATATGGTGGTTCGCCCCAACAAACATCGCCAGGGGCATTTCGTATATATTGGTCTTGTAAGTGGTATCAAATGTCATTGCATCATCGAAGTCGATGTAATTCGCTTGGCTGCTAGCGTGGCTTCAGTAAATGTTCTTAACCACGCCATCTTTGTCGAGCTGAACGCCCCAGTAAAACTTTGGGTTGTCTATCTTGCATTTGCCAAAAAAATCAAGTAGCTTGTTGATGTCGTTGGCATTTTCTTCCCGTGCGTTTGCAGCCCTCCTGCGAACAACCAAAACGTTGAGCATCTTATAAAGGCATGCTAAAAATTGTGTCAACAATATAGATAACATTGAACACAACGATCGAACTGAGTACGATATATATCACTTGTTCTCAAGATCCCTTGTAGTAAAAGGAATATTTTCCCAACCTCCATGCATGTCTGACAGCACCCCTACGATGCTGTTCTGAGGAACTCTTTTGCTGTAGCACGTCTACAAATTCCATAACAGTTACATCTCTCTTCTTGTGCGAACACATTTGTTTTATGGCAGAAGGCGTCGGCGTAAGATGATTGTGTCATAGGTTAACTTTAACTAGTACAATGGATTCCAGTTGTCCATCAATGACAACATCCTTCATCCTTATATATGCCTTACAACCAGTCTTTTTGGTGAAGTGTTTCCGTTGCCTGTCAACCGCAACACCTTTATAAGAATGAGCTCCAACCTTGGTGCAAAAAACCTCCCTCTCATGCGGATATGTACGGTGCCTTTTCACATCGAAACTGGCGTGGAACGCATATCGCTCGTAAAAATTGTACTGAATATCAATTTAATTTCGTCATATAACATTATGTAGGGATCGAGTTGTCGTCGAAAAATAACTTATTTATGGACACACTTGACAAATATTCAAGGTATGGACTCATTTATTGTTGTCATCGTAAAGACGTAAAATAATTACACTACTTATTGGAGGTTGTTGTGTCTAGTCTTGCAAAAGTGATCCTGGTTTACCTAAAAACAATTAAAATAATGTGACAAAATCTCATATAGGTAAATTGATTACTCTCGTTATGTAGCCATTTTTCAACCATAATATCAATTGGTAGTAAAACATTAACGCACAGAATCATGCAACGGGTTTCTTTGGTAATGCATGGATCAACATTTTCCATTCTATGATAGCATGTTAGTCAAAGGAAAATTTGGATGTAAACCAGTAACGAAATATTCCAAACAGATCATTGTATGACTACATATTAAATTCTTTTACCAAGTATCTGCCGGTGTGATCACATATTATGAATGCTCGAAGAATAGTTAAAATAATGAATGAAAATGCATGCTGTTTATAGTATAGCATGTTATCGACTCAAGGTACTCACGTGGGTGTAATCTGTCCTTGTTATTGGTGTTGATACATCCGCTTCTTGCACGCATGGTGGTAGAGTTCGCGCCCGGAATATGGTGGACTCAATTGCCCTGGGTGGAGTACTTGCATCGGCGACGGTGGCGCATTGCCTTGTTGATGTTCCTGTGCTGGCTGGATCGCACGCAGGGGTTGGCACAGGGGCGGAGGAATCAAACTCAAAATCTTCTTCCATTGGTGTGTTCATCTATTTTTTGTGTGTGATCGACTGTGATGGCAACTAGCGTCGCCGGAAGGGATGAGCCTTGCAGTGCCCACTGTGGGTCGCCAGAACGGAGTGTGGGAAGCCGTTACTGCATGCACATTTAAATTTTTGGCTTTTTCAATTAAGTGCACTTAATGCGGATCCGCGTGGATTTGCGGTTTGTCTCCGTGATGGCCGCCCAAAAAAACCGATACGGTTGTATATCTCACAGACTCCGCATCTCCCACAATTAGATGCAACACAAATATTTTACACCATTAATTCGCAAGGTAATGCCACGTCGCACGCTACGTAGTAATGCTTTTACGATCAATGTGCGAACACATCAAACACGATGATAGTAACATGCGTAACCATTTTACACGGTTATATGTTATCGTCAAATGTAGTAAAATGTTTACAGTATGATGAGTCGGTTTTCGTAGTTCTTTGATTCCTAAAACAGGTATCAAATTTGCATTGATGAATTTCCGATGTCATTCAAAATTATCAAATTCTACGTTAATGACAATGTGTAAATGATTTACACTTATCATCTATGCAAAGTAAGAATTTAATACAGTTAATCATCACAAAAACACAGTACATCACGCCTCAGTATATTGTCCATAAATCATTCGATGTGATTACATTAAATTTACATAGTAGTAAATAATTTACACTTAACATGCATATAGTATAAAAAGATTACACAGTAAAACAACAAAAATATCTGATCATCAAAAAAATACAATACATCACGTCTCAGTGAATTTGACTGTAAATCATTCGATGTGATTACATTAAATTTACATAGTAGTAAATAATTTACACCTAATATACATATAGTATAAAAAGATTGCACAGTCAAACAACAAAAATATATGTAAATCGTGATCTTGGGGTAATGATCGTAAACAAATTGCACCCATGAGCTTTTATACGGATGGCAGTCATTACACAAACAATCCTCAAAGTTAATCTCAGTGTATTTGTATTACTACTTTGATCTCACGTAAAATATACATGTTTGTAATCAATTTACGGTCTGATTTCCACAAGACAAGAGGTTCGGTGCACGAACCCAAATTAAATCGGGCATCACGTTTTTCCGTGAAAAAAAACCGGGTCCGCAGCGGTTTTGGCTCATCTTGCGGTGCTCCCGGCCGCTGCCATGTAGGGCCTCACGCTACTTATTAAATAGCGCGTCTAGCGCTGTTTAGCGCTACCGTATATATAATATAATATTTGTCATTGTCAAATAAATATTATCACCCCCACAAATAAACAACTCATACTTTCAAAAGCAAAATAAATAAGGGCAATCAAAGTCATTTAAGTTGATTTCTTAATCTTATGCACAAATACAAAACAGCTTATATAACGACATATAGAGTATTTGATATCTACCCCCTCCATCCTAAAAAGATTTCATTGTTGACCCTTCAACTACTTAACTATCCACCATTCACAAATCAAAAAGTTTTATTCTTTCAAAATACTCTTATCTATCATTTTATAATACTATTTTTTCTTATTAATAAGTAATACTTTGGTCTTTTACTCTCGCTATTAATTTATTAATTTTATCTTAAAAGTAAGTCTTTGTGAATCTGTTTCAGACAAATTTTCAATGAAAATAAAAGGTTAGCTCCTGTACACAACACAAGAAACTGGCTCAGTGTGTAATAGCTGTGAATGTTAGTGAACTGATGCTTCAAACAAGTATAGAGGAGGTCAGTTTACTCCAGCGATTATTAGTTGTTTCATGCTGGACCAGACAAACGACAGAAAGAGAAGTTACACTGATCATAATATGCAAGAAGAGACCAGAGTCACAAACTTGTCAAAGACAAGTCAATTAATGTTGCCAAGCAATGATAGGGGATTAGTCGGGTGGTTGAGATAATCTGGACAAAAAGAACAGGGACATCATTTCTGCAGAGAGCATCTCCTCCCCATGCCAATGTTCAGAACATAAAAAAAGTTAGCATGTTGAAGTACTAGCAATTTGGTGATATACAATCTATGGTCCTGAGCAAATATGCTAAATCAACCAAGATATGCTTTGCAACAATATTCAAACCGTGGAGCAGGAGTTGTGTAAGCTGATTGGGGAAACAAGCCCAGATTCTGAAGGAAGAGTAAATGGGATTTCCATGAACCTAGTCAGAGGAAAACAAAGTTCAAGACCCTTAAACTTAGGGCAATGGTCTGTGAAAGCATCCAAAGGAACAGAAGTAACGACTTCCAGAGGCAGTAGTCGATAGAATTCTTCTTTGACCTGAACAATTTGTTCGTAGGGTTCCATGCTGTGGAAGCAAATAATAAGGACTGGTTTTTAACTCCTGAAGTGGAGACACGATGTGGTTCTGACTTCTGACTTAATTCTTGCGTGGTTCTGACTTAAGCTTACTATGCTGGCAGTCTAGCATAGTCCATAAATGAAGTCAATTGCGACACCACAAATGAAGCACCAAGTCATCAACTAGTTTACAATGCACACCAACGGTTTAGCAAAGGAAAGGAAGTGATGCATACCGTACTATAAATATAAACAAGTTGATAATCTCTGTGATTAAAAAAGTACAGATTTGTCATCTTGAAAAGGCACATAGAATTATTTCAGGACTATGTTTAAACAAAACACGAATTTTCTCTTTGTTTATGTGTCATATTGGTGTGAACTTGTGCTCAATCAGATAAATTGGATTGTTTGTGCAACTTTTACAAACAAACCATTTTTCAATGGTTTCTTACAACTTCGCTGAACTACCAGATTATACACTTCAAGGCAAAGGACGAGACTCTTGTTGCTTACTATAACCATGCCAGTTAGCTACTCTGCTGGGTAATGCCTGAGCTCAGCATGAAGCATCCCAGTTTGCAAACACAAATCCAAACATTATAAGGGGTAATCATCAGTGGAAAACTGGAAATGAAAGAGTAGCACTAGTCTTGAAATATTAAGACAAGGATTGTCTCTAACTTCTAGTTTTCTAGCATGGAATAGAATATAAGTTTGCTCAAATATACTGATCACAGATAGGGAAAAGAGGTGATATTCTGAATGCTTGATCTTTCATTTCTGTAACCACACAGGACTAGGCATTTTCTAGAAAGATGTTCCCTCCAGATTAATGACAGGAGGGAGTAACAAAGAGTGACAGGGTGAATAATTCAATGGTAATGCCATTTTGTGCTCTGGCATAATAAGGATGTGAATGCTATCATAAACCACAAAACGTGATGCATACAACATACAATAGTTGTCCAAGTGATTTCATGGTAGGCGAAGCAAAAATGACAGCTTTGCAAGGTCTGGAGACATGAATGACTACTTCTGCTGATTCGTCATTGATTTACAGATCCTTGTTCCAAAATTCAACAACAAATCAGGCAGATCATTTCAATTAATGTCGACCATACCTTTGTAACATGACAGATTCTGATTATCCTTTGTCGAACAGTAAAGCATATTTTTCCCCCCACCACTCCTGGCTTTCTGTGCTAATTTGCAGGCACTTGGTTTCATCATTCAGAACATGACTATGGAGAATCATATATCCAAATACATGGATGTCAGAAATGGCATGATTATATCCACAAAGATAGCATACTAACTCAAGAAAAAACAGAACAAAGACGAGTCTGAATTAGTAGTTGAACAGCATGTACATGCATCCAAAAAATACACATGAGATTCTAGGATAGGATAATCATATTAGCATAGAAGCCAAATACATATGATATTTCACATAATGCTACTCCACAGCCCACACGTATACTGGAATAACACTAACCAACTCACTGTTAAGATTCTCTAGTGGAATTGTGGAAACCACAGAGGTGAAGTAAAAAAAACTGAAACAGTGAAGCTTAACATTACTGACATCACATGTATATCACTGTACAAGAACAAGACTTGTTTATTGGAATTCACAAAATCTAAGAGAATTGTGGAATGTTGCAGTAGCAGGATATAGTAAAAATAATTATAAATTGTGATTTATCTTTGCTGTTGATGCTGTTCTACTATCAGCTAGTAGTGGAGAAAATTCTTACCAAGAAGATTCTGATTTGAATGCATGGAAAGCATCTCACATCTGCCAAAAAAATGAGACAAATATAAGTACTCTGCTGCATAGGTGATTAGAAGAAACCAAGACAAGCATCTTCTTTATGTAATGTTGTCATAATATTTAATTCCAGAAAGGGGACAATACAAATGATCTTCCAAATTTCATGATCTAGAGGTTAAGTAACTTCCAACAGATTCAAGAGAACTGGATAAAGTATGAGTATATGATGCAACTCAGTCGAACAAATAAATGGTGGGCTGAAACTTAGCTGCAAAGGCCAGAATATAGAGATGCTAACAGACTAGAATGCCAAATTGGACCACCAAGCAAAACATTCTTGTTAATCACTGGTAGATGATACATCCTGTTGTACAAATGTGATGAACTATAAAATATTACACCTGTGACTTGTCTAACATGACAGAGCGAAAATTTTACAACGAGAGCACATTGATGAAAGTCGGCAGCACACAAGAGGCATAGTTTACGGCATCCTGAGTAATCTCGTTTCAGTACTTTTTATCAGTTTGTTTGCAGCTGCCTATCAAGTCGGCTGACTTAAGTCTTGGGCTTTTTGAGTTATCACGGGTAATGATATTTTTTCAAATTCTTGAAAATTGTAATCGTGCGTGAGTCACTGACAGTGTACTGAACAAAGGCACAGCCACATGGCTCTCCTCGCTTTGGGCCATGTGTGTGCCACAAGAAGTCCTCAGCTATAATCATCCCAAAAGGAGAAAACATCTTGATCATGTCAGACCTGCAAAATGCGATGATAATGTTGGATTGCAGAATACAAGGGCAAACCTTGAAAAGAACATGCAACTAAACACACGAGAAATAACTCACTCTCATATCTTAAAATCCAGATTCCCCACGTAGAGTCTACTCTCCCACCTATCGCCCTCAGCCCCTTTTCGGAAATAAATTGGGTGAACTTTAAAGTTCTTTCAATAAGGATCTTATTTAAATTGACGTCATGTAGAAGATTAAAATAATGCTTTAAAATCTTCTATGTAAGGACCTGTTGCATGGAGGATTAAGATAATCTATAAGTTACTGGTCACAAACTCAGCATCAAAACATGTTTGCAATCACCTCCCTTCTAATCCAGACCCGCTTACCATTGCCGCTTGGAGCTACGAGGCACGAGAACGAGAAGTCCCAGATCTATCTGAGCAGGCAGAGCGAGGGTTGGAGATGGTATTTGAAGCGGCGAACAGCGACAGGGTCGGGTCGCTCCGACGATATATTCCGTGGAGATCAGGCGGTGGCGACGGAGCACGGGGCGGCGGGCGGCAGCGGCGGTGACGGCGTCGTGGAGAAGTGAAGAGGGTTGGATGCTTTGAGATTGTGACACGGAGATCAGTTATGAGTTCCCTACAAAGTTGCAGGCGATGCTGTTCTCAGCCTACAAAATTCTAAAGTTCAAATTCAAACCACACACTGAACATGAACTCGTGATTCGTGAACTAGCTCCAAATTCGCGTTAAATTCACAATTTAAGGTAATCAAAACTCTTGTGGTAACATATTACGATCTTTCCAGCCATTGATCCCGTGATCTTGCAGCACTCAAACTTAAATTTCGGATTTTTGTAATTGTGCACCATCCAGAGAGAGGCGTCAGTGTGGCTCGTCCTCTCATCTCCCGTCACCGGTCATTATCTGCGAGAACACGTGGCCCGTCGCCGTGAAGCTCGCCGTCTCCGACCAGCTCCTGTCCTCTTCGCCGTCCACCAAGGCATTGGGCGCGAGCGGCGCCACCCGCCTCGCCACAACGATGTCCCGTGGGAGCTGCGTGCCGCTGTCGTCCAACGGCTCGCTGCTCGACTGGCTCTCCTGCAGCTGGAGGCAGTACTCCAGGTTCCACACCACGTCGCCCATGGACGGCCGTTGCTCGCCGTAGTTCGCGAGGCACCTCGCGGCGGTCTCCGCGAACTTCCGTAGAGAGTTCTCGTTGGCGTCGCTGGCGACGCTTGGGTCGATGACCTTGTCGAGTTGGCCCCTCCGGCTCCAATGCATCGCCCACTCCGCGAGGTTGATCTCGTCGGGCGGGAGGCTCTGGTCGATCACCGGCCGCGCGCAGAGCACCTCGAACAGGACGACGCCGAAGGAGTAGACGTCGGAGCGGTCGGTGAGCTGCCGCGTCTTGAAGTACTCCGGGTCAAGGTAGCCGAAGCTGCCCTTCACCGCCGTGCTAACGTGCGTCTCCCCCATCGACGGGCCGACGCGGGACAGCCCAAAGTCGGCCACCTTCGCCACGAGCCCGTCGCCGAGGAGGATGTTCGTGGACTTGACGTCGCGGTGGATGATGTTGTCGGAGTGGCCGGTGTGCAGGTAGTGCAGGCCCCTCGCCGCGCCGATGCAGATCTCCAGCCGCTGCTTCCATGAAAGCGGCGCCGGCGCGGCGTCGGAGCCGTACAGGTGGCTCCTCAGGGTGCCGTGCTCCATGAGCTCGTACACGAGGATCATCTCTGAGCGCTCGTTGCAGTAGCCGATGAGCGACACGAGGTGCCGGTGGCGGATGCTCGAGAGCACAAGGATCTCCGTCTGGAACTCCGGGAACCCCTGCCTGGACATGCGCTTCGCCCGCTTCACGGCGACGCGCGTGCCGTCGCGGAGCACGCCACGGTACACGTTCCCGAACCCGCCGACGCCGAGGAGGTTTGCGTCGCTGAAGCCCCCTGTCGCCGCCATGATCTCGGCGAGCGGGATGTGGAGCTTCATGTTTATCCTTCGTGGCGTGATCACGGAGCTGCCGACCGAGCCCTCGACGTCCGGCGTGAACGGCGACCACGGCGTCCCTACGCTCTCCTTCTCTTCGTCCGGCGCAGGAGGCGCCGGCACCTGCCTCTGCCTCTGCCTCCATCTCACGAACAATATGCACGAAGCTATACATGCTAGGACCACCAAGCTGAGCACGGCCGCGATCACAGGTACGAGGAACTTTTTCGTCTTGTCGGAGAAGCTCGCCGGATTCATGGTTCTGAGCTCCATGATCTCCAGCCCGTTCAGTATCGCCATCTTGCTGTCGTTGGTGGCCGCCCTGCCGATGCTCACCGTGAGATTCAACCCGCCGGTCGGGACCGTGGTGACATAGTCCACGTAGAAAGCCTGCGTCGGCATGCTCCTTGTCGCGAAGTCCTTGGGCATCAAATTCCGGGTACCCATGACTTGCATGAGATAGACATTGAATTCAAGGCCGACTCCGACGACGGAGCTGAGCACCTCGAAGGAGCAGAAGTGGAGGCGGACGAGGTAGCTTCGCTCGCTGTCGACGGCGAAGGTCCATGTCACGTTAGACATAGACGAGTTCGCCGTCGTGCGCTGCGTCTTGTACACGACGTCCGGCGCGACCATCCGCGTCCAGCCCTGCGTGTCGTCGAAGACGATCTGGCTCTGGGTGCTGTTCACCGCCGAGACCGTGGCAGGGGCGAGGTAGGAATCGTCGGGGAGCCACGTCCGCCACATGGTGTCATTCGTCGTCGTCACCGGTGGGCCGCCCACGTTGAGCCGGTACAGCGTCTCCAGCGCCTGACGCACGGGGGCGATGGCGTTGACCGCCGTGACGGCGCTTTTCCAGAGCAGCTCCTGTGGCGCCGGGAACAGCTCGATGGCGTTGACGAAGGCGAACCCTGATTCGGGCGTGAAGGTGACGTCGAACACGCCGGAGCCATCGGACGGGAAGAAGAACTCCCTCACCACGCCGGCGCGCGGCGGCGAGAAGGAAGGCAGGAGGACGTTGCTGCCAAGGGCAGAGACGCTGAATCGCGAGGTGGAGAGGTCACCGGACTGGGATGCGAAGGGGAAGAAGTGGAGGCGGAGGACGAGCGT
>KE370813.1:31977-43155 GCA_000418225.1 Zizania latifolia
GTGACTTGTGAGAAGCGCTGCTCCCACTGGACCGGATTAACTAGAGCTGGAGCTGGGAACCGAGTGAACGGAGTGATATATATATCATCAGACTATCACTTGTTCCGGTAGCATGGCACGGGTCAAAACCAACAGTAAATACACCGGGCTGGCCGGGCTGGGTTCAGCACCCCATGCTGATCGACCGGCACGTCCATACCACCACCCGTCCACTCGCTGGATTGACGCTGGGACACCGGCTACTCCGGGCCGCTCATGAATGCGTGCATGGGCGATCGGTTGGTGGCGAGGCCAGCCTGAGATGGCCAGATCGATTCGATCGCCGCCATGCGTGATGGCGCATTGCGCGTGCGCGCGCATCGACTTTGAACGCCGCATCAATGCGGGGCGGCGAGCACAGCTGCAGGCTGACTGCTCTGCTCGCGCGCGGGTGGGGACAGAGAAACGTGCCGCCTTCGCGGGGCTTAAATTCTGCTCGGAAATTCAGTTGGCTCTCTTCCTCTCATCACGTAGCGGCATTGATGGTCCGTCCTGTCAAGGTTACTGAAGCCTCAAGGTAAAGGTGAGGAACCCGCCCGTTAACGGCGGTAGTAGTCTACTGTTGGTTACTTGTTATTGGATCGTACGATTCTAAAAACACAAAATAGAGAAAAATGTAGAAATAGATTGTCTAGTATTATAGAATATTATAGGATTTTAAAACATAAGAATACTAGAAATATATCTTCGGATGATTTATAGAAATTAAAACATATAAATTTTGAAGAAAATCACATGTGTAGAAGAGAGAGTAGAGGGAGAAAAAGATATATGTATAGAGAAAATTGTATCCATGCAACCCTACTTCGTTTGCTTTGTAGGCTCCGGCTTCCTACTGGCTACGGCTGCTCACAGGCGTACGTGGATTGATGATGCTTTTACAGAAAAGAAGGATACTGCCACGTTACATCGCAAGACAGCCCACCTCGAAACAGCGAACTCATGAGGCTATGCATTAGCATATGCAATTCACAAAATTTCAAAGGCAGCTACAAAAAATATCATGTGTGAACACCAACTGCCCACGAAAAGCACCGTTGGCCTGCGGAGTATTGCACAAGTCATTATCTACTTCCGGTGTATTACATTTGCCCTGCATCGACGCCCTCGTTCTCATCCTTGTCGCTGCTCTCAGCACTGGCATTGCCGTCATCATCTTCTTCATCATTGTCATCGAGACATGTTTCTCCATCAACTGAGCTCGATTCTTTATCACCATTTCCCTTCAATTCAAGGCTGCCGGCCTTTGTTGTCTCATTGTTCAACAAGTCTTCTGTAGCAACATTACTTTCAACTTCGATCTGGTTTACTTTAACACTGGGAAACTCCAAGGGCTTATCCGGATAATCACTGAAGAAATTGTTCAGGACAATGAATTTGAACGCGTGGAGAAGCCTATGTCTGTCCCTCTTGATATCTGAACTAAGAAGCTTCTGCAAGAGGGTTGGCTCCCTGCTCTTGACCATTGCCCCATCATCACGACGAGTTTGGTTCCATACCTTGGGTCTTTTAGACTGAAAATCTTTGCGGTCATACCTTGATCTTTTGTTGTTCACGCGGTTTCCAAAACGAGAACCCCTGTGTTGTGTTTTCCAGTTACCTTTCCTTTCATTGCCCTCATCTTCATTTTCAGATAGATAACCAGGTGGTAGTTCAGGGAGTTCAAAACCCAGTTCTTTCTGTTTTGCTAATACTTCCTTGAGTTCCTGCAATAGAATAAAATGAACAAGCAAGAGCAGCTTACATTGCCGACATAAATGATTCAGGTCCAGAACAGTGACATCTACGGGGATATCCCCAACAATCCAATACTGGAATACTGTGGCAAAAGCTTCTTTTTAGACTCTAAAGGAGATGTGTGATGAATCATAGCACTAGATTGGCTTACCTGACGGCGCATCTGGGCCTCTTCGTCTTTTTTCTCACCAGCCGGTTGATTCTCAGACAACTTCTGCATTATGAAATAACTGGTCAGTTAATGATGCTTCTTTGATGCAGACATGAAGTTGCTGAGGCCTAATAAAAAGATGTATAAAAATACAAACATCAACCTTATTTATGTTGACACTTGTAGGATAGTTCTTCTTGCGTGCTTCTAGCCACTGTTTAACTTCATTTGCATCATAAATGATAGGAGGGCGTCTGAAAGCACATTCAATTGATTATTTAGAAATCCATGAAGACATTTTTTTCAATACAAGAATCATGAAACAACGAATAGTAAATAGTAAATAACCACAAAGTTTAGGACAGCTTGTACAACCCTGTTATTTAGTCAATGGGTTGTTTGTTTTTTCCTACATTTACACACTGGATTTAATAGTTTTTCTGGGAACTATGGACATGGTTTAACAATGTTGAATAAAGAGTAAAAATGGCTGGTGGTACAGAAATATAAGCGTACTAGTTGAGCAATTCAAATTGATGACCCACAATAATTAGCAGTTATCATTACAATATGGGAAAAGCAATAACTAAGCCATCGTTGTTCCAGATAAACCAGAAGAATTGTGAACAACAAAGACAAAATCAACAGCAATCATATTTTAAGAAAAAACCACAGTATACATACTTCCGGTGTCCTCCAGTTGCTGGGCTGTCACTGGGACATTTTCCTGACGCTCGACTTGGACTGTCACTGCTTCTGAAGTTGGATTCTGCACCTCTCCAGTTGTTTTTTCCTGACAAAGGATACATCATTTCAGTAGTTAGCAAGAAATACTGATAACCTTATAGGTATCATGTATCAAGGGCATCCACTATCATGCATGCAGCTAAAGTGATCGAAACTTGTGAATCATTAGATAATACAGAGTTCCAGGAATCAATCGTACGGAAACTGGACAAAGGTAAGAGCAGATTCAAGGCATGGAATCACTGGTGCAGATAAAAATAAGATAAGTATAACATGATTACATGAACTGCAGCATGTTCACTTGTATTTTGCTTAGATATAGTAATTACATAGTAATAAAAATGTAGCTTGAGTACCGATAAAGTTCATGTCAAAGAAGTCAAGAATTACAAGTACAAAAATAAAGAGAATGGAGATGCTATTTTTCATTTTACTAGAAAAGGCATGTATGGCTGTATCAATCAGTTATCCTAGCATTTATATTGCTGGACACTTGTGCTTCATTGTGATTATCACAGTTTCTCTAGAAAATATAGGAACTCAACTCTAGTGAGGCAAGAAAACGTGGTCATGGGATTCATGGCTTTCACTTGACAGTAAAGAATATGTGTGCCCAAGAGCAAAAGGTAATAAAAGTCCCTGTATACTTGACCATGTTGATTATATTAAATACCTCTTCCATGACCTTGATTGAAAGGTCTTCCTTTCCCCCTTCCACCAGAAGGGCCAAATTGCCTGCCATCCCTACAATCTCTTCCAGGGTTGAATCGGGCTTTCTGATCTGCTGTGTTTTTCCTCTCACCATTTTCAGAGGCAAAATGAGAGATGCCATCTGGTTTGTTCTTTGTGTGGTTTACCTGTTGAAAATGCAGAGAAACAGCAATTGCACTACAAGGCTAAGACATACAAGAATAGGTACCAATATTACATAACTATGTTGTAATAAAAAATGAAGTGCAAATCTGTGTCTATAAATGAGTTTTTAGTGATGGTATGGCCATTATCTAAATCTAACCAATTTCTAACAGCTCAGTCATAATTAAGTACTTGACAGGATCAAGGAACCATTTGTACACATGAATCTATAAAAAGGTTAAAATAGTGCATGAAAAAATTGCATATCGTAGAATAGGTTGGACAAACATTGTGCAAAAGAACAGAAGATCACTGAGAATTAAGCCTAGCTATGATCAAATAGGCAGGCAGGCAATTGTTGGAAATAAGGAGAATGACAAGTAAGTTCAGTAATGTGTCTCAGACTGAACATATACTACCCAGATGTACAATGAAAATCTGAAACATCATGGTTGGGGACCCAAACGATTCAGCGTTGCAATACTAATAAGATGATCGAAATGACCACACAACATGTATTGATCTTAACTGGTCTTACTAATGCATATCGAAAATACATCAGTTTAAAGACATGATCACATGACAGCTACGCCAATACAGATATTTTCTCAAAATAAATATTATGGGTATTTCAACAACTGCATTTGAGCACTAATGATCGTATAGGCTAAAAGTTACTGTTTGCTCATCTCCAATTAATTGATTTCAATACATAGAACTATAGAAGCAAATGATCCACTCACCTCAACGCCCTTCCCACTACTGCAATTCCGATCGTTCCCTCCACCATTCAGCATGGCTCTCGGCGCACCAGCTCCGATACCACGTCCGATGCCGCTGTTGTAACCATTTACTGACGCGCCCACCATCGGTCGGGGAGGCCGAAGCCCGCCTACACCCACACCACCAGGACGAAATGCTCCGCCGCCATTGAAACCCGCGTGCTGGCCCGGGAAAGCCCCGAACTGGATGGCATTCGGAGGAGGGAATCCTCCCGGGAAGAAGGGGGCCTGCGACTGCGGCTGCTGCTGGAGCGCCGCGGCGGCGAGGAAGCCGAGGTTCTGGAGCTGCTGCGCCTGTCCGAAGAGCTGCATCGCGAGGAAAGGGTTGGCCGCCGCCGCCGCGACCATGGGATTAGCGGCGGCGAGGTTGGGGGCGGACGGTGGGAAGGCGGCGGGGTTTAGCTGCGGGTGCATGGAGACGGCCGGGAGGGAAAGTGGGCCCGGGTCACCGGGCCGCGGGCGGTGGGGTTGGCCGGCGTTGGAGCTAGGAGGATAGAAGGGGCGCATGGCGGCGTCGACGGAGGAGGCGGGCGCGGGTCGAGGGGCGAGGGGAACCCTTGTGGTTTTGCTCTCATGCCCATGTGGCCTCGGACCGGACACCGCAAAAAAAAAAACGCAGCCGAAGAAATATTTGGAGTTTTACCATAAAATTTTTTATTTTTAGTTTAAAATAAAAAAAATAGATTGGTGCTCTCATGCATTGTTTTTTATTTACTTTTGATGTATATATTGCTGCTATGATTAGTCGAAAAAATTAATAATTTGCTACTCACAAGGTCAGGATAAAAAATCAAAAACATGTTTTGTAGTATTAAATTATTAAATCTCTAGGATTAGTCAAATATATTTGTGATGTACATATGTGGTCCTTCTACATACACGCGTAACGATTTATTTTATTTTATATACATGACTGGGTACAAAATTTTATGGTCGATTTTAGATAGGACGCAAACTGATTTTCCAAGACGATGGGCCGGTTCAAAAAAGCTGCGGGCATCAGATTATCTGATTAGCTTGTTAATTAATTCAATAATTAATTAAACATCATATAATATAAAGATAACAAATAGATTAGAAAAGGTAAAGAACTACCAACAGTTTCAACGTACCAAGCAAAGCAGTATTTATCAATATAAATGACACCTCACAGCAATCCGTTCATTTGATGAAGTATTTTCACTACAAGCTCATGGTGAAGAACCAAAGAATGCGAATGATCTAGTCGTTTGATGGAAATGAGCCCATGATACTCTCCTTTTTTTAATAACACTTGGGTTTTAACAGGAACAGGGATCCAAATCACGGTAAAATGACATCAACTGGTGAGAGCAAACTCGTTGTGGTTTGACCAAGGTGCCAGCCGGGGAAACAACAATGGAAAAAGGGCGGCGGCTTGCTTCAGGCAAAAAAGAACTCCAGCACGGCTGTCATTATGTATTCTGATATACAGGAAACCGGAGACTATGAAATCCAAGATCTATATTCTTATACTTCAAGGCATATAGTACACCTGACTACCTGAGGATCCATTTGGGTTCCATGCAGTCGCAAATTACTTTGCTTCTCTGTCCGCCACTATCAGCACTTCTCATTCAAATGGATTTCTTGGTGGAAAAGAGCCTTGATGTGTTGAGTTCCTGTTACAAGGGCTTGTTTAGAAACTAATCCCTGATACTAACTACAATAATTCATTTGGAAGAAGCTTACAGCATGAGGGAATCTTGTAATTGTGTTGTCATGTATGATAACCCTCCTGGAAAAAAACAGAATCCGATTATGTATTAGCAATAAGACTATGGGTGTGTTCTTGTTCAGGAGGATCATTCTGATATAAAGAATAAGATACCCTGTGGACCAGAGGAAATATAAGACATGTTAGAATCATGAGCAATCCATGACTCTGTAAAGTTCCCAGAATAAACTGTGTTAACATGAGGATTTGGCAATGTTGCTTGTAGCGAAGTCAGATCCAAGAACTGAAAAGAGGGATAGAAAAAGTAGTGAACAAAGAAACAAGGAATAAAAAGAAGTTTGGCAGAATGGAACCAACAGTGTTGTAGTTAGCATGACAATAAACAAAGAATGCAAATGAATGTCTTTAGACTCTTAGGAGTATTAGGTCTCAATTGGACCAGTAGTCTAGTACTTATTTTTTCTAAAGCAGATCTTAAAATATGATTATAGGCAGAAAAAAGAAAAGCTTACTCGTATTGTAATTATTATGACCACAAACCACAAGATAAAAGTTAATACACACCAGGTCACTGGCTTCAACATCAGGCTCAAATGCCATGTCAAATGGATTTGTTGATTTTGCAGGCTGAGATGGCATGCCGTCCTGAAACAAAATTCAAAAGAACATCTAAAGGCTAAAGCAAATGAAACAATTTAGACAACCATGACATAGTTAGGCTCCAGGTAGCCCCACGATAGGCAGAGATAAAAGCAAATTCAGGCATTGCCATTTGTGCCCACAATCCCAAATCAATAAATTGTAGAAGAAGAAAACAATCACTTTAGAAGAAAAACAAACTATAATAAGATCAACTGGCAAAATAACTAAAAGGCATACATGCGAAAGCACAAAAGCATTCTCTGTGCATTGAGAATGTCTCAGGAATACATACAGGTAAAAAAACCAATCAGCAGATTTCCAATTTTCATATATCGTCCATTCAGTGATATGCCAACAAAATCATGGCAAATTAGAACTCCGGAAAAAAATTAAGTATAAAATCATAAGTTAGGAAGTAACGTAGAAAAATGCATGTTTGTTTTCAACCAAAATTGAACTGTTGTAAAACAAATCAGGAAAGCCAGCAGACCAAAGAACCTTGAATCATCATGAATAAAACATACCAGTTGGGGTCGAAGTGGTCCATGAAATGATGGCCCAGCCATGTCACCAGGAGTGGCATTGAAACCAGAGGATATGTTACCAGGAGTTGGTCTTTCAGGTTCACTGCTGGCCAAATCCTGTAAATGGTTCAATATGTTAAGTCTAGCACTAATATAATCTTGAGTTATTAATGAAACATGCGCACCTGTGGACTTCTGGCTTCTGCATTCGGAGTGCTATGCACATTGAAGTGATGAGGCATGACTTGAGACATGGTGTTAAATGCAAATGAATCATTGGGTGTGTTCCCACTAGATTCACCAAAGGCATTCCAAGACTGGAAAACAATCGAGGAAAAATAGTCCATGGTGAACATTTGAAGGCAGAACAAATCTCTAACAGGTCATATTTCAACTGTTGAAATACCTGTGAGGGTTCTTTGGAGACAGGGACCTTCACCTCTTCAGCATTTAAACTCCACTGATCCATCATAAACGGGGAACTTTGAGGCATAAAAGCATTTGGTGGCAAAGTTGACAGTTTTGATTGATCATTTCCTTTAGCAATACTGTCACTTGCAGGGAATGCAGCAGGTGCCTGAGCTTGCACATTTGAAACAGAAGTTGAAGAACCAAGTTGAGGTGTATCAAGGAAGAAAGCCCATCCTTCATCAGCAACCAATGGAGCTTCTGGTTGACTTTGTTGAACACTAGTTGTAGGTGGCAGTTGTTGGTCAAAGCCAGCAAATAAATCTATTGACAGAGTTGTAGAGGAAATTGATGGTTCCTGCAAAGTTGACAGACTTAAGAGATCTTGATTGACAGGATGAGATGTGGCGAGTGCTTCTGCTGGAACAGGCGGTGAAGATGCCATAGCATTCTGAACCACAACGTTATGCAGAGTTTCTTTGGCAATGGAATGACTGCCTAATTCAACTGTTTTATGAGAAACTGCCAGGGTTTGTTGGTCAAAGCCAGCAAACAGATCTATTGATGCTGCAGAAGTGACAGGCTGTTGCATTGACTGATCAAAGAGGTCTAGAGGCGGCTGCACGACAGTGGCCATGTGAACCCCACCATGATGCACAGATTCCGCGGTAGGAATAGTTTGGCTGAATGATGTGTTTATATGGTTGTGTGATGCATATATCTGTGCTGAATGAGCCACAGGAGATGCCACAGTTTGACGGTTTACAGCAGAATGCACTGGCTTTTCTGTAAGTGCATCAGGTACAGCACCTGAATCAACTGATTTATTAGATGCTGAACTACCATCAAATGATCCAATACTTCCCGAAGAAGCTGTTCTCTGCACATAAAAAGAATGTACATTCTATTCAAACCACTCTACTTCAAGAGTTGTCTTAAGTCAGTGGGCATTTACTGGAAATGTAATATGCAAACAGAAGGAACAATAACCTGTGATCGTCGAACTCCATTAAAATCTATTTGTGAAGTTGCATTCAGATGCCTATGGGTTGGAGGGTTTTCAGACGACACATTTCTTGAATGGTGGATAGAAGGACTGCTATACCCTGTATCCTGAGAGCTAGGAGAAAGAACATCGTTTCTAAATTCAGCAGTGCTTGAGGCTGAAAAATCAGAAAACCTTGACCCAGAACTCTCATTAGCAAATCGGTCCTCATGCATCTGATCTCTCAAACGGCCTGGACTGTATAATAAATTCCCGAGTTTCCCATCAAAGAGTGCCCTATCTGAAGGCCTTCGAGCAAGTGTGTCAACTTGCTTACCATATCGTCTATCTTCATATTGACAATCATAAGGCGGGCTTTGGGAATATGAATGATAGGAGCTAGGTCTTCTCATATCACTTTCATTGCTCTTTACACTCTGTTCCAAAATTTAGAGAAATCTATAGTCAGCACATGAATATGGAAAATGATGAAAAGACAGCATGAATGTCAACTATTACAAAGGTTAGTTTAAGGATATCCAGATATCCAAAATCAGCATTCATTAAGATTTAAGACTATCCGGATATCCAAAATCAGCAGCCATTGAGACTTATTAACACATCACCTCACTGTCGTTGACTGGTTTGTTAGTGGACTTGCCAGCAGCATACTTCTTGTCCACATAAACAGTTCTGATGAATTCCCTTATCCTGTCTGGATTGCTGAAGCAAAACATAGTGGCGTAAGAAATGTAGAAGTTTCCATAGCACCTAGGAATGAAACCAAACTCACCTATTGTCAGGCAACCTCATTCGTTGCCAGTCCCAATCTTTTAGGTAGATATCACGTGCTCGCTGCAGCCATTACCTCCATGTAAGCACGACAAAGTCACTCTAAAGAGGACAAGATAAATAGTGCACGGTGAAATTACCTGGTTCCCACCCTGTTCAAGAGCACGCACTTCTTGGGTGGTGAATTTAGCCATTGACACTGACTTGACACGGTGGGTGAATTCCCGGCTGTTTTATCACATAAAAGAAAGATGCTATCAAGTACCAACAGTATCACAGCAATTTATAGTAATCGGATAAAACCTAACAGTACATTTTGCAAGAATGAAATGGACTGATCCATCAACACCCAATTACAATAATAATAGAAAAATAAGTAATTGGCTCATCCTACAAAAATATGGAGTGGATTCACATCATGATGGACCAACCCATCATATGATAATTGAACTCCTTGAACCAAACACACCATGGAGTTTCAAATAATGCAGTGTTCGCCTAAACGGGCTACACAGCCATGTAAACTCTACACGGTGGCCTGGTGTGCAGTTTAGCCCATAAACGGTATTTAAATGGTCTGCCCGTGTAAACGGTCAAAACAGGTTAAACGGCCTAAATGAAACGGAACTTACACGGCTTTACTCACCGTTTAGGCAATAGAAGCAAATGGTTATCTTCTCATCTATTGAAATATGAAGTATTGATATATCATCTATGTTTAATTGTCTGAGTTTGTAGCTATGTATGTCAATTTGTCAACTACTCAATTGTTATTCACTCATTTCATCATTTGTCTAGTTGCTAGCAGTATTGTTTTATTGATATTTGGTATTGGATTTTTGGATTAAAATTAATGTTACTTGTTTTGATGTTCAAGTTTTATATTTTTTTCATAAAAGTTTGGTGCAAATATCTGATACAGCCATTCTCATTGAAGAATATAACACTCATCTTTTAATTATATCTATTTCTAGGCATATATATACATGGTGGCATGGCTATTTTTTCAAGAAAGTACAAAAACGTGTAATACCGTGTACATGTCGTTTAAACTGTGTAAACGCTACACAAGGCCTGGCCGACTGTTTACCATTTACCGTGTTGGCGAACACTGAAATAATGAAATGGGAAATTCCATATGGAATAAGAATAACTGAAGAAAACACTGTGATATTAGATTGTGAACTATTTGTGAGAATCAGACCACAAGTACTGCCTTTTTCCCTTGTCATACATTCCTAGCATCAAATAACACAACAGACATCTTCTTACATAACTGAATACCTAATTAGAAATTTGTGAATTGTAAAGTAAAAGGAAAAAAGGGAAGCATCTAAAATCACTGTATTTACTTCCTCACAAGCATGCTAAGGACCAGAAATTGGTGTGTGTGACAAGGTAAAGGATACCAAATACTCACTGTATTCCACTGCATGACAAGCATATGAAGGTCCAGAAATTGGTGCATACATATTGTGGTCCCTGCAACAAAATAAATATTACACGTGTGCTTCAGTTAACATAATAAAGAGGGACATCCCAGATCACTTAGAAGCACATCTAAAAGAAAACATAGTGCTGAACTCCTGATCATATAACCATTGCAAAAGTAGGAATTGAACAAGGGTTAATAAATAGAACAGTTCTTCCGTTAATAAGGCAGTTCTGTAGTCTGAATGAACTACATAAGAAAAACTCAAATTGAACTTATTGAATGTAGATTAGTAAGAGTTCGGCAATTCCACCAACTTAGCAACTTTGTTATCAAGTACAAACAACTGTACACCAAAGTAACGAAATTCACGACCCAACAAAACCAA
>KE370813.1:56956-75101 GCA_000418225.1 Zizania latifolia
CCGGGTACCTGGCCTCGAAGTCGGCGCGGTCCATGCAGAGCGCTGGGAGGATCTCCGCGATGGCGTGGTCCACGTCGTCCACGTCGCGGAGCGCCGGCGCGGGCTCGGGCTCCTCCACGGGCTCGATCTTGGGCCGGGGAAGTGGCTCTGCGCCCTGGCACGCCGCCGGCTCCGGGTCGGCCTTGCAGACGGGCGGTGGTGGCTGCAGGTGGTCCATGTAGTAGCAGCGGCCGTCGAAGTTGGTGACCGCGCTGCGGCCGCGGAATCGTATCGCCGCCATGTCGTAGGCCCTGGCTGCCTCTTCCTGGGTATCTGCACGTACACATCAAGGACCATCCACCTTTCACATACATTCTGATCATCTTTGTAACAGCAACTGTACAGTTGTACGCATTAGTATGCACTATGCATAACAGCTATTAAGATAAGTAAAAACACACACAGATTCGTTCCACGTAACTGTAAATTACAATTTACCACGTTAATCGAAGAATGAGATTAAGAAATTACCAGAAGAATTTATATAGTGATGGTTTATGGCCATATTATAATGGTGCAGATTTAATATAAAATATATGAGTTTTGAACAGAAAAATATGAATAAACATGAACCGGACATAAAAAGAATTAGATTGATGGTATATGATTCTATATTATAATGGCCTAGATTTGACATAAAAGATATGAGTTTTGAACAGAAGAATATATACCGAATGTTCCCAGATACATGTATTTCCTGCCTTGAGCTCGGCCTATCCTGGCCTCCCACCGGCCGTTCTGGTGATGCCTGCGGTGCCAAAACTCGTGTTAAGATTTCTCACCATTATGATCGCTCTGATTAATGTTGACACTGCGTTCAAAATTGCAGATAGGCCAATATGCCAATTTATTACATCTCAGTTTGCACAGTACTATTCTCAAGCGAATATGCCACTGTAGTACTACTACCAATAGCTCGTTTTTGGACGGAGAAAGTAGCAAATCAGTGTGGGTCATGCAAAGGACAGAGCTAGGTATAGTGCTTGATTGGAAGATACAGTGATAATGCATTGGATGTGTACGCATACTTTGCCACTCCCCTGTACTTGGAGACGCCCCTCGAGAAGCCACTGCTCCTGCGCTTCAGAGTGGCCAGGTACTCTTCTCTCGTCATCCGCTGCATCCTCTCACGCTCCTGCCTGTACGTGTCAACCTGCATTTATCACAGCGGGAGCTTAACAAGTTAACATCGCCATCTCCGCCAAAGCAAGCATCAGTGCATCACTGCAACTCTGAACGGAATTAGCGACGTTGCCAGTCGTCGTGCCATGCACACTGTCACTGGGATGGGATGAGACAGGTGCTGAAAGCCTGAAACACACTTGAACAACTCACAGGGAAGTTCAGGAGCGCATGGCCTGAGCCCCAGATCTTGAGTGCCGCAAGGTCGTAGGTGCGAGCTGCAGCCTCCTCTGTGTCATAAGCCCCTGCAGAGAAGCAATGCTGGGATTAATCTGTGCATGCAGCATGCTCCCTGTATGAAAACAGTAGCGACATGATCTCTGATGATTCTGTTGCAACTTGCAACTGTACAAAACGTGTCTGGACTCTGGACGCATGCTTGGGGACGAGCAAAATGCAGTATAGTTTTCACTTCACCCAAAAGTTTTTTTTCTTTAGTCTCTTTTCCAAGAAAGAAAGAACAAAGTAGCCACGGGTTTTCGAAATCAACTCAACTTCTGAAGAAAGCAACTTGGTATAGTACCAGGGACAATGGAATTCGGAGCCGTACACAATAATTTGTGAATCATAGCGAACAAAATCTAGTGAGCTTTTTTGCTTTTCCACGATGTGAGAGGGTCTTGACTCACCCAGATAGACTAATGGAGGCGATCGATGAGACATCAGGCATTGATGCGCATCAACACACGAATTCCGAGGCATACGAGCACAACATTGCAAGCACATAAAAAACATCAGAATACAAGCTACAAAAAATAACTAAACAGTAATCAAAGAAAGCGAAACAAAAGAAAAATACATGAAATCAGATTGTCCCATTAGCTGCAGAAAAACAAGGACTTGCTTGTAATTTGTATGTCTCATGGTCTCACCTTGCCTGCCTTTCCTTGTCTGGTCTGAGTTCCAGTCATGCCTGTCCCACAGGTGCGCCTCGTACTTCCCTGTGCCCCTGTGTCTACACAACACAACGACAACGAAGATGCATTCATCAGAAACCAAACCAGATCACAAAACAACTGGAGCCTGGTCGAAGCAGGAGACAGGAAGGGAAGAAGAACATCAGGCTGCCTGCAGCAGCTCACCTAGTGACGCCCCTGTAGATGGAGGAGCCCCTCCTCGGCGCAAGAACAGCGGCGTCGCCGCCGGGGCCGCCATTCTTGCCCCTCTTCTTGTGCTTGCTCTTCTTCTTGCTCCCCTGCGTGCAGGGCAGCACAATGCAGGACGACGCAGAGGAGGAGGACCAAGAAGGGGAAAGCAGGGTGGTTGCAGCAGCAGCAGCAAAAGCCTTGTTCTTCTTCCTCATGGAGACCATGGCGTCTGCTTTTGATCGTCCTGTTGCTTTCCTTTGGACGGCTCGGCGACAAGGCAATGTACAGGGGAGGTACGGGTTACGACGAATGGGAAGGAGAGCAGAGGCATGAGCAGGTGAGCCTGCCTATTCTATATAGTGGGGAGGAGTGAAGGACAGGAGGCGGCCAGTGGAGCACTTCCGCAATCAGCACGAGTTTCACCACATCTCTGGTAAGTGGGAAGCGATCGTTTAACCACGGTTAGCGCATCCACCTACTCGGTGAGAAGAAAATAACCAGGGTTAACCGTAGCCGACCGAGGGCATGGGCCCACCTGTCAGTGGCAGATCCTGGCGGGAGCAGCGGGCGGTGGATGGGCTCGTCGCTCGCACGGGCGCACCACGCATGGGCTTTTGCGCGTGCAGGCGCGGGCGCGCCGGACACTTGGCGCGCCGCCGCCGGGGTGAACGGAGGCTGGCGATTTTGTGATCAAGGTCTCGGAAATGCTCGGTATCTGCGTGCATCGCGGTGGAGCCAACAATTTTGGAGTGAGATTGGTGCCAACGATTCATAATATACAGGGTTCAATAAACTATTTTTTATTTTTTTAAAATTATATAATATTTTAATAAAATTTTAACAAAGTTTTAAATATAGGTGTGGCTCAAGTCCCTAGAGTCTGCCTTAGGTTTGTCGCCACCGCTAGAGTGGACAGTGGAGTGGAGTGCGTAGACGAAGCTAAAATTACAAATATTAGGTTTATTGATACACATATAACAATAAAATATAATATAGTAATCACTAATATAACTAATAGAATCAATGGTACCGTATGATAAATAAAATTTAGTAAACTCTGGTTTTTCGTATGACTCTACTCGACTCTACTCCAGCTCTTGCGGCCGAACGGGGAAACTTTGATCAGGATGGACTACACAGCATAAACTCAGGCGAGCCCGGAACTCGGGATGACACTGGAAGCGACTCGCTGTGAGGGAAGAAGGATCTGTGTGGCACGCCGACACGTGCGCGCGCGCGTACGTGTGTTGGGTAGGCATTAGCCCGGCCGCGTAGGTGTGAGTATTTTTTTTTATACGGCAAATCTTTCACCGCGTGGCGGCGTGCGGAGACGGACAGCGCAACACTACACTGCAGACACCGTCCATAGGTCTGTGGATGTAATGGAGACCACTTTGGAGGTTATCTTATTCAAACTATTATGTCTATTTATAACTAAAACATTTAATTAATTAATTAAATATCTCTCTGCTTTTTTATTAAGCATCTTTTTTCTCTATCCGTTATAGAGACAGAATCCTCTTTTTAATATAAAAATTAGTGGTATCTACTATACAGTACTCCGTCCGTTCCATGTAGATTGTTTGTTTTTTTTAAAGTTATATTTTTTTTACCTTTAACTAATTTTATAAAAAGATATAATAACAATTATATTGTGAAACGAAGGTAGAAGATAAGATTTCCTGTTGATACTAGGTTTTGTATGACTGTATGAGACATGTTTTTTAACTTTTTTTTCTTCTATCTCGATTAATACAGTGCCACAACTGCTAAAAGCACTATGTAAAAATATAATTAATATCATATATATCATATTGTATACCGGTATGTATTTACATAAGCTTCCTTTGGTTGGGGAAGGGTCAAGCAAGGCATCATCAGTTCATCACCAAAGTAATTTTTCCTATAGAAAGTAGAGATTAGGTTGATTTGTGCTGCAGTTCTGGTGTTCACAGTACGGTGATTCATCAACGTGCGGTTCTTTATTCGGTCACAGCATTGATCGAGGAAAAAAAATCTGGTTGCTCTAAACCACGCTGCAATTACGCAAATTACTGGGCCTGGGTTAAAAGTATGTAACGTTTAGTTGGTCAACTGAGGCCTTTCATGGACGTTACTAACCGGGCCCAAGTAAGACGCTCGTTAGCCCTCAATCTACAGGGCTCAGAGCTGGACCTCGCAGATAGTCAGCAGATCCAGTTTCCATTTCACGGCAAGCGAACATGCGGAAAAGCCTATTAAAACAGTAAAACGAGTCAGTTCCTGGGCCATCAGTCGATCAGCTGCAGTTCTGCCGAGCCGGCAGGACTGCGCCGTCACAGTACGAATCCGGCGATTTAGTGCTTGTATGTTTGGTTTAGTTTTTTCATTATCTTCACGATATTTTTTTTAACAACAGGCCTTTGGAGCCCCGCTTTATTTGAAAGCAGAGGTTTTGCTGGGGATACCAGCTTATATGCAGACAACAAAAGCAGTTTTCATCATGACACCCAAGTGCTAACAGGTTCCCAAAACCAGCCAGAAATATTAGACAAAACAGCTAAGCCAATAGAGATCGAGATTAACCTGTCCAACACAAAACGAGAGAAGCAAAAGGTTAGACAACTACACTTTCCACGTCGTCAGCAGTACTATCCATTAGAGCTCCATCAGCAAAGAACAACCACCTTCTTGGACTTTGCAATTAGCTTCGTACCAACCTTCATTTCTTCAGCGCCCTCACACGCTTCCTTGCCTTACAGTTCTTGTCATCAGCAGGAAATTCGCACGGATCAATTCGTGGCAGCTTGAGGCATCCAACCTTAGGCGTCTCGGGGCAAGCACCATCCACCGAGAGATAAACGAAACCATTTTGAAAACCAAATTTGACACATTAGAAGGAAGGACATTATTGAAAACAAAGTTGTTCCTATAGAGCCAAATTGCCCAAAGTCCAGCTGCCACCACACTCAACAAGATTGTTCCCTTCATCCCATTCGCTCTCTTGCTCATTATCCCTGGCACTTCGGTTATGCTAGAGGGGGCTTTGGTCCATTGGAGCGCATCTCTGACGAAGCACCAAAGGAACCGAGATAAAGGGCACTGAAACATCACATGATTCACAGATTCCAGACAATTGCAGAGTTTACAATTTGGATTTCCCTTCCAATTCTTCATACACAGTTGTTCTCCCACCTGGATTCTCTCTTTAAACGTGAGCCACATAAACACTTTAACTTTCAAAGGGGCACAACAATTCCACACATTTTTCAGGGCTCCATCAGTCACTCCCCTGAAGGTGAGCCAATTATAAAAAAGATTTTGTTGAGAAACCTTTTCTATCAAGCTCCCAAACCATTTGATCAGGATATCAGTTAATGCTAACAGTATTCAACAGGTTTCTAAGATCAGATCACTGCCAACTTTCTGAGGTGTTCAAAGATCTTCTAAACTCGATGTTCCATCCGTTATCATGAGCATCAGCTACCAACAGGTTGGGGGATTGACAGATATCAAACAATCTGAAAAACTTAATTTTTAGAGGGACATCCCCTAACCACACATCTTTCCAGAACATAACTCTTCTACCATTTCCAATTTTAAAGCTGCAGTTCTTCTGAACCATATGTTTGATTACTTGCAAGTTTTTCATAAAGAAAGAACATCTAGAATGATGAGGCATAAAGAAGCTGCTACACAGGTTATACTTCTTCAACAAATCATAACACAGCCCCTGTTGCCCACTCTCCAATCTGAAAATCCATTTGGCCAAAAGAGATATATTCATAGCTCTAGTATCTAGAAACCCCACACCTCCATACTTTTTTTTGGGATACAGAGAGCTTTCCAACTAACCATGTGGTATTTCTTTTTTACTTCCCAATCCATCCCAAAAAAAACTTCCTCTAATTCTATCTATCTTCTGAAGGGTAGTTTCAGGAAGCATGAAAATACCCATAGCGTACATTAGAATGCTACTGAGACAAGTATTTATCAAAGTAGCCCTGCCCCCATAAGACAAGTGACCACACTTCCAGGTTGAGAGTCTTTTTTCAACTTTATTTACAATTCCATCTAAGTCTGCCCTATTTGGTTTGTTACCATTGATCGGCAATCCCAAATAGGAAATTGGAAAAGCCCCCAATTTGCAATTAAACAACTTAGCAACTCGAGCTGCCTCTTCACTTGAAACATCAATTGCAATCAGTTCGCTCTTTTGATAGTTTATTCTCATATCCGGCAACTCTTCAAAACAGTAGAGGAGAAATTTCATGACAATAAAATTCTGCTCAGAGAACTCCATCAAGAGAATCGTGTCATTCGCATATTGAAGGTGAATCAGACCCCCTTGAATCAGGTGAGGCACAAATCCTTTTAGATATCCAGATTCTTTAGCTCTTTGCAGCAATTCAGACAAGGCATCTCCCACCAAGTTAATAACAAGGGAGACAGAGGGTCCCTTTGTCTAACCTCCTTGTAGGTTTAAAAAAACCCCACAACTCCATTAATATTAACAGCCACTCTATCTCCTTCCACTACCTTTTGTATCCAACTCACCCATTTATCATGGAAGCCCTTCCTTCTTAATACCTCAAACAGAAAACCTCATTGCACCTTATCATATGCTTTCCCAAAGTCCAACTTCAAAACAACACCTTTGTGATTTTTAATTTTGATCTCACGCAACACCTCATGTAACATCATAATCCCTTCCAAAATATTCCTCCCTGGGATAAAGGCAGCTTGACATTGATCGATAATCTTAGGAGCCACTTTAGTGAGTCTATGTGTCAAAACTTTAGTTATGATTTTATAACAAACATTTAACAAGTAAATTGGTCTAAACTGTTTGATGGTACATGCCTCTTTCACTTTAGAAATCAAGACTATCTCCCCATAATTGATTCTGGAGATGTTCAACTTCCCCTCAAAGAACTCTTCCAGCATTTCTTTGAAAAGAGGTCTCAACTTGTGCCAAAATGCTTTATAAAAGTTGACTGAGAAATCATCAGGACCCGGAGCAGTATCATTCTTTATGCTTTTTAAAGCTCTATCTAGTTCTTTAGTAGTAAAATGACTTATCAGATCTAAATTGTCTGCTTCAGAAACCCTTCTCCTATCTCTCCACACATCTAAGGCTAGATGAATTTTAGGCTCCTCTTCAGAACCAAACATGGTTTTATAATAGTTGTAGATGTGATTTTTCAGATCTTTAGGCTCTGAAATCTTAACCCCTTCATTTTCCAAGAATACAATTGAGGCTTTCCTCTTCCTGCAAGTAGCAGCTCTATGAAAAAAAAAGTAGTGTTTGAATCATCAAGCAAAATTTATTGTTGTCCACTTCTTCTCTGCCAATAATCAAATTCATCTTGGTAAATCTGCATCAACCTCTTCTCTAAATCATCTCTCCTCCCATTTAGGAGCAGAAATATCTGTTTTTTCTGCTCTATTTTCTATGTCCTGGATTCTTTGATTGAGCATCTCTTTCTGCTGAGAAACAAACCTATTATTGTTTGCTCCCCATCTGAACATTCTCCTAAAAATGTTGCCCTGAGCTTCCAGTGATCTAAAATGCTTGACTGCCCTCTGTTAGGCCACTTGGAAAGAACCCACCCCTTAAACCCCTCCTGATGCAACCAAGTATTATCAAATTTGAACAAGTTTCTATGCTGATTTTCTTTTTTATCCAAATCTACCGACAAAGGATTGTGATCTGACCCTACTCTTATTAAGTTTACCACTATGGTTATAGGGAAGATTAAGCCCCGAGTGTTAGATAAATCGAAGAAGTATTTTGATGAGCCGATATATTCCAACCTCCATAGATTTTACTAATGTAAACTGAAAGTTGTTCGTTCTTAGATTTTATAACTTCTCAATAAAAATTATCCATAATACCGTCAAGACTCATTGCTCGCTGTTGTCGCTCTAGCCCTCTTCCTCGGTCTACCACGTGTTCGGATGTTTTGAGCTACCGCTGTTATTAGCTCAAAATAGGCTTATCGTAGTCTAGCCCAGATCAGCTTTTTTTTAAACCACTTTCAGCACACCCTAAATCTGCCACCTCGCACTCGCACGGGACGACGCCCGCTGCGACGGAGCCATCACCTTTCACTTCCGCGACGGTACCGAAGTGCGGCCCCGGGTGATCGACGCCGTCGCAATCATTTCGCCTCGCCAGCCAGAGTGACCGCTGTCGCTCTGATCCGATGATGCTCCGTTCCGTTTTTTCTACCTGAAGTGTGTGAGCATCAGCAGGCAGCAGCTAGCTGGTCACGCTGCCGAGCGCCGACAGCAACGCCCCAGCGGCCACGGCCGGAGCTGCCTTTACGAGTTGGTTCGATCGCGATGGCGCACTCGGTTTTGCGACGAGCTGCCGTTGGAGATCGACGGCCATCTTTACCTCGCCGTTGACAGCGACCGGCAACATGGGAAACACTCGCGATGCATCAACGGAAAGGAGACGCATTTTCACCTCCGTGGCATGAAATCGTACCAATCTCGTTGCGCGAGAGCAGATCAGGTCGAACCGACGAATCTAGCTCGCCGATCGACGTTGCACGTCGATGGTGGACGGTTGTACACTTGTACGATTCTTAACGATCAGCGTGGTAAGATCCGTAGAATTCCCGGGAGTTCCAATGCAAACGGGCATCAGGCAAGGTGGAACTGTGGCAGACTGGCAGACGATGCTCCCAGAGGACCTAGACCCATTAGTGCTTACTACTCTGATCTACTCGCTTTGATTCACTCAGTCCAAAATAATGATACGTGCATGTATTTGAAAAGTTAACTTTTATGATTTTTAATTACTAATTAAGCTAAAAACATATTTTTTATACATGTATGTCATATATTTTGATCTGTATTTGAGAGTATTCTAACTTAATAGTTGTTAATAATATATTATAAAATTTTATAATAAATTAATGGATAAAATTTTGTAAAAGTGGAATACACACTCATCGCACCGCCCCTCGAACACGTGTGTTGGTCTTAACATTAAAAAACAATCAAAGACAAAAAAAAGTTACTCAAAAAGACAAAAAATAATATTCGGACGGTAGGAACAGGCCGGCCTGTCCTCCTAAAGAGAAAACAATCTGCTTGTGGAGATGATCAGCACGATGAGCTGGTTATCTTTTGATGAGAAAAGTTACATGCGGCGAGTTTGCTTCAAGGAAAGCATACAAAAAAGGAGGCAGGCGCCTGCAGAGGTGTCCATTAGTCCATATATTTAAGTCGAGTAACAACTAACAAGCAATGCTTTACATATACTCTACTAAAACTTAATGACTTCTTGCGTAGATGGTCGCCATCATTTATATTTTATATACCATCACGCTGTATCATTACTGCTTTGTTGGATGTAGCAGTAGCACATCGTTTTCACTCTCTTTGTTAATGGAGCAGATGAGAAAGTTTCAGTTCGAGTAGCATACTGATCAGCAACAGGCCGTTGATTAGAGGAATAGTTGGTGCAGGCGTGCAGCTGTTTAGGGCTCCAAAAATTTAAGGTCTTAAAATTATAATATAACATAAAGCTGTTAATAGCACAATAGATAAAACCATTTAAAATGATGCAGGGGTGCAGGGTTCGAGAGAAGCGATTTTCCGCTTCAGCTATAGCTCTGTTGTGGGATGGGCTGAACAGGAGGGTCACTTGCGCTATTGGTCTGTTGTGGATAGGCTGAAACAGGTCAGATTGGCCCATTAGTAGTTTTAAATAGTGTTGATTTTTAATTTCTTGAAAAAATAGAACACTTCAAAAATTTAAAATTTATTTCAGATCACTTCAAAAATCCGTAGAAAATTCAAAAATTTATTTCAACTCCGGTGTTATAATTTCCAAGTTTCAAATTTTAAATACTTAAATTTTGAGACCCATAGCGTGTTTCGTTCTGAGGCTTCTAAATCATAGGTAATGCCCTGATCTGCAATCAGAAGTTTAGAACTGGATACCACTTACCAGTACGTGCATTATCTGCCGTCCATATATATGTAAACAAAAACTGAATCCGCCTGCAAAAAAAAAAAAAAAGCACTACAAGATGAGTCTGAAACATAATCAAGATTGCTTTTGCCATCTCATGAACTCTGAACTTGCTACCAGTGCAGCTTCTGAAGTTACCGGATTAATTTACACAGAGACAAGAGGCTCAAAAGATTAGCCTCAGTAAACAGCTCGGCCTCGACGCTCACTAAAGATGCGACTTTGGAAGTCCTAATAAAATACGTGACATGGTGTTTGGTTAAATTGTTCTTGGTTAGTTTAAGGAATCCTAGAGTGGGCAAGCCTCTCGGGACGTCACAAACTGAGCTATATAAAACACTTGGTCCCTAGGAAACGCTCGGAAAGTCCACGAGAGAGGACTCCAAAACTCATCTAGGAATTCACGTGTCATGTGATATAGTGGTTTCTTTAGTCGTGCTACGGTATGGATAATTGTCGGGCTTTTGGTCGACACACTAAAAATAATTAGAGATCCTTTGATGTCATTTAAGATAATATCAATAAATTAATGGTAAGAAACCAAAATATCTTTTATTAATAATAAAATAGCAGTGATAGTTAAAATATATAGAATAAATAAACCCTTTTGATTTACGACAAATGAAGCTTTTTAAACAAAATTAAAGAGTTAGAAATGAAATCTTTTACCAGTCAAGTTTTTTTAAATGAAATCTTTTGTGACGGAGAGAACAGTGGTGTGGGAGCATGTGTTTTCAATGTTATCAGAAAAGAAGATTTAAATGAACATTAGTTTCAGACACTCCTTCCGTTATATATTATAAGTTGTTTGATTTTTTTAAAATCAAACTTTGATCAAATTTATAAGACATACCAATAATTACAATATCAATTTAGTTTTACTAAATTAACTATTAAATATATTTTAACAGTGTATTTATTTGATATTATAAATATTAATATATTTTATTTAAATTTAGTCAAAGTTTGATTTAAAAAAACGTGCGCCTTGCAACTGAAACATGTTACAACATGAAACAGGGTAGGGAAAAGAAAATAGTGAATGACCAAGATGCCCCTTCTGCTCCATCTATTTCTCACTTCCTGCACCTCTGCTCTTTTGTTTCATCTCCTGTTTCAACTTCCAATCTCCAGAGTGAGCCTCTGAAAAAAGAAAGAAAGGAGCTTCATTTGAGCCGCCGGCGAGAAGGCCCGTAGGCACGGCGTGGGAAGACCTCATCCCCTTCCCGATCCCGACCTAGCCTCCTCCCCTGGCGCGGTCTGGCCTCCTCGCGCGTGGCCGGCCGGCGAGCAGGTTTTTTTGGAGGGGCGACACGGCCGACCTCCTCACTGGGTTCAACCTGCCTCCCATCTCGTTTTCGATCGAATTTAAGGTATCGATTCCTCTCTCGTAGCCATCCTCGTGGCAGAAATCCTACACAAGTAGGACCCGTTGGTCCATGGGGAGTCAGACAATTGCATCAAAGGCTGGAGGCGGGGGGATCGCCAGCGCCGCGCAACGCGGGCGGGTGCAGAGCCTGGCGAGACAAGGATCGCTGTACAGCCTTACTCTTGATGAAGTGCAGAGCCATTTGGGAGAACCACTGCACAGCATGAACTTTGATGAGCTGCTTAGGACTGTGCTTCCTGATGGCGCTGCTACCAGCCAGCAAGAGCCAAGTTCGGGCCTTCTGCGCCAGGGGAGCATCACGATGCCACCTGAGCTCAGCAAGAAGACGGTGGATGAGGTGTGGAAGGGGATCCAGGCTGCTCCAAAGAGAAATGTCGAAATGGGTGGTCGAGGGAGGCGAGAGAGGCGGCAGCCGACGCTCGGGGAGGTGACGCTTGAGGATTTCTTGGTCAAAGCAGGGGTTGTCACCGAAGGATATGTAAAGGACTTGAGCGATGCAGGCAATGTGGATCCTGTTGGAAGAGGTGTTGCAGCAACTGGGACTGCGAATCTGACATCCGGAGCACAGTGGTTAGATCAGTATAAGAATCGGATTGCATCTACTGAGCCTCATCAGCTTGGGCAGGGAATTGTTCCAGATGCTTATATGCACAATCGGTTGGTACCTCAGTCACTTAGTGTTGGTCCGGCCGCTGTTCTGGAGTCGCCCTACTCTGACGGCCGGATTTCTTCAGGAATGATCGGTGTACTGTCTGATTCTCCGACGCCTGGAAGGAAGCGTGGTATGTCAGGGGATGTGGCAGATAAGTTGGTTGAGAGAAGGCAGAAGAGGATGATCAAGAACAGGGAGTCGGCTGCCCGTTCAAGAGCTAGGAAGCAGGTGCAACATATGTTTTCCACCATTCTATATTTTGCAATTATTTTTACAAGCAATATTCTTGCTGCATGTCATGCTCTGAAGGTTTATCGCTGCTACTTCGAATTTAGTTTTTCATTTGATCTGCGTGTTGGAAACATTGGAAAACGATGTCTTGGTTACTTTCTTATGCTGTTCTTCAGTTTTAAATATTCCTCACATGGTTAAATAATTACATTGCATTTGCAACAGGCCTACACCAATGAACTCGAAAACAAGGTATCTCGTTTAGAGGAGGAGAATGAGAGGCTAAAGAGGCAAAAGGTACATTCCTTTACAACAAGATTATATCAAAATGTCACACCTTTTCCCAATCAAGTACTTTTTCCCTGAATGCTTCATGCTTCATGCTTGTTCAGTGAATTAACCAATTGATCATACGATCAATTGTACTGGTACTGTTGTCTAGTTTTTTTCATAATGTCAAGCTACCTTGTTGACTTGTACTTATCAAACGCCACTAATAGCCTCATGGCCAGCTGCCTGATTTTCATAATTATATGATCTTAAGTATTTTCTTCCAATACTTGAGATGACCCTTTTTGGGTAGGAGTGAGCCATATACTGTTCACTTGTTAGTTAATCTAATTATTAGGCATGACCCTTCACGCATTTATTTGAGCCAATGCAAATTGCAGTGGACACTCAATATCTTATTTGTGCCTGGAGTGTGCCAACTAATTTTCTGGTGAATAATATATTGGGGGTTATCTTGCATTTATCTTAAATATCTTCAAAATACTACCTGATATTATTATTCATTCTAAGTCGATAACAAAATATCTTGTGATTTAATAAATAGGAGATAGAAAAGCAGCGCTAATCAACAACAATATTCTCATCTATCTGATTGGCTGTGCTACCAAAATTCTTCAGTCTAGTTCTAATAGTAGGTAGTGTACTAAGTTACAATGAAAGGGTTTTCGCCATGATTGTTTTTTGTGTCTAGGAACTGTCTGCTGCAAATTTTCAAGGTGGCTATCCAATAAAGTAACTTCTAGCTGTGGCATCTGAAGAATGCTGTCTGCAGAATAATGTTGTGGTGCTAACATAGTGCATCCCACTGACTCCTAATTATTTAGCTGCTCAAACAAAGCAGAGTTAGCAAGAAAAGAGAGTTTCTAAGTTTTTTTATTTCCTAAAAGAGTGTTTATTTTGATCCCACTAACACAGGAAAATTAGCAGGGATATCATGTACCTACCCTAGAAAGCTAGGAGTGTTAATTTCATGTCCATTCCCATTTCATATTTTCTGGTGTGACACTGTTTTCAGTTCATTTCATGTGGCCAGAAAACTGATGCATTGGTACTCCTTTAATGCTGATGCAAAGTTTTTAGCACTGGCCACTGGGGATCAATTTTGCTATATGTTATGCGGATTTTGTGTTTAATCCTGCTATCAGCCAAACATTTCCCAGTTCCATAGAGTTTACACTGTATATTTTTGGTGTTGCAATATTTGACTAATTATCCATGCAGAGCATTGACTTGTTTCCCCCTTGTTATTTCCAGGAGTTGGACATAATACTCTGCGCTGTGCCTGTTCCAGAACCCAAGTATCAACTCAGGAGAACAAGTTCAGCGGATTTCTGATCATACCCGGAACATTTTATTTTGTAGGTTTTAAAGTGCTAGTAAGTTTTGCCTCTTGGGTGTAGAATCATTTCCTAGCTTGTGTTTAGTGATTTGTATTGTGTAGATTAGCAGGAGCCGAGTATGTGTTGTGGTAGCACTGCTATCTTTCCGAGGCCTTGCTACGTTCCTAGCTAGTATGTAAATTTTCCGGACACATCTATGTTCTCAGAGCTTTCTTATACTGATACCGGCTAGATCTCTAGGCTTCCTCCTTGGCGTACGCAGAGGAGAGTGTAGAACAAGACTAGAAGTGGGGAGAGATCGCAGAGAGTAGGGATGCCGACCACCGGAGGGATCACCGGCGCCGGCGGCTAGGTTAGCCAGGGTGTCAAGGTAATCTTGCCCTGATAGGGAAGACTTTATTCCTTGATGATCTCAATACAATCATAACCAGCACCTTTTATAGATCAAGGTGACTTGGGCCTTAAGGAACCTTTATTGGACTAGGAAACTAAATCCTTATTGGACTAGGAAACTAATCTGCTATTATTTAGAAAACAATCTAAACTGAAAGGAAACCTCTAGACTTTCTTAATCGCCGCGGCCCCTGCCTTACTTGCTTCAGCCGACCTGCGCCTGGTGTAGTGGCGCCCACAAAGGCGTCGATAACATTTCCCCCCTCCCCAACAAACAGCTCGTCCGCGAGCTGTACTGCTAGAAAGCGTTGCTTGAATTCTTCGAGCTGCTCCCAAGTCGCCTCCGATGCTGCGCGGCCTGTCCACTGGATCAAAAGTTCCCAGACCTCTCTGTTCAACCGTGCCTTCACCACCTTAGCCGGTGTCGGGATCACCCTCCCATTGAAGATATCCGGCAAGGGCACTACTGCAGCTGGCACACTACCTGCAAACTTCTTGAGTAGGGCCACATGGAATACGTCATGGATTCGTGCGTTGGCTGGAAGCTGCAACTTGTATGAAATATCCCCAATGCGTTGCAAAACTTGATATGGTCCATAATACTTGGGTTCGAGCTTGGAGGGGGCTGTGGCCGTGACACCAACTGCCGACCGCTGATGGAGCTTCAGCCAGACCCAATCCCCCACCGCGTATTGCGCATCACGGTGGAACTTGTCATGGTTGTGCTGCATTGCAATCTGAGCTTGTATTAATCGCTGTTTGATTTCTGCCAAAAACTCATCACGAGCAATGAGCTGTTTGTCCACTGCCGCAACTCGGGACGTTCCTGGCTGATAGGATAGCAGGGTAGGAGGATCACGTCTATACACAATCCTGAAAGAGGAGCATTTGACTGCTGTCTGATACGAGGAGTTGTAGCAAAACTCTGCCCATGGCAGCCACTGCAACCAATACTTCGGTCTGTCCCCTGCCAAACAGTGGAGATACATGACGATCACGCGGTTGACCACTTCTGATTGCCCATCAGTCTGTGGATGAAAGGCTGAACTTAATAGAAGCTTCGCTCCCGCCAGACGAAATAGTTCGGACCAAAAAGCACTTGTGAACACCGTATCCCGATCACTGACAATGGAACACGGGATCCCATGAAGTCGTACAATGCCATCAAAGAATGCCTTGGCTACTGAGGCTGCAGTGTATGGGTGACCGAGGGGAATGAAGTGCGCGAACTTTAAAAATCTGTCGACCACTGTCAGCACAACCGACTTGCCGCCCACCTTCGGAAACCCCTCCACAAAGTCCATGGCAATATCACTCCAAACTTCCGACGGTACCGGCAAGGGTTGCAGTAGTCCTGCCGGATGTAAGTGTTCTGTTTTATTCCATTGACAAGTATAGCAGCCTCGAACAAATTCACGGACTCGCTGCCGTGCGTGGGGGCTATAGAAGGATGCTCACCATCGATGAGCGTCTTCTCACTCCCTTCATGGCCGCAATCATGTGCATCTGCAAGAGTTAAGGGCCACACTGAGGAGGCGTCTGGCACGAACACCTTTCCTTTAAAAAGCAGCAACCCATCTGCCGTTGTCCAGCCCTCCCATGCAGTGCCTGCTGTTATTGCCGCACGTAAGTCGACCACTTGGGAATCACTGTTGGCCTTCGCTCGCAGTGTATCGAAGAGTTCGAACTGGGGAGCGGAGATGCTGTGGACTGATGCCGCCTCCTCATCACGCCAGGACAAGGCATCCGCAGCGCCATTCAACATGCCCGACCTGTACTCCATCGAAAAATCATAGCCAAACAGCTTGCTGACCCATGTGTGCTGAGGAATTGTGGACAACCACTGGTCCAAAAGAAATTTAAGGTTGTAGTGATCAGTTCTGACCAAGAATGCTCGTCCCCATAAATATGGCCTCCAATTGCGCACCGCCTTCACTAGGCCAATGAGTTCTCGTTCATATGCCGGCAATTTCTGATGTTGTGGTACCACGCAACTGTGTGGCTGAAATAAGCAATGGCCCCATCTCCTTGGTGAAGTACGGCGCCAAAGCCCGTACCAGATGCGTCGCAGTCGACGATAAATGGCTTGGAGAAGTCCGGCATCTGTAGCAATGGTGCTGTCATGAGGGACTGTTTCAGCTGAAGGAATGAATCATCTGCTTCATCTGACCATCGAAAGGCCTCCCTCTTGAGTAGTGCCGTCAGGGGACCCGCCACCGCGCCATACCCCACAATGAACTTGCGGTAGTAGCCGGTGAGGCCGAGGAAGCCCCGTAGTGCCCGGAGAGACCGCGGACGTGGCCAAGCCTCCATTGCTGCGACCTTTTTTGGATCCATCGCGACGCCCTGGGCCGAGATGACGTGTCCCAGATATGCGACCGATGTCGTGCCAAAGGAACACTTGGACAATTTGAGCGTAAGCTTGTGCGCCCTGATGACGTCGAACACCTGCTTGACATGCTGCAAGTGTGCTGCCCACGAAGTACTAAACACCAAAATGTCATCGAAGAAGACGAGTACAAATTTACGAATATATGGTTTCAAGATCTCGTTCATTAGTGATTGGAATGTTGATGGTGCGTTGGTGAGTCTGAACGGCATTACTAGAAATTCGAAGTGGCCCTAGTGTGTACGGAAGACTGTCTTCTCGACGTCATCCGGGTGCATGCGCACCTGATGGTAGCCGCTTCTGAGGTCGAGCTTGGTGAAGAAACAGGCACCTCGCAGCTCATCAAGTAGCTCGTCGACCACCGGGATCGGAAATTTGTCCTTCACCGTCTTGCTGTTGAGCTCGCGGTAGTCGACACAAAAACGCCAGGACTTGTCCGCCTTTTTCACCAGTAGAACCGGTGAAGAATACGCCAATGTGCACTCGCGGATAATGCCCTGCTTCAACATGTCATCGCACTGTCGCTCGATCTCATCCTTCAGGAGCTGCAGGTAGCGATATGGTCGGACCGCCACCGGTGGTGTCCCTGGTAGGAGCCGGATGCGATGGTCGTGGCGACGGGGTGGGGGGAGGCCGCGTGGTTCCTCGAAGATGTCTGTGTAGGAGTCCAGGAGAGCCGTCAGAAGCTCACGGGACTCTGAGAGCGCTGCGCACTGGGGGGCGGGCGCGCCCACCCCAGTCCAGCGGACTGTGTGGCCGTGTCACCAGAACTCCATGGACAGGGCACTGAAATTCCATAGTATGGGCCCTAAGGATCGGAGCCATTGGACGCCGAGCACGATGTCGAAGCCCGCCAGGGAGAGGCCGTAGCAGGTGATGTCGAATGCCTCGTCGCCGATGGAGATATGGAGCTTGGGGTAGACGCCGTTGCTATCGACGCAGTCGCCGTTAGCTACCTTAACGGAGAGCCCCGGGTGAGGATCGACCTGGAGGCCAAGTCGGGACACTGTTGACTCCTGGATGAAGGAGTGCGTCGAGCCTGTGTCGACCAAGGCTAGTAGGGTCACGCCGCGGATAGCGACGTGGAGCTTCATGGTGTTGCTAACGTCGATGCCGGTGAGGGCGTGGAGTGAGATGCCCAAGTCCTCCATAGTGTCACCATCCTCCATGTCGTCGTC